>OZ026622.1:31696506-31809006 GCA_964020975.1 Hermodice carunculata | reverse complement strand
AGTTAAACCATCCGCCAATGTTTAACTGAAGTGGAAACAAGCTGGGGCATTATATTCAGTCCCAGTGATTGTAAAATAAACAATTGCAGTTAGACCACCTGTACAGACCAAGGAAAATCCTAACAAGGACTGCAACAATGTACATCCTGTACCAGAGATGTAAAACAAACTCCATGATGACACCTACTCCCCAAACAATTAAGCTCTATTTAACTGCCAACCCTGAGTCAATGTGTCAACTTACTGTGTCAGGTTTTTGACACTTGAGAAAATACTGTCAATTTTGAGTAATTTTTTAATAGTGAGTAAATGTGCATTTAGGCATGTCAGAAAAGAATGGAAGTCATTAGCATTTATGCCAAAAACATGCTATCAAAACAATTTTCTATATATATATATATATAATTGTCAATATGAAGCTACCAGCATTGTGATGGAGCCCTTTTTTTCGCTCTAACAGCTCTGTTCACCATGAACGGTAAAATATTCTCATTATTATTTGTAAGTTATTTTACAATTGCTAGTAGGCGTTTTTTCTCATTTGCTGCAGGGCCTAACCCTTTAAAAGCAAGCAGTAAATTGTAGTTATGGATAGTACCTTGCCTTAGAAGCAGGTATTGACAGTTTAAGGGAGTATCCTAATAGAACCAACATTTAGATTCCTAGCTGTTCAGCATACACGCCTCCGTTTGGATGCCAGTCAGCTAAATTCACATCTCTTCAAGATTGGTGTTAAGAACACTACGAAATGTTCATGTGGCTCACCTAACGAAGATACGTGGCATTATTTTTTTCATTGTTCTAAATACACAATTCCTCGGTCTAACCTACATACTGCTATATCACAGTATGCTCCCTTTACATTATAAACAGTTCTTTATGGGTCCCCTAACTGTTCTTTTATTGAAAATATCGAAATATTTTCATCCGTTCATGACTTCATCTCCGCCACTCAACGTTTCAACCCCTCTGGTGTTGGCTAATAAATTTTTCTATTTTCGTTTTGTTTTTGCTATATGGTACAATCAATTTATCCCCGGTCCAAACTGCAGATAAAATGACATCCTAATATTACCAGTACAATACAACCTTATGCCCCACTGTATGTCTCGTCCGTGCTTGTCCTCTTCTCTCTGTCCCTGTGCGTCTTTTACGTCCTGTAGTGTCCTGTGATCGTCATCTTCTGCAAGAGTGATTTATATAGGGCCACGCCCTCTTTCCCAATTGCATATAATTTTCATATGTATTATATTGTGTACTTTGTCAAAATAAAATACGTTTAAATCAACCAACATTTGGACATCTATGCTTAGTACTTTGGAGACCAGAAGTAGTTAGGATTTTTGATCGGCCTTAAAATGCAAGTATTTCCAACCCTGTAGAGCGTTTTGAAAGATATGCAAAACTTCCGTATATGTGCCTTGCCCACGTTGCAGTTTCTGTCTTGAGCGGTGTCTGAGTTTAAGCCGACACAAATAAAGTGGAAAGAAAGAAAAGAATGTTTGGAAATCCGGTATGTCTGTTTTCATACAGAGACATTATAATGAACTTACATTCAATATTCTCTGTCAAATAAGGGTTCATAATGAACTAAAGAATCAACATAACCCTGTACTCCGCTGATGAACATCTGCTTATTCACCAAGCAATTCAAGACGCGGTTTTTTGGGTATACTATACATAAAGCCGGAATGAACACAAAGATCTAATGTAAAATAAGATGACATCTACCAAATAGAATTTGTGTAGGCAACACTTAATATTCGAGGTTTGTTCCCACAACTATTAAATTGAAAAAAAAATATAGAGAATATTGATTTGATTAGTATGCTATATAGGTGTAAATCTATTACACCCTTTAAATTCCTATTAGCATGTATTCTTCCTGACTCGCATATCAGCAAGATTTTGAAAAATCAATGCGAAAGCAACGTCAATATTTTGGTACAGCCAAATTCGTGCGCAAATTCCTGCAGGATCCGAAGTGCATATATTTTGTGGTTATGCAGAAGAAGTAGACCGTTGAGAAAAATGATAAGCAAAGTTAGAAATAGGTGCGCCCATTTGTGCAATATCAATAGGACTAGGCAAGAGATCTGGCAAAATCAGAAGTACACAATGTCCCAAAATACGCACGCACGCACACATACACTTATAATATATATATCCGATTCATACGTACATTTTTAATGTTTTTTATGACTGTTACAAGCGTGCATGCCTGGAACCTTCCCTTTTGACTTTGCATAAACTCAAACATATGCATTATATATCCTAGCGCAAATGCGTCACGTTCAGTTTTATCATTCATCT
Source organism: Hermodice carunculata (assembly GCA_964020975.1). Taxonomy (NCBI): domain Eukaryota; kingdom Metazoa; phylum Annelida; class Polychaeta; order Eunicida; family Amphinomidae; genus Hermodice; species Hermodice carunculata. The sequence continues at coordinate 31,806,693 of OZ026622.1, read as the reverse complement.
TCGCCCCGCATGTGTATAGTGTGATGTTGGCAAAAACTTTAAATGTCACGTGACTATTGTTGCAAGAATTAAAGTGAACTTAAGGCCCTATATGGCAAAGAACATTATAACTCTTATTGGATAGCTCTCATAAGTTATTTCCTTGGTTACAAGAAGACATCAGGACATAATTCACTTGTTATGTAATTGTACAATTGTCTCATGTCAGAAACAAGGGAGCGAGGGCATTATGGCGTTACTTGGGATATTCAATAAAATTCTGTGTAATTAAACGCGAGTTCCATAAACAAATACACACATTTCCTCTCTACTGTATGTGAGTAAACTCAATTCAATGTCAGAAAGACGTGATGGATTTGTACCGAATATTTATTACTAATACATACATAATGAATCGACTATGTTTTATCTCATTAATTTAGGACACAAATGACAGTAATCTTTGTTAATCGGAGAATTGGTATTCAATGGATTATTTCTTTTCGTGGGCAAGTTTGTATAGTAAATTGTTAGTATCCGCTACATATATGACTCGATTCTTCGGTGCTTCATCTCACTACAAGTTCAGATATTTGTTAAAACGCAATGTTATATTTATGCCATCAAGTTAATTATTCTTGACAACCTGTGTGCAGCACAAACACAATTTTTCTTGCCATCCTACAATATTTCACGTTTTTTCACTGTTATGACATCAGTTAGCTGTGCATGTGTCGGTGGTCTGGTTGAATTATACCAATGTGCAAGTATGAACACCTCGAAAACAAAACAAGGCGAAGTCTTTTAGTTGCTTGTAGCGATTGATCACGTCGGATCAGTCGGAGGATTTGGTTTCAGTTATGTAAATGCCATCGGGGCAAAGGCTTACATAACACAAATACAGCATCATATTTGCACATTCCACAATGGGACTGAGATAATGGGACTATTTGGTCTATCTTCAAGACAGCAGAAGGTTAACTGTGTACGTCCTCAACGTTTCAATTATAAAGCTCTTTCAGTGATGCATTTGTGGTGAATAATTCACCCTTTCCAACACAGGCATAGCCCATTTGAAATGTGTTTTTGTTACCTTTGAATCAGACTCATATTTAATTAAGTCTTGGATAAGTTGTATGGGTTTGCAGATTCTCTGGTGTAGGACCGAATGTGTTGGAATATAATGAAATCGAATCCCTGGTGACGGATTGTAAACAAGTGTACAATTTTGATTGGTTTTCCTCTAGGTACAGAAAGCTGCCAACTTTGTGGAAATGAGCGGCTTAAACTCGTTCCTGCATGCATGATGTTTGAAGACAAAAATCGTGATCAGTTTGTGATAAAGTGCAGCATAGAAAAAGAAAACTATTTTAGATGAAGAAAAATATATTTAACCACAATCGTTCCTCTATTATCTTCCAAACCGCTGAAATGCCCAATCGACCGCACAATTTGATTCAATGTGTACTTATGTTAGAACACTATTTCACAGTCTGAACCTCTAACCACGGAGGGAATATGACGAACCACATTTCATATAGTTATATATTATTTATCATAACGGTGAGAGAACAATCTCAGACAGAGGCAGAATTTATAACGCAAACAACTAGTATTTGCTGAAGCGACAAATGACTTAGTTAATTTGGATGTCTAATTTTTTTCGGAAGCATTCTATATTAATAAATACATTATGTACAAAGCATACATTTCTGTCCATTCATCTAGATACAACAGAGTAAAAAAGTAGTAGAGCAAAAGCTACACACAGGGAGAAAACTGGTCTTACTGACTCACTCATAATTGTCATTGTTATCATTGTTATAGTATATTATTCTAAGTAACAATTCACAAAATTTGTAGGTTGGATATAGAAAACGAATTGAAACTGCTGCCAATGTCTCTTTTGGCCGCTCCCAAAGGCGTGAAGAACATACTTTTTCGAGTCCGGTAGGGCAATTGTTTTATCGTAAACCCTCTGATGACATATTTTAGCTCAGGATTACCTCTGTCGCTATATCTTGATGTCGGCTTTTTTTTTTTTTTTAATTTTATTATTACACGTTTCGTTAGTTTAACTTGATGGCCGCGTTACACGTACCTTATCACGGATAAAGACCCTTCAGCAACGTGATTAACGTCTGCCTTTGGAGATTTAATAAAATTGACCATCCTTTCAGTCTCCAAATATTTTGCATCTTCGTGCATGCTGCCAATCATTCATTTAATTGAAACTTCATCATGCAGCCATCATAAATTTTACATTCCTCGTGCTCCGACGTAAGCACAAAGGGCTCATCTCAATATTATGATGTTTGCGTGCAGACGTTTAGCATGGTATGATATAGGTAAAGCAGCAACGTTATACCTCCTACTCCTGATGCTTTTTTAATATATATTTTTTACCATCTTATAATTTGACAATAACCCATGCCAGGCGCCACACCGTACATGTACCACCACAAGCGTATAACAGCAGACAGGATATTATTATGAATACAAATTTAAAAAGGTGAAAAAGAAGCAACCAATAAAATTTTCATGCCTCGCAAATTATATAGTACATAATGACGGACCGTTTAAAAGGATAGCAGGAATTTCAGCAAATTGTTTGGTAGCTGCAATTTAGTACAGTATAATTGGCAATACTCTTGCAAATTGTTGACTAGAATGGGCAAATCGTATTGGTAATGTTCCTTTTTTTAAACGATCGTGAGGTTTTTTTTTAGCAAAGGCCATTTAAACTGTAGGTGATGCGCGGAGTGCTATGTCAGGGTATCACTTGCAATTAAGGAATTTCGAGAACAACTGTTTGTAGCTGACTCATTCAGTGCTGGTCTCAAAACATGCTCTGTTTCCCCAAATCATTATGTTTCCAGATGAGAATTCCATGCAAAACGAAATTTCAACCAAGCATATCAACACTGAAAAAAGTCTCGATAAGCCTCTTTCCTCAGCCTGCTTTACGCACAAAGCTCGCTAAGGAAGGTTGTTGACCCCAGAATCACCTTATCACTGAAAGAGGTCACTGACACGTAGAGAGTGGCACTTAGCCCTTTCACTGCCAGGTTGCGTCCTTAGGCAGTAGCTTTCTTCGGTGACCTTTTTTCAGGTGCATCATACCAGGAATTGGGAAGTAGGAGGGGTTTTTTTCTTTTCTTTCTTTCTTCTTCTTCTTTTTTTTTGGCTTTTTTTTCAAGCATTAAACATTAAGACACAACCGATGTCCATTTGTCAACGCGTACATATATGCTAACGTACATAATTACATACATACTTACATGCATAACACTATTTATATGTATCAAAAAATATGTATCTGTATATATGTATATAAATATATATATATATATATATATATATATATATATATATATATATATATATATATATATATACGTGTCTTTGCGTGTGATATGGAAGACGTGTTAACGTCAAATTTGTCAGCTATCCTACACGCTTGAAAGGAATGTTACTTTAAACTCATTTTCATTCAAATAAATTCAATTTGAAGTCAATGCAAGCTCTGAAATTTACAATATTTCCAGAGTTTACATGTTGTCAGATGCATTAGGCCTATATTTATCTCGTGAGTTCTTAAACCCTCAATCCAGAAACAGATAGGCATATGCCTTTCAGAGTGACCTATTTACCAGTTAAGCACACATTGAGTTTCATATATGTCTGTGAAATATTGTTTTTTTTTCCACAAAATGAAAAACTTTGGATACTACATGTATGTATATTAGTTTTTCCCTCTATTGTAACCGGTGTGTCATCTAAACTATTATCCAATTGATGCCTCATTCCATTCCTTGTCAGAGTACGACTGAGTCAATGGCTTTTCCTTGGCGCGGGCTGGGCATGTTGCGCCCAACTTGCGTCAAGGGAAGATATTACCGAGGGCGTACCATAATGAATAATACACACAAATCTCAAGCAAACATTTTCTAGTACTTAAGTAAAAACGTTATGGTAGACGACACTTTACATCCAGGCGTTTTTGCAAGATTTGAGCGGGAAAGGGTGATACATAGTTACACACACACACACACACACACACACACACACACACACACACACACATATATATATATATATATATATATATATATATATATATATATAAAGGAGAAGTCGCAGTTACAGATTTATCAAAGGAACGAAAGAGGAAGGAAGTTAGTGACCTGACCTAACTCCGGAAATATTAACATATGACTCACAACTGAATGATGATGTAAGGACTGCAGTCTTTTAAATAGGATTTTGAATATGGTATCGTTGTAACAATTAAAATAAGCAGTTGTTTGCCTGGGAGACGTGAGGATCTGTTTATCAACATAAGGAACCAGCTCAAACCTATATTCTATGAACCAAACCGTACGTTTAATTTTTTTTCAGTACTTCTCATGAAGTTTTATGGACAGAAAGAATGAACGGTGAGTACCCCTTCAGCTGAAGTATAATATAGCTACCATAATAGTTCAATTCTTTGCGGTTTTATTTCGCCTTACATTGAGTCAGCATGCAACATTGCCCGTAACCTACATGTAGATGGGGTTCATTTAAATTTTGGACCATCTCAATGTTGTGGTCCAACCCTCGGTTTCACTGGAAACGACTCCACAAGCCTGTCCCCTCTGTACACCTTCTGTACGCTTTAAGACTTGATTCGGCAGATGTCAATGTCACCGAGCCTTCCGGGGTGTGTGCCTTAGGAGAAGGCGGGGGAGGGGAGGGGGGAGGCCAGGGAGCAGGAGAGTGCCCAACCACTTGATTGTACTCATGAACTGTGTGCAGGAAACGTAACGCTCCAAAATACGTTGCGCGGCATGGCGTGGTATGGCATGGGGCGGCATGGCGCGGCATGGTGCGACGCTGGGCAGCGGGCCCATAATTAACATGAACAGGGAACCTCGGACAAGAAACACCTCTTGCGCATCCAAGAAGACGCATTATACTGGTGTTTTTTTGTGTGTGTGTTCTATTCGAGCGTAGGAATATGTATAAGAACGGTTACATGTGGCGTTACGTAGGTAGGCCTACCTTAATTGGGATGCTGAATCCAGTAAATGCAAGCACCCTTCAGCTTGAGAGTGGTTAGTAACAAGTTTAAATCTTTAATAACTATGATGGGTTAGGCCTAGATCGGTGCAAGAAATGTGAATACCATGTACTTGTCATTTCTACCAAATCGTGCAGTAGGCCTAGGTTGCCAGTTTTGCAACATGACTACCACCTACTGAAATTATAAGCTTTCAAGCCACTTTCGAAAATTAATGAAAAAAAAATTCCCACAATAGTCGCACATTATTAGACATTATGTGAAAACTGTCACAATTATTGTTTCTGTGACAAATGCCACCGAGACATCAGTGGCGTAGGAAGCTTTGAACAATTGGGAGAAGGGGGGGGGGGGGGCAAGTGATGAACTGTGCACGGAAGGTGCACCCTGTTTGGGGGGGGGGGGCAGGGCCCCCCGCCCCCTTCCCCGTTCCTACGCCACTGGTCACATAGTTTGTGCATCTGGGCGTTCAATTCATCATGATATGATACTGTCAGTCTTCCTCTCATATGAATAAATGGATGACTTGATCTGACAAACATGTATGACTGTGCTTGTCAGTTGTGTTTCATGATAGTTCAGTCATGCTATTGACAATATGCAAACAAATTATGAGTTATTTAAATCTTGTAAATTGTCATCAGAAAACACGATATGAAGTATAATTTTTGAAAAAACACCTGAACTTGGGAAGGAGGTCCGCCCTCTCCTCCTTACCCCCGCTCAGGCCTTGCACTCCCTTGCTGAAGGAGGTCCGCCCTCTCCTCCTTGCCCCCGCTCAGGCCTTGCACTCCCTTGCTTAAAGTTTAAGCAAGGGAGTGCAAGGCCTGAGCGGGGGCAAGGAGGAGAGGGCGGACCTCCTTCCCAAGCTCAGGTGTTTTTTCAAAAATTAAACCTCCTGATTTTGGAACCTGAACTGTTGGCAAGTGTGGAAAGAGCAAAGAATGAGTGCTCACTGAAAGAGCGTTTATAGGCCTATGTAGTAGGCCTACGTAGGCTAAGTCTTTAGCTTTATGCATGTCAGCGTACGCATATTATCACCAAAGAAAAGGAAATACGATTAGTTACTACCTGTCTGTTCACGTGGATATTTTCTTGTATCCCCTTAACAGACAGGTAGTGACGATTTTATCCTGGAATAGGACTATAAATATGAAATAAAAACTATTGAAAAACATGCGAAAAAAAACCAAAAAACAATTTATTCAATGACATCAACCACTTAACAACAGTTAGAATATTAGATTTGGCAACAAGTTTTTTTTTTTATTTATTTTTATAATCATTATTATTTTATTTCAACTGAAGTAGGCCTAAAATTTTTACTGATATCAGTCATTTGATACATAAGCCTGATTGCAAAACAGGTATATAGACTTTCTAGACGCGGTTGGCGATCAAGTCCAAAACGAGGCTGAATTGTGTATTCACCTGATGGTGCTCATTAATATTGATGAGCCTGGTCATAAAACAGGTTTACAAAATTTGTATACTCACTTGGTGATCAGGAAGGATATTAAAGAGGGAATACAGGGAATTCTCTCGTATTTTTCAACCAATCAACAAACGTAAAATTTCGTCTCTTACAGGATAAAGATGTATAAAGATGTGGCATTCTCTCCTTGTCGTGTGAGCCTGCCAACTGGTGACAATTACAAAGCTGAAATATAATCGATATACTAAGGTTGGTCTAACATCCAAATGGATTGAATTACACCCAAATTTATATCTAGGATTGCAGAATTAAATTTCAATAAACTGCAATATAAAATTCAAATACATCTAGACTAGAATTTATCTCAAATAAGCTCAATCAGATACATTTACTCATGTTACGACTACTTGAAAATATCCAAGTTTATCTTTAGTGTTTTTCCAGAAAGAAAAGATGATGAAGGTGGGAGGGATTTTTTTAAACCCTTCCCTTCTCTCCAAATCATTTACTGTATTAAAGCTTTCCACAAGTACCCGTTGCCCATACCGGTCATTTATTCGTTCAGAATGCCACAAGAAATATGTAATATATTTCTCTTGATCGGCGCTAGAGGCACTGACCGTTCAAAGCATTAATTGAAGCTTTGTCAGCGATTTTTGTCCGCAAATATTTACATATTAATAATTTGCCTCAAAAATTGGTGCGGCACAAAAGAATATGCCATGATAAACCGGGATTTTTTCTCATGTGACCTAATATAAAATAACCACAAAGCAGCAACATAAATATTTGACCCTTAATATGTCATATAGTAACCGTACAACTGTTCAAATATTTTGCTTGGCTTATTTTAGAATGATCTGTACGTGAATTATGTCAGAGGTAAAAAAGAAATGGGCACATTTGCTGACTACAGGTGGCTCCTGTAACTTAAACCAAACATATACCTTCCTGTCGGCCTCATACAGTACTCGTGTTGCTTCGTGATAATTAAGCGATACCTTCAAGCTGATTATGTTGCCTGCTGTTTAAAAAAAAAGGGTTCCAGTAGGCTATATAGAATAGGATAGAATAACAAGAACATAAATATATCCTCTAAATGATAACAATAATAATATACAACTTAGATCATTACGATATTTGCTGTTATATACTGCTTCCTACAAAATACAATAAACTGGGCCGTGTTGTTTTATTGTATTTGTGTCTTTTTGCCCAGAACCGCTTCCTAGTAGTCAATATCCTATTCCGCAGTCCGAACTCTTTACTCTCCATAAGCTAACCTGTCCCTGTCTAACCTAAATACATATAGAATTACTATTGTCCATATTGCACACGTTCCTCTGTAAAATTTTGACACAGGCTGTATCAGCCCAAATAAATCAAAGGGTCTTCAGCGGGTAACTACTCAACATGTTTCGGAGCCTTTTACCCGTGCATGTCTCTCTGAGTAGCGGCTCTTTGTCTAAGCTAAATATTCAGCAAAGACAACCCACATAATAAAGAATAACTATGAACGTGGCAAATGATGAATTAGCTAAATACGTGAAGTTTTGCTTATAAATGCAGAGCTTTATTATGAAAGAAGAATACTTGTCAAACAAACCATCATTACTACATTTGTATAGTACAGGTTCAGATAAGAATAATTTGACTTATGTCATTCACGTATACCGGCCTCCTTTCGCAGGAATGGAAATTTGGTGCAGTTGGTATGTGCGTTTCGGCTCAGTAGATTATACGCTATATAAAAGCAGCTGTTATATTGGACACTTTCGGCGCGTCTTGCATAGCAGAGACCGTAGATGTTAGTATGTGTGTATATATATATATATATATATAAGAATTGCAAATACAGTAGAAACTCCTCTTGAGGACAATACATTTAGGTACATGTATATAGACCGCCCGTCACAGTCTGTGTATAAGAGTGTGCACGGTTATGGTTATGAATGTGTAAATATGAAGGGGGTAAAACAGTGAGTGGCACAAAACTTGTATCGATATAATGTCCATTGTATTTATCCTAAGTAGGCCTACATTGGCCAGATATTTACAAACGTGGATAATAAATGAAGTGGCCGAATGTCTATTATATTATGGAATCGTTCTGAAAAGACGGTCATATTCGGATCTACATAACGCCACATGTGACCGCGTTGTTATACTCTCGAATAGAACACAAAAGAAACCCCAGTAGAATGCGTAGTCTTGGTTGCGCAATAGGAACTTTCGGTATGAGGTTCCCAGCCCAGGTCAATTATGCACTTGGTGCCACGTGCCACACCATGCACCATGCTGCGCCATGCCGCGCCATGCCGTGCAGCGTATTTTGGAGTAAGCCACGGGCGACAGGCCAAAGCAGATAATTTGCTCACTTACTGTAGGTTTAGCCTTTGATTGTATTGACACATCACCATATATAATTTTTCTGCAATATAATATTATCCTGCCAGAGTTAGCATTCTGGGGGAGTTTGAAAGATGGACTGACCTGGGTAGCGCTTTCAAATGAGCTGTTTATTTCACTAAAATACGGGTGGCGCCTATATTTACGAGCCAAATTTGGGAATCAGATATTCAATAGTTAGTAATTGTACGCCAGATCTATGAATATTTTGCCAGCTCAGCATCTTTTTCTGTTTGTGTAAGATACTTAGGTCGGCTTAGAATATAGATTGGGACCTATGTATAGAAGACAACACTGTGACAGTTTTCTCTGCCCATATCATCAATAATAATAATAATAATAATAATAATAATAATAATAATAATAATAATAATAATAATAATAATAATAATAATAATAATAATAATAATAATAATAATAATAATAATTGAATATATTTATTCTGGGAATCCGATTCAGCAGAAATGCTGTTTTTCAATCGGGACCAGTAATGATGAATACTTCATTCACGAAAAAAGTCATTCTGGGTGAACCATCATCATAAATCATTAGAGGATTCAGGTAAATTAAACTGATGAGGCATCAGATTATATCAGATGTATCTTTCAGATAAAAACTTGTCTCACTAATATGTTGTTTCGATACTGTCCTATCAACAGATGGGTCATTATCGCGGTTAACAATCTTACATCATGTGAACACGAACTCAGTGGTTGTGTGTGCTTTAATGTACCAGCTAGATTAAACGTCTTTACAGTCTGGCCAGTGGTCCACACAAATTACTGGTTGAGTTGCTTTGTGTGGACAAGGTAGCAAGTCTACGGCTTATGTCATTCAGGAGTCGAGACGTAACCCCTTGAAACGGGCCTTTGTAACAGGTACCAGCCTCACATTATACAATATCTGGAAGAAATGTGACATCTACGTGTTAACCCTGTACAGTTCAAAGCGGTCGACAACAACAGCAGTATGTCGTTCCCACCTTTTCCTGTAATTTTAAGGTGCCATCAAACATGATATTTCACATGTGGAGTGTTCTTCTCTGTGCTCTTCTTACATTGAAAGCAGGTGGTCTCTCAACACAGCAAAAGATGATGCGTTACCAAGTAAGGGGTCTCTTGTCAGATAATGCAGATCTAATTCTCAGACGTAAACTAACAATCTTTGTCCATATGGACATGTACTTTTCACTCTGAACATAACCACTTTCATTATACATACCACATTAAAGTCTTACGCATTATCCTTTTTCTTGCAAACTACAAAGCAAGATGTTCTGTTTATTCTCCTGATATCAGACAGGAAAAATGGGAGCCTTGGGAGCCTGAGTAACGGGAAATGTAAAACATAAATATTAAATGTATGTTCTTGTAAAGTACATTTGCTATAAATCGTTTAATGAAATTTACACCACGTTATACACATAGATCAGTCCAATCAAAGAAAGAGAACATAAGAACTGAACTAGACATACATGGAAATGTGCATACACAAAAAGACTCTTACTTGCCTTAAAATTGGACGTTCAAAATGTTTAAAAATCAAGGACGAAATGGAACTATCATTCTTGAGTCGGCGGATTTTCCTTGAAGGTGAATAGCCTGGTTAAAATACTATATCTTCACCTTAAAATGATACATAAAAACCACCAGCTGTCAGCTTAACTGGTAGAAATGTGTTTATATTCATCTACACGTCACCAGGAGATTGTTTGGAAAAGATAATGCAATAAAGGATATCAGAAAAAGTTAATGTTTTTATTCATGGAAGTTTTTCTGCCAGAATTCCCCGCCCGCCGTCCGGATGTGAACTGTCATTTTCAATGTTTTTAATAAATTCCATGTAAATAGAAAATAAATGCTGTGAAGTGAAGATAAGACATAATGACGCACCCCAGGTCAAAAGCTGGCCGGCCTCAGAAGCCATTGTCTACGTCTTACTTTGACCGGCAAACGTTTGGTACGGTCCGACAGAAACAGTCTCCATGCAGGGTTTATGTTCTTTTTCTGATCGCAGATAAAATTACGTTCTTTTTGGACTGTGTAAACTAAAAAAAAAAAAAAAAAAAAAAAAAAAAAAAACCTGGCGATAAAGTCCCTTGCAGATTTATAACTCAAAATCAGAATCAATCTTGATTAATTTTCAAAGTCAATACTCGTAACGTGGGAGGAATATTAAGATCATTAAGCATGAAATTATTTTATTATTCAGTCATCACTTTTCCGCTGGGACAACCCCGGATGTTAGGCTTGAAAATGAAGTAGATGGGCTTCAAAACAAAACCGCACGTTTTTCCAAGATAACATAATCTGCCATGCAAGATCCCTTTGTGGTTTGTTGGCATGCGCATGGAGATTTATGTGTATGTATGTATGTATGTATGTATGTATGTATGTATGTATGTATGTATGTATGTATGCATGCATGCATGTATAAAAGTATAGACATATTTGTTTTATATGGATTGTGAAAGACGTCAAGCAATGACTTATCCAGTCACTCTCCATGGCACAGATGTTGGCGTGTACTTCTCACTTTGTCTGTGGTGGAGGAAACCGAGGAACTCTCGGAAAACCAACATGCGCGGTTAAAGTGGTAGGGAATTTCTCCACATGCTTCCACAGGACGAGAATCGAACCTGGGTCGCAAAGGTGAAAGGTCAGCATCTTACCACTCAGCCACCGTGCACCCACGTATGTATATATAAACAATTCTCAGCCAACGCAAGAGGCAAGATTCAAATATTGTTTCTGACGAATGATGAAATATAACAATTCAATTGCCCACTCAAAATTTGTGGTCAGGCAATGGTATCTCTATACAGATATTCACCTCTGTATCAGCTTATCATTAAGTGGTCAGCATATCACAAACAAAAACCCTCTCCAGAATGATTTGTTGATCGCTTTTGCTTCAGGGTTATTACATTAATTATATATTGTACCTATCTTGGTCATACGCTTGTATTTCGTACCGAATGTTCAGTAAACATCATCGTTTTAAAGGCAAAAATATGTGTAAACGTTCCAAAGGAACCTTTGTCCAGAAGTTTTCATGTGACGTCAAGCTAAAGATATAGCTTCGTTTAAATTGTTCCATAACAACACCAATTAAAACGAATCCTTCTAATGTTAAATATTGTGCACTACCCGTACAACGGGCGACTTCTAATGCCAAAGACAACGTCAGACACATTTTAACATTGATACTTTCCTGGCAAGTAAAAGGCTGGGTTAGTATTTTCACTGGGCACGCAGGCCCCGCCAAGGAAATATGCTGATCTGGGACATGGCAAAATGATACGTTAAATCTGCAGTTCTCAGCAAAATAGGTTTTCCATCAAAGGGAAATTTACGTTACAACTTTAAATCAGACAACTATTTACATTTGTTGGTCGAATTGAGCGAGGCTAGATTAACATGCAGAAAAAAAATGCTTACATGATATTCGGATAATCCTATGGAGTTTATATAACAACAACAACAACAACAACAACAACAACAACAACAACAATAATAATAATAATAATAATAATAATAATAATAATAATAATAATAATAATAATAATAATAATAATAAAGCACCTGTACAACCGCTCCTTTACCTAGCACGCATCCTGTCTGTATGTGTGTCACATACAAGTACCCTTAATTGTAAAACAGCGTAGAGATTGTGGGCGTGTCGCACATGTCGAGTAGAAGACATTTCATTACATGGGTTCAGCCTTGGTTGCTGGAGTCCAGGATTTATCTCAATGGGTGCAGGGAATATCAATTTCACTGCTTGATACTTCACACATGTTCAAAACTTTTGCAATTTTTCCAATCCGCAATTTGCTGCTGTTGCATATATGTCTGCATATTTCATACAAGAGGATTAAGCATAAAATATTTGTAAATGGACGAAAATCATGACAGTCAACAGCCTGAACCTTCTACCATTTAGCTGTATTACAACCTCTATGTGAAACAAGTTGGCAATGTCCAAGTGTGCTATTTTCACAAGTATTAAAAGCAGTAAGCATATGATAGGCTGGCGATGCTTACATGACTCATTCCGCTGGACCACATACTATTGCAACACAGAGGAAATCGACAAAGCATAGATTTCAGCTTTAATATTTAATTTCAAGGACAAATAGACGTCTGACAAGACTTCAGTTTTAATGAATGTTAAGCAGACTCCCTTCTCCATTTTATGTACCCATTTCCAGGGCAGTAACACGATTGTAAGCCGAGGCTGCTCCCAAATATGTACATTCAGTAAAGCACGAATGGAAAAAGTGGACACACACACACACACACACACATATACATATATATATATATATATATATAAATATATATATATATATATATATATATATATATATATATATATATATATATATATACAGTGGAACCTGTCTTAAGGGACCACCCAGAGGACCTGTGAAAATGGTCCTTTCTGACAGGTGGTCTCTTAAAACATCAAGACAGTTCTTGTTTAACTGTAATATGCTGATGTGGGATGACATCTCTGCTCCTTTAGCACAGAGCTGGACTCATAGCAAGGTTCTACTGTCTATGTATGTATGTATGTATGTATGTATGTATGTATGTATGTATGTATGTATGTATGTATGTATGTATGTATGTATGCATGCATGCATGCATGTATGTATGTATGTATGTATGTATGCATGTATGTATGATTATACAACCAGCAAGCATACACTTCTGGGTAACGGTAAGACAATGCACACGTTTTACCTTGTAACCCATTTACAGACACAAACTTAAGTTCATTGTGGATACAGTTGCAGGAACACTTGCCCATTTTCACCAAATCAATATTATGACAAGTCTATTTCACAGGTTTAAGTTCTGCTATTAAAAAACCAACCAACCAACCAACCAACCAACCAACCAACCAACAAACAAACAAAACAAGCATCGGTATACAAAAGGATACAAACAATGCGTTACTACACCTGCAACACGGTGACATTAATCAACTTCAACCAACATGAATACCTTATGACATGTTACAACCCTACTGGCTCTACATGAGACACGGCACCTGCCATTTCACATACGTCTCCCCGATCTAACCGTTATTCAACAATTATCCTACACAATTTCTATGTTAGTCCGCTTTGAACTATTCTGATTCTGTTTTAAAATAATATACAATGTACACTGGTTGTCTTAATAACCAGTGAATAAAATCAAGATACTCAATGATAAATGGGTTAGTGTCATATTGCATTAGGTTCCTTTGTTTATGGTATCAGCTGATAAAAATTCCAATTGCTTTTTCTTCACGTATAATGTCAAAGTGATCATGCAGGAGCTAAAAAAGATACAACCATTTCAAGTCATGATTCCATAGGAAAAAAGGGTCTTTGCGAGGAAGGCACCTTTAATCCTTATTTGAAACAGAATGGCTTTCTTGTCAGTATATTTGTTGTTGCGGGCGAGAAATAATAGCTGAAGGGCCTGATAACATCAAGGTGGATGGCAGATATAAAGGCCTTTTCAACTGAGGGCATTTATATAAAGTATACCCTCTGTTCAGCAGTACAATATCATAGGACAGTATAACAAATGTGAAATAAAGGAGATAAGCCAGGCTAAACATAAGGCTTTTACTCCAAAATTCGTGATTAACATAGGAGACTTTGGTCCTAATTTGCAAATTCCTTTCGTCGGAAAATTCATTTTCCTGCTAAGGAACGCCCCTGGAGAAGGACCTTTGAGCATTTAAGAAGCGCATATTTGGCCTTCCTTTGTATTTACACATCTGGAATTTGAAGGGATGTTTTCTGTATGAAAGTATATCAGTAAAAGCTACTGTGTAATTTGACTCCCACTGCGCACTTCTTAATAACCTCCTGTGTGAAACAAGTGAGCACATGGATTGTGACTGTCCTGTACTCAGCTGACATTCCCTGAATAAAGTTAAACTTGGGAACAATGTAAAGATCAAGAATGTGACTTTTCAAATTGGCTCTTATAGGGTACATCAATAATATGTACACTATCATCCTTACTATGAGCTTTAAAAGGTTATTGAATTATTATGTAAAAAATAAATCGTCCTGTGACCTTTAAACTAAGGTCAATGTCATCCCTGTAGTCACTAACTAATACCTGCGGCAGCCAATCATGTTTAGAATTTTATTAAGTGAATAGCAAAATTACCCTGAAGTGGGCCTGTGATCGTTGAAATTTGGTCAATGTTGCCCATGTGAATCTCCTACTCAGCCCTTCTAGAACCACACATTAACGTAATATCAAACCCCAAGTTAAAAAAATTCTTGACATAGCAAGCCAACACTAGATTCTTTAAAGTGTCCAACTTGGCCCTCCACTACGGTGACAAATGACAAATTCTTGTTTACTTAAGAATATATGTGGTATTATCTTCTGAAGTTACAGGTCAATATTCACGAAACTTGGCAGATGGTCAGATATGTATGTATATATATATATATATATATATATATATATATATATATATATATATATATATATATATATATATATATATATATAAACTTGACCTTTATTTGACCTGGAAGTGACATTGAACACCACTGCGTAGCTACAAACAGATCTGTATGACAACTTTCACGTAGATATTGATACATGTACTCGAAATGACCATTTTATATGAAAAAGGTGAAGTCTGAGGATTATCATGAAAAAAACCTATGTTTGGCATATAACCAAAAACTAAATGAGCTAGAAATTTTTGTGTAGAAAATGTAATTTCCCAAATATCAGAAAAGTTACGAACTGTCTCATTAAAATGTGTCCACCATTGGATTCAGCTTAAAGAGTGGATGATGTTGAAAAAAAATTTCACGTGAATTTGTTTGATCTTAGTGAAATAAAATCAATTTGAAGATCAGAGCATCGTTTTCGATTTCTGATTCCAAAATGGCGGCCAGCAATGGGTTTATGAACATGCCCAAATTGTTTCTACTTGTATGACCTATCAACATGCCAATTTTCATCAAGTATAGATTTTTCCATCATAGGTATCCAGCATATCACCCAAATTTGGCAATTCTAATGCCCACTTCTGGCTTCATTGACCCCAGTGTACTCGCAAAAGATCATCATGTAAGATATATTGTGGCACCTTACGAAATTTCCAGTCATCATCACAAACATTAAATTCACAAAGTTTGCCTGTGATCTGTGGGATAAAGTAAATGTTCCAAAAACGCAGTTGTAACTTTAAGCTGGGTGGTAAAGTCAGCGTCATTTGCTGACATCTAACCCAGTCGCATCATTTCAAATCACCTCTTGCAATTGCCAATAACAGTGTTTGAAAGACCCTATAAAATCCACGTACACGCCCCCTCCACACATCGAACATGACATGGCACAAAATGTCGACATGTAACCCATATCAAAGACTGAAAAAAGACATTTATTACAAATATCCAGCAATTAATACAAAATAAACAATAAAATCTAGCCGGAAGACCGCAGTGTTCGTAACAGGGTCACATCAAAACATTAATCCCACATGTAAGTGGACATCAATGTATCATCGGGGTGGGGTGGGGGGGGTGGGGTGGGGGCAAATGAGACATTAAAATATGTTGCCATGCTGAATAAATTACTCGGATGGAACAATTTAATGCTCATACGCAGTGATCTGGATAAACATCCTCGCAAACCAACGTACCACAAGAAATGCACTAATCCAACCTCTAGATCTAACTCCAAATGACACAATGCTATATGCTTTCAAGACGGGAAGAAGTGAATGAGTCAGCACCGCATGCTGATATATCAGAAAAGCCCAAATTTAAAAGAAGTCATGACCAGAACTTAAGTGATACATCTTTGAAAGTTGGAAAGACACCATAAAAACAAAGACACGCTTAAGGTTGATGCACATATATATATATATATATATATATATATATATATATATATGTATATATATATATATATATATATATATATATATATATATATATATATATATATATATATATACTGGACGCAGCACACGTAAAGCTCGTCCGTTTGACATTATAAACCTCAGCTATGAAAGAAAAGTACGAATCAGGTCGGATCTGACGGGTCATCAAGAGACTCCCAGCCATAACACTATGCTTCGGTAATTTACTTTTTGCAAATGAGTCCAAACATTGGCAAAATATTATCACCATAGAAATAGGCTCCTTCGCCAACAAAAAAATACAGAGTTTTGCTGTCTGAGACGGACCCATATACTTGAATCAGATGTGTCCCATACCGCAAGTATTCTGTGCATTTTCCAAAACATAAACACATATTTTGTTCTTATGTGGTTCAGGTTGCTGCACCAAACATAAAATAAGAACGATCTTCATTTCCTTGCTTGCATAAGCCACATATTTCACTAGCTATACCCTATCTGGCGCGGTCTTCATTCAATCCTAGACAACCGACCCTTGCCAAAAGTTTTAACCTGACTCCATTGCAATTTCCCACATGGAAAAGGTACTTGCGGCCAAAAGTGGAGCCTTTCATTAGCCGTAGCCAGTGTAAGGATACCTTATCATCTATATCTCGGAAAAAATCTAGCTTGTAACTTTCTAAATTAAGTTATATAGGGCTAAAGCCATTAACCATCATTGTCAAAAGAGACTAATGTCAGGAGATTGATCCATAAAGAGCGACAAATCTTGAAAATTATACACTGACCCCAAATTTGATATTGATAACTTACATGATCAGACCATGCTGTGTGTCCCATGGTGATACTGCCATTTATTATTTCACTGTCTGCATATGATACATTCCACAGATATATCACTTCACGCTTGTCAGAAGTTTTCATACCTCGCACATACAACTTGGCCAGAGACGCATCTATCAAAGCCACGTTTTCCATTTCATCAAATTCTATTCCCTTTTGGGAGACCAATGTTGTTCCGTTACCAATAAAATAGCTTCTCTTGACAGCCCCGATGACTGATGCCAAGTGATCAGATAAAACACTGAGTCATACGAGATGTATTTTCACGACAACAAAACATAAGCTCCCCTTGCCCTTGAGTTAATCCACCCAAGATACCTTTGTAGTAAACTTGCAGCAGCAAATATATGTAAGTGAATGTGAGTGATACACGCTTTAGTCTGTAGAGAATTCACGCAGAGTTTTCTTTTTAATTATTATTTTGCGTTGAATGCTTAAGGTTGTTGATACCACACTAAGCTTCCATGTACTCTTACTAATCTGCTACTTCTGTATCTTGTCGGTAAGTTAAACCACAAAAACACTTAAAGTCGGGCCTCCGCTGAGGTTAAAACAAATTTATACCAGCCATGTTACGTGCGCAGTAGACCATTCATCGCTGCAACAGCTGACATTCCTGTACGTAATTCCTCACAGCAGATATATACCTTGCTGTGTTGAGTTGGTAACAACATGGGTTTCAAAGTGAACAGTAGCTGCCGGCCAGCACAGTAATAAACGTGGCAGTGTGTTCCTGATATTTGTAATGTTCGGGATACTATAATTTTAAGCGCAGTTGAAATATTCAAACATGACAAAAAATGAGCCATATTGGTACTATCATTGTTGACCCATCAATGCCAGTCTATTTCCTATTTTATTGTAAAAGTTACGAAATGATTAACAGGGTAATAAGCTATGTTGACTCGAATGAGGCATCATGACAAAATGACCAGGTTTGCAGTTCTTCTGAGCCGAATTTCATTCCATTAATGAACAAATATTAATCCACAAACAATGTTCAGATTGGTAAGAAAACTCTACACGCGTATCGTGTGGTTGCGGTCATTCGCTACTATTAAACTTTTAATACCTTGTGATGGATGGCCAGTAATAATTACTGTCAGTACTTTGTTGTACTGTGTATGTTTAGCACTTGTCCATTAGTTTAGTCAGTCCATTTCCTGTGCACTAATATAATCTTTCAGTTTGTTCCTTCCTTGCACTTGGAGATCAAAATATAGTACCAAAGGACGGATTAGTAAGGAAACACTTTTACCTGTTCATTACATTAGTTTAATAGATGTTCTATTTCCACAGCTTCAATTTAATGAATAATCCCCCGATTGTGGGTAGCCTCAGCAGTAGACCTGAGGTCACATTGTTAGCGCATATCTTTAGGATTTCACGTAGGATGTGACCCAAGGCCTACCGTTGATGCTCTTCAGCATCGGGTAATAAATGCTTCATCGTGGACTCAGACAGATGCTGTTCATACAAAAATGCGGATTTTCCCCTTGTATTCACAACAACATCGCGTTCATCATCAAAAAAAAAAAAAAAAAAAAAAAGAAGAAAGAAAAAAAAAAACATAGATGGCGTCAGGAACGGTCGGTCACGGCAGGGTTAGCAAGCCATATATGGGCAGTGTGTTATTTAGACTGAAGTTAGGCAGCTGAACATACACTGGTCTCAAGCCTTTGTCTTTGTAGCTACGTTTAGGCTGTTCCTGCCTATGGCCAATTCACAAAATAGTTGGCTAATGACTTGCGTATCTGTTAACCATAACAGTAAGTCTAAATTAACATCGCTGGAAGCGTCATTCTACAACTCTAACTCGTTCTCTTAAAGTTGATTATGTACATTTATATTTCGTTAAGAGTCCGCATAACAGGATTCCCTAGCAGCGAACAATCTTAGTACAGATTGAATCAAGCTGCATTCCCGCTAGGGGAATGTGGCTTGTGGCTCAGGAGAGGTCACCAAAAATTACCAAATCATAAAAAAGAGAAACGAAAATACAGGGTCATTTGCTAAATAAATTCAGATTAAGGCTTAATAAATTCAGATTAACGGGGTTATGAAAGTGTCCCTGCGTAATTTTAAAGCAATTGCCCAAGCGGTTGTGAATTAGAAAAGTTTTCACTTGAGTTGAAGATTCACCCGGCTTTACCACACCCCGTAAAATAAACCAAAAAGGATAATAACGGAAACATTACCGGAGCATGGCCATTTATACCAATTGGTAGAGACTCATCAATGATTCATCCCTGCTAGCCACGTTTGCATTTTGGCCATAAATGTGTCAGCTATAGGCATTTGGAAAACAAAACAAACAAACAAACAAAAAAAAAAACAAAACAAAAAAAAAAAAAAAATAATAACAAAAAAAAAAAGTTTCGTATCCAAACTTTTAGCCTTGGGCTATGTAGGACCATGTCATTCCTATCCCCGTACATGTGCATGTAATGGTGATTCCATAAACGCTATACTTTTTTATGCGTCATAACGTTAATAAGGGTCGGGCCTTTTCACTAGGGTCGGTCGGATTCACCGGGACCACATATATATTTTTGTTAGGCCTCAGATAACTCGGGCATCTGTTGAAACATGTTTAAAATTGATGTACTTTCGCTTTTTATACACTGTCACCTTTGGCGTCAATTTTTAATTTGTTATCTGGGCATAGCCGGAGGCACTTGTTGAGTAATAAAAACGGTAAAATTGGTTCTTATACTCCACCTCCAAGTGCATAATACTTGTATACTTCATATATAACCTTCAGAATTTTAAATGCCCTTCTCCATTCCTTTCATGGAAAGTCGGATGATTTTTCATCATCACACTGAATGTCTGGGTAAAACTTGGTTGATTGAAAAGATTCCATTCATACCAATACCAGTTTATTTTGAACTACATTAGAGATGTTGTGTATGCCATAATTCATGTATTGCCATATACTTCTGCTCGCAAGAAAGAAACGTCCGAAACGGGGACAATTGGGTGGGTCTTCACATTGTTCCATCTGCATGTATTATTTATAAGTAGGGATATAACTATAAAAAATTCTGCAGATTTATGTCAGAGAACATTATTTGTGGAGCAACCGTAGGGGTATACCAACAGACTAAAGCCCGATTGTAATCTCTGACTAACTGCTAAAGGCGGTGCTTGATGAGTGGACCATTAACCGCGAAGATCAATCCGACCACAAGAGCTTCAAACAGAAGTAATTTTCTTAAAGGGCCTACTGAGGGGCACCACAATGGATACCAAGAAGAGAAATATGTATGTTGTGATAAAATCTGTGCAGGCCTGCCACAAGGCTCTGTTTTAGGACCTTTGATGTTTCTTATTTATATCAATGACATTGTGGACATTGTTTAATCTAACATGAAAATGTTTGCTGACGATAGCTCACTATATCGAACTATTGATATTCCTGTCACTGCAGCTCAAACTATGAATGTGGACCTATCTAATATCGATCAGTGGTCCAAAGATTGGCTAAACACATTCAATGCTCTGAAAACTTATTGAATTCTTATATCCAGGACAAGTATTTCACCTTCTCATCCCTTATTCTTTTGCAGGGTCATATTCTACTAGATTTGGCCCAACATAAACATCTTGGAATGACGATACGTTCTGATTTAAGATGGTCTGACCCTATAACTGATATATCAAACAAATCCTCTAAATTATTCAACATCATGAAGAGTTTGAAATTCATCCCAGATCGGAAAACACAAGAAACCATTTATACTTCTTTCGATAGGCCTATTTCGGAATAAGGTACTCAGCTATGGAGTGGCTGTACGGTCCAAGACGAAGAAAAACTCGAGTGTATACACTTAAATGCCACTTGTATTGTCATTGGTGCAATACATGGGACCAGCATCGCTAAACTATATGAAGAAACTGGATGGTTAACTTTAAACAAACGC
This sequence comes from Hermodice carunculata, assembly GCA_964020975.1. NCBI lineage: Eukaryota > Metazoa > Annelida > Polychaeta > Eunicida > Amphinomidae > Hermodice > Hermodice carunculata. The sequence continues at coordinate 31,785,128 of OZ026622.1, read as the reverse complement.
AGGGAAATTTCCAAATTGACTCAAATGTACAAATTGGTCCATAACCTTGTACCGGATCCACTGTGCTCTATCCTTTCAACTGCCACTCCTGATACAGGTAACTATACCACACGTTAGCAATTTGTTCTTCCTCATTTCCTTCAACTGTTCGATTATGGAATCATCTACCTCTCGAAATACGGAATTCTGTCTATGTTCAAAAGTTTAAATCAAGTACAGCTCAACCAATAGTCCGACCTATACAATTTGATGAATCGTATAACTTTGGCAATAGATTCCTAGCTGTTCAGCATGCTGGCCTACGCTTGGATGCCAGTCAACTAAATTCACACCTCTTCAAGATTGGTGTTAAGAACATTCCAAAATGTTCATGTGGCTCACTTAACGAAGATACGTGACATTATTTCTTCCATTGTCCTAAATACACGGTCCCTCGGTCTAACTTACATACTGCTATGTCACAGTATACTCCTTTTTTACATTCCGATTTATATAGGGCCACGCCCCCTTTCCCAATTGCATGTAACTTTCATATTATATTGTGCACTCTGTTGAAATAAAATACGCTTTAACCAATTCTGAAAGTGTATTACAGACATGTCAGCTGTCTGTCCGGAAGTTGACAGAAGAATGCTTTGCCGAAGCATGTTGGGTACTAACATTTTTTTTTCTATTTAGGAACAATGATACCTAAAGAGATTACTCTATGGTTAGTCCACCGGTCATGATTTACGATATAAAATCAATTTGGTTATTTCCATTTATATATATTGGCACATGGCAAGTTTGAAATTCACAAAAAGATGAAACTAATTTATAAGCTATACAATATCAGTGTGAATACTTGAAATATTCCTGATACTAAGTATTTCAATCCCCAATCATAATGGCTGCTGCGCATCATAAATTTGCTGAGGTGATGCCACCGAAAGATTTGCTGCACAATTTGAAACCTCTTTTAATATTTACCTACTTTATTTTTCAGCATCCTTAGCCTTATCTTAAGTAAATCCTTCACTGCGTGAACATCCATTAAGTTTATAAGCGATTAAAAGTTATCATCAAAAGTGCTTATACATTTTCATTGCACACCTGGGGGGGGGGGGGGGCTTTCACTATCTGTTTAATGATGATATTTTTGGATCATTCTAAAAAATAGACACATATCAAAAGGTTTGCATTCCTAACTTTGCATTCTTAGGTATGAACATCACAGTGTTCATTTTGTCGCTGCGAAGTATCAATTTCCATGACAATGTAAGGATAATGTAAGATCTTGCCAGCTTCCAGAAACTATATATAAATATATATATATATATATATATATATATATATATATATATATATATATATATATATATATATATATATATATATATATATATATATATATATATATTGCACAAACAATGTATGTTGCTGATACAAATTTCAGTATTCTAGCTCCCTTTTTCACATAAAAACTGCATTTTTGGGCGGACGTGAAAGCTTGCGCACATCCTGGAAATGAAATCTATTAGCAAGCCGTGAAGACAAACATTAGGATTTTTGAGTTGGTTCTGATGTATGATGTCTCATAGCCAGTTATCGCAGGCTGTTCCATTTTAAACATATTCAGCCTTCAGGTGTACCCTTATCGAAACGCACTGCATCCCTAGTACAACTGGTTTCGGCACTAAAGTCTCAGATGCACATAGAGTTGTTGAATGTCTAATGATTTATGCGAGGGTTTTGCTAGAAAGAAAGTTTTGATTCGGAATCGAAAATAATCACACTACACGGCCGATATAGGCAATCCCTCGGAAGTGTAAATAATCTCGTACTGCTTTTTTGATAAGTTTATACTACTTTCTGCCAAAAAATCAATGTGAACACATGTGCAGAAAAAAGAACAAACAAGACTATATATATATATATATATATATATATATATATATATATATATATATATATATATATATATGTATATATATATATATATATGTATATATATATATAACTGTGTGTATGTGTGTGTGTGTGTGTGTACATATACATTTGTAAAATATTCTGCACTACCCATGAAATAAAATAAACGTAGATTTACAGAATGTGTATTTTGTAACATTATCAATATTTACACACAGGACACCTTGTTAGTTGTGAGAGGATGTCACTGTTTAGTTGAAATAATCTGTTCCGCCTTAGAGTGAATTCTCGGCGGGATGCATCAGCGGTGCCAGAAGGGCTGAACTCATATCCACCTAGCATACATCAGTGAGTTTCCTCGCCTTTTATGCCATGATTCCGGTGCTTTCTTTTATAAATTATTTTTTCTCATATGCTTTCCTTTACAAGGTTAATGTTTTTCTACCTAATCATATATATTCCAGAATATTTCAGATATACCCTTAGGATAAAAGAGAAGATTTGTTGGAAACTAAGTGCAAATTGGGATCAACTTGTTTGACAAATCTATTAAATTTCTGAAATTTATTAATATTATTTATCGGCGTGATATGGTGCAGGACAATTATGGTGCAGTATTTCTACAGTACTGTACTGTCCACGAATATATATTTTTGTCAACAAACGTACCAAATGATAAGGGATTATTATTATTATTCTGATTTATTCACATACAGTTGATACTCACCCCTTAGCTCTTCTTTCTGTTCTTATAATCGTTTGAGCAGAAATATTTTGAATAAAATCAGATAGTGATCATGCCTACGCGTATCACTTTAGATGTATGTAAAAGGATTTATCATTTTTTGAAAAATAGAAGTGAACTTTTATACAAGTAGTGCGTAGTTTTGTACCAGATCCACTCTGTATGTTCACTCAACTTCTGCATACTATTCAAGCAATGGAACGCTTGTTGGAAACAATTAGGCATAATCCGCCGTTCGCATAAACTTGTCTCTGCACATACCTGTTGCCCAAGCCCATGATAAAACACGTCAAGGCCTAATTCATTTTAAATAATCCAGTATTCACATCATTCATTAGTAGCGAATGTACGCAATGGAAATATTGAAAACCAATCAGTTTTAATTGCAGAATATAGCATTGATAGTGAGATCTTTCCCCACAAGAAATTAAAACCTGGGAAATCAATTACCCTCGAATTATCTTAACCGCTAATACAAACAAGAAGCCCCAACAACATACAATAAATTCGTTGTTCATAATTTGCTTAGGAGTTACAGTTACAATGGGGAATTGTGGTCTCGACTTAAGTTGGCTGCCCCACCTGGGAGATCAAGTTGCGCTGACATGGGTTCTGACAGTAACCATGGCGGTGTACAAGAATGTTCAGTGCTAATCAAACACAGCTGCAAGGTAAAATGTCTTTAATTAGTATCACCAAACAACAATAAGGCTGAATTCAGGGAAAGAGTGTCCCATGTGAGTATATGATGCTAACCTTAAAAAATAGTAATTTAATTAAAACGAATAAATAAGAGGAAACCTTCCCCTCACTCTCAGTCGATAATAATAATAATAATAATAATAATAATAATAATAATAATAATAATAATAATAATAATAATGATAATAATAATAATAATAATAATAATAGTTGTTGTTGTTGTTGTTGTTGTTAGTATTATTACTGCTACTACTGGTTCAGGGCACCGGCCCTTTTAATGTTACCAAGTCTCCTCATGGTTGTCAAGTGAAAACTAATTTAATTACAAGAATACATTTTGAAAATTCTAGAAGAAAACCGTTTTCAAACTGGGTCCTTATGTTCTACTATTATAAAATAAAGCAGGATCAAAAGTGTAATAATATAAGAAACCAATAAGGTCGATCCCTTTCATTTTTATTTCACCACACGCATACTTGCAGATCCCACTCGCAGGAACAACACTGATCCTCATTCACTCTGTTAAGAAAAAAAACATCCCGGACTAAAAGCAGTTATTACATGTTAGCATCTATGCTCACTCTTCAATAAAATCAATTACACACATATATTGCCTATAGTTACATGAATAGTTATTATACAACACATTAAATAACAGTTTAACAGATATGCTATATTTTTGCTGACACATCAATTAATTTGCCATTTATTCAATTTTACTATATAGCATTGTTACAGACTTTGGAGGCATTTAAACTTCTCTTATCACCCATCCCATGCTGGACCATTTAGTCTACGAGACTAAATTCGGCCATTTGTAGATAGGTTATATTTTATGAACAAATTTTTGATCAAGTTACACCATATTTCCCATTTCGTCTAGTCATCTGAGCTTTTTTCGCTTTTCGCATATTGTGAGTATGGTGTCTTTAGCTCCCGTTGCCCTTCTTTCTTCTTTCACTCCTGCTTTGTCTTATTGTAGATGTTCAGCCCTGGAATTACCACATGATTGCTGCTGTAAGTGGTTCCTTTGTTGTCTTCCTCCTCTCTATATTTCCATCCACAATGTAATATCTAGCTGAAGAGGGAAGGATTTTTTGCCTTGGCCATGTCATCGGAAACTTGAATCCATTTGGACCTATCGGTCGTGTGCTTACATTGCTGTGCTTGTAGATTTTACATTAAGTGACGCAGGGTGATGTTTTACACAGGTTTGTTTGTTAAATATACTTATAACAGTGCTTTGTCTATAACATGGATGATAGTGATATTACATCGGCTACTTTAGCTATCAAGGCTCACTGAGCACCATTATTATCCCAGCAGCACTTTTGTGTTACCAGGTCCATGTAGCTACATCAGGAACTTAGCCAACGTATGAACAGTATTTTCAGTAGTCATCTGATTAGCTTCATTCGTGTTAATCAATTTTGTAGAACCTTATTCTCTTGAGCATCAATTTCCAGGCCATAATGCCAGTCTCTGTCATTCTAGTCCACACATGATCTATGCCTTTTTTTATTTCTCTTCTTTTGAGTTCAGTGTGTGTCTTAATCAAACGAAAGCTCCTACCCATAATGTATCTAAAGTGTATTGTTAGGAAGCCAGCCCTTTTTTTAGGTATAGCGGGTCTGTTGCATTTGTCTCTGACAGCCCATCTGCTTTGTAGGACCTCATTTCTACGCTGTTGGTGCTGTTTTTGTGCTGTTGTGCAATTTTGGCACAACGAAAATGGAATGTTCGATGTATTTGAATACTTTTGTAGTCTGTACTAGCAAAATGCATTAATCACTCTATTGTAGTTTCTGGCCACTCCATCTTAAATCGATTATAATATATGAAAATGAATCGTACAGTTGCTTAAACCCTATTGAAGGAGCAGGTTACACACTAAATTGTCTTATTCCTGTTCACATTTCCTTTTAGAATCCTCCACTTGCCTGTCTCCTTGAAAAATCTAGTTGAATACTCCACTTTTGGCCCTTTATCCTCGGGATTACTATGAGCATTGTGGCATCTTTTAAGACCTCTTGTTTCTTTGACGTTCATCATCAGTTAACCAGATAATGCTGCAGTCCATGCACTGTCAGCACGATTGATCACAGAGTGCCATGGTTTAACTTATTTTCTACCATGATTCGCATATTTTGCAAGTTAAATTTGCCCGTGATAAAAATCCAATCATGCCCAGCTATTCAGGCCCCGGTTCCTACATGTACTGATCTGGCAGTGCTGGTAATTGTAAACAAGCATGGCTAGTCCTTCTCATTATCTTTACAAGGCGGGATATCAAAATTTATTACAAGGAAAGTGTGTTGAAGGTGGCAATAGGCCTAGATCGAAAAAGTCTATTGGCAAAATAGTTTTGATATCACCATTTCACTAATTTCTCCTGTCCAATATGATCTTTGGCGCACGCTGTTTTCGCGACAAAGCAGCAGATTGCACGTGTCATTTATGCCTGCCAAAAAGGCCTCTTTAGACATAAACGATAAAATAGCTCAAAGTAGAATAGATTTTGATCACATTTGGTGCTGTTGGGCCCCTCATTACGCCTTTGTTGGTAGTCTCATTCAACTAGTCCGTGCCCTACATTGGGAGGGCACGGACGATCGTTCAAACTCCCAACGTGAACGTGATGAGGGGCTCAATGTCAACAATCGTAATCAAACCCCTATTTCAATCTGTTTGCATCTTCTGTGTCACCCAAGTACACTTTCAGTTGTGTCTTCAACTTTGAATTCTAATAAGGGTGCCAGTTTCATGTTCCTTGTAAAGATTAAAAAAAATAAAATAAAAAGTATATGAAAAAATATAAAAAATGATACCCCAGTTTAACAGCTTTGGAGGGCGCGCTTTGGGTGCAGTGCCTAGTAAGGCTGTTGACTCAGTCCAAAATGTGGCACTTAAGCAGTTAACCTTTCACGTTCTGGAGCCTCTGGTTTGACATCCACCGGCAATACCCATCTGACCATGGCTGTCCTTTGTGGTGTTTGTTTGATAAATTTTTCAAGCTTGTTCTAACACAGTCTTGATAAATGCTGGCTTGCAAAAATAGTTGGTACCGCAATAATCAAGCGGTAGTTGTGGAAGTACTATCGGTACCTTATTTTTTGTATCTTTCTGATGACTCCTTGCCAGTCCCTTTCTGTGATATCCGTGTTTGATGTTTCAATACTTTCGAGAAATGATGCTGTTTGTCATCTGATATGGTGCTGATGTCTACAATACATTATCTTTATTTAAATCATTTAGTGCCGTTGATGTCTTTCCACAAAATGGACAACAGTGTGACGTCTTAAATTTTGGTCTTAACGAAAAATTGCTCAGTACTTCTACTCATAAGTTTTGATTAAATAAGTGTTTTTGTTGTTGTGATGCAAAACACCACGCTAGAGTTTCAGGTCGAGGAGTGACAACAGTAGGGGTTTTGAAGAAGGGGGAATGGTGTCGATGGTGGAGTAAGAGAACTGAAAATACTGGTAATGACAGAGAAGTAACGCTAGCAATAGTAATGGTGGTGAAGCAGGACGCTTTTGAAGGCAGTGAACAACCACATATCGTCTTATATTTTCACATGTTCCATCTCTATTCTCCGGGATTTTAGTATACATTTCGGGAGACACAGTCTCAGATCGATGTCAGACTTCAGTTGAGCCATACACACTTTATTTGTCAACTGGATTATGTTGTGTGCACTATGACTTATTATTAGTCAAATGCATTGCCCCAGTCAAGCATATTTTTACAATGAAAGTAGACAACTTAATTCCTTGCTAAATCTTTTTTAAGTTTATAGACAGGGTGTGGCTATCCTGGTCAATATTTGTATTGAGGCTTAATACACAGCATAGAATTTATTCAAATTAGCAGTCCCAGACCCTATACTTCTCCTTCTCGTCATCGTCACTGAAGGTGGCTATATTGACCCGTCTCAAAACGGGACACAAATCGTGAAAAAGCACGTCTTCACAAATGCCCTTTTTTTGTCTTTTGTCAGTGTGTAAACTAAATTACATTACTGGTAGTCAATGCTGCAGGTGAGTGATTGCGTCCAACTCATGCATCCACTTTAAAGCACAATCTTTAAATTCTTTACCTAACACTATTTTGAATGCAAGACATGATTGGTTTGATTTCTCAAAATATTTGTTCACTTTGTGTCCCATTAAGTCAAGTAACTACTATTCATATGGTCTCTGTTCCACACAAATCCAGTTGAAATACCTCACACTCGGCATCCCTCAGAAAAGTAATGTTTGAATGTTCTAATGATACAGGTAGAGCAAATGGATGTTATGGTTCCCAAAAGATAGATATTCGTTTTAAGATAACACTTTATCCACCAATGGCCTAGTAGCATTGTCTTCACACTTTGCGCAAGTCTAAAAGAAATGAAAAGAAAACTGTATCTGTATCGTACTCTTACCGTACTACCGACACCATGCTATGTCTTTCTTAAAGTGTAATATGCATTTCCATAACCTGCAACTCTCAGTTTGCAATACAAATTTTCCTTTAGCATACTGTGAAAGTAAGATGTCTTTTTCACCTTTTTCTTCCTCGCATGGTGGCTCAGAACACTGCTACAAAGACTTCAGATAGAATCTTCTTCTTCTACTTCTCCTCCTTCTCCTTCTTCTTCTTGTTCTTCTTCTTCTTCTTCTTCTTCTTCTTCTTCTTCTTCTTCTTCTTCTGCTTCTGCTTCTTCAATTTACTGTTCTGAAATGGGGAATCAGAACCTCTCTTTGTGGAGCTGCGGCATGTTCATCAAACAAAAGTCTTAGGCCGTAACATTTCTGCATCTACATCAAAACACAGCATATTGGTGACGTCCTTTCAAAGCTGTAACAAAAACTGTTTATCAAACATGCAATATGTAATACCCTATGGGACACCCATATGGGTGATAAACTTTTAAACCAATCAGTTATAAAATGGCCGGAATATGACTGAACCCTCCAGTTTGGTTGTGAACCAGTTGCGTCAAAGCAACTGACCCCCCCCCCCCCCTTGCTGGGAATAATTACCACACGTAAACAACAAGGAGAATAGCACCTATGTTATCAACATCCTAATTGGCCTTTGAAGTAATTGGAATCAAACATGAGGGACTCTCATTATTTAATTTCTAAACATTTTTAATTATGTCTTTGTTAAAGAGTTGTTTTCAGCCTTGATTAAGACATTTCTGGGTGGTGAGCAATGTTTTTATTGCCTTATCAACCTTAGCACAATGTTCTTCCAACATGTCTTTTTTCCTTGATTCAGGTGGTCCGTCATATTGTCACTGTTTTGCTCATTCGTGCATTCTGTAATAATATTCCTTCCTTGAGCTACTCCTCCCAGGGACAGCATGCGCTCTTATTATCCTGATACAATATCATCTTCAATATATTTTCCAACCAAAGTGTAAATACAAAACATAGTTTGACCATCTGGTCACCCCAAATTTACTTCTTTCAGTATAGACACTAATGCAAAAGATAGATTTATATTCAGATGCATGTCGATTGTGATGTAGGGAGCTTTTGTCTATTCTCTCGTCACAAATCGTGGTGCTACTTAATTGTAAAATGTGCGCTTCGTAGTTCCAGGCTAAGAATTTTCTATGCCTGCTTTTGGTGATACTGTGAATCTCTACAGCATGATTTATACCACAAATGTTTCTGACAAGAAAGCTGCATTCTTCCAGGCTAGCATTTAAATCATTGCACTCGCTGTCCTCGAATATCTTGACTATAAAATAATGATGCAGCAGTCTTCATCTTCCATCTACAGAGATAGTACTTGCTGTTGTCGTCGGACACTCCAGTAAGCATAGGCCTTTGTAACTGGAGGAACATCTCTTTATCCACCCCGCTCTCACTGCGGCTGTCACTTATGGAAAGAATGTAGCCTAACTCTGAAGGTTTGGTACGACAGGAACGCCCAATGGGTCAATGTTCCGTAAATTTATTGAATGCAACATAGGAATGACTGCAATAACCAGGCTTTACTTACACCAAAGTCTTCGCAGTCAACCAAATAGTTACAGCCATCTTCAGATCTGGTCTATTGCGTTTTCTCGTCTGCACGTGCAGGTCTTCACACGAAATTATACGCCATGCTGCTGCTATCAATTTGCTTGACTATATGGCATAGGAATGTTAATGGCGATGCGGTATAAGAGTGTGCACGGCATAACAGGTTGTGACGCTCATCGTACCATTGAATGTATATGAAAGCATGACCATTGTGTTGTATCTTGTACATAGGCTGCATGACAACCAAAATTATCATGTAATATGCATTGTGAAAAAGAATGGACTAGCGGTATTATCACAGAATTAAACTAGAGCAAGAAAACAACATATACATCCTGTACAACGTTTTTTTTGTTTCCAAACCCAGGTATTTGCATTAGATGGCATGTACACATTTTACTAAAGCGGTATTGCACAGTGTTAGTCTATAGAACCTAGCCCGGTAAGTCAAAATCGTTACTGCTTCATTTTACATCTAGGTATAATATTTTTTAAAACAGATGATAAAAAATGTAAAACAGGCAAGTGAGCGTGTTGTACCGGCTTGAAACCTTTAAATGTCAATAACTAATTAGAAGAATATATACAGTTTATGTAGCATGTAATACTAACTTATATCGTTTGACTGGACTGTGGATTCTTACCTCACTGGAAATATTTTGTCATGTATCCAAATCAACTAGTTGGTAAGCATGAGGTATTTCCCTGTCAAGTAATTAATGCAATACAGTTTGTCAGTCAAAACTAAACATTAGAACTCATCAGAACCAATTTAAACTTACATTTTGTCTCTGGCATCGCGGTCATTCATAACGGAACTTGGATGACTGGTGTATGTGTTGCACAATAACCAAATGACTGCCAAATACATATAATGTGCCAAAGTTAGTGTTTTTATCGTATGTGAATTAGGTGTGTAGAACAGAATGCATATATCTTGTAAAAGTTATAACAGTCCCAAGATAAAGTCAGTTCAGGTGAGGTGGATGTGATATAGGGAACCTTACATGACTGAGAGAGAGTGAGTTGCCATTTTTCTCACGAGGCATTGCTGTTGGTGTTGAAAACTACGAGCGACCAAAGGTCCATCGTGATATGGCCCACTAACAGCCATTTTGAGCGAGAGCAAGATAGTAACTCACTTTTCAGCCATGTAAGATTTTATTTGTTCTATGCCTAATTAGGTATTCTTCGCCAAAAAATGCTCCCAATTCCGACCTGGCATGCCATGTTTGTTTACGTTCGTGAGGTGTGACGTCTCATCAAACATCCCTATCCCACATTTGATTTTGTCTTTAATGTTAATGCAGTACGTCACAATTTAGCTTTAACAATGTTTAGGTCATGCAATCTGAAGTGAGTCACCACTTTTGAATTTCATTCACTTGAGTAAATGATAATTTAACCTCCAAACATACACTACATTTTGTTTTAAAATAAACTGCAGTTAAAACGACAAGGCGTGTTTTTTTTCTTTTGTTCTTGTGAGGTGTTTTAGTGGCGTTTTTTTGTTTGTTTGTTGTTGTTTTTTGTTTTTGTTTTTTTGTTTTTGTTTTTGTTTGTTTTTTTTTTATATTTTTTTTTTACATAAATCCAGATATTAAACAGAGTTCTACATGAGTGCTTTATTGATTGCATGACGAGCAACGCACAGTTCTTAAGCTCTGGGTATACAGCCCTATGGACAATTTCAAAATTAATAGGTGGAATGATTAGAAATTGCATATTATCAGTTCATTAACTATTTACTGCAGTACAATACTTCTTAATATTCACAGCTTCAGTTGCCTGGGATATTTTATTTGTATGATTATTATTGTTTGGGTATCTTTTATGTTTGATTATTCATATATTTCAAGAAATATTGTCTTCTTGCGTAATGTGGAGAAACTAAGAGGATTCAAGCCAAATTGAGTATATCATCAATTTCATATTGCTTTGATCTTTTCACTTTTAATGAAATATCATGAATTTTAGTTAATTTTCATCGAGGGATGACTGTCAAACCATGACACTGTTTAGAGCCCCTTTGACAGATTTGATAAATCAACAACATTCTGAATTCCATACACCTGAATTGATAGTAAAAAAAAATAGTGTATAATATGCATACTAGCGAAAGGTATGGGGCTTTAAGAATGAAAACTGCAACGAATGCGTGGTCTCGATTGTATGTCCAAGTACATGGGCATACATGGCTGCTTTCTGTCTCTATTTTCAATTGGTTTACTTCATTTGTCAATTGTCTGTGTTAACATATGACCAGTGAGATTTCTACTTCATGCGGGTGTATGGTTACTATCGATCATATGGAGCAATGATACGTTGATGACACTGTTGGATTATCTATTTATTTTATATAAGCATGATTGTTACAACATTCGCAGGCGCATTTAAAAGTATCAGTTTATGAGCAATATATTCATTTACAAACCGAAGGATCAATACTGTATTTATAGTTTGATTTAAAACCTAGGCAATGATACTTTGATTACAGTGGTGGATTATCTTTCATATATGCATAATTTTTATAACATTCGCCGTCACACTTGAGAGTATCAGTGTATGAACAGTATGTTCATTTACATACAGAAGGAACAATACTCTATTGCTGGTTTGATTAGAGACCTAGGCAATCCCGCTACCTACCAAAACTGTATCTATTGGGCGATGTATTTCTTTATGATATCGCTCTAAGCTCATAAATTCTAATTTTGCAAGGGTTGGGCAATTACAACATGTTCATGTTTTTAAATGAGCTTCCTTCACCAATATATTATCAAATACTTGGGTCTTCTTAAACTACACTTGGCAAAAGACAGAAAATTTGGTTCTTATTGTGGAAGCCCCAGTCATTAATGGAGACAATACCAAAGCCACATCATATACTGAGACTAAAGAGAGCGCACACGGTACCTGCATGTGCCTTTGAATTGGATGCTGAACAGATGTGAAAAAAGCATTGTGGATAAGCATGGTCGATAGGCTCGTGACGTATACACGACAACAAAGACGGTTTAACTTTGTGATAGTGGGAAACCATGAGAAGCTGTTGCAGGACATATGATTGGTTGACTAGATGGAAAAGATTGACTGAGCTTGTCAGTGTATTAGGCACTGTGTTCATGACTGCAAATAACTACCCTTCAAAAATCATTGCCTTGTCTGTCACCTTACTATTACAAGAAATTCACACATAATGTAAGAAAGAAAAAATAAAAAAATAAAAAAATAAGAAAGGTTTTTGCCAGTTCCTTCTTCGTGCGGTTAGAATTTGTGAATTACATTTACATCCAAATGAATGGACAGTGTGATAAAACAGTCACCAGGTGCAACTGATGCAACAAATAAACAACATGTAATTTCGTACTTGATAATTGCATCTTGATTGTACTTCAAAGGTATTATAACTGGTTCCATATGAAAACAATGCCTGAAACTGAAGAAAGTCAAAACCGAAATATACCAAAGTCTACTCTGTTAATACAACATATATCGATAACAGTTGGCAAGGCAGATGAAATAGCGAAAGGTGCAGAAATGTTAATATGTAGATTGATCAGTGACCAAAATATCGATTTATCACTATGCTGTATCAGTATAGTAGCGTAAAGTCAATTTATCCTAATATCTATAACCAGCTCATCATCATGCTTTGTCACTCCAATATGGAGATCAGTTTATCTGAACTTCGCATACCACAGAGCACCTCCAGAATCCACATAAGCAGGGTACATGACATCTGTGTGTGAATCATGTCTACAATTAAAGTCTGATGGATTTGATAAAGGTGGCGAGACTTTACTCCGCAAATACTAAGTCTTCACCCTTTCTTGCTGGCACACAATAGTCTGAAAATGTGGTGATATGGTAAGAGCTAGAACAACGACACGGAGTGACCAACACAAGGTTAATATTCCCCCGTGAGACAGCTTATGGTAAAAATAAAATCGAATCCATCATATCTGACATGTATCTAGGACTTCTTTTCCAACTGAACCCGTAAATCCAACCACCCACCCGCCCAACTTTGCCTTTTCTGCAAGAAGGTGCATTTGCCCCAATATATATGTAAATATGCATATATATATATATATATATATATATATATATATATATATATATATATATGTGTGTGTGTGTGTGTGTGTGTGTGTGTGTGTGTGTGTTTGTGTGTGTATGAAGAAAAGGTGCCAGCCTGAGCCACAACATGTATACAGTTAATGTACCTACATATCCATCTTTTGTTTGCTCTCTCTCTCTCTCTCTCTCTCTCTCTCTCTCTCTCTCTCTCTCTCGGTTTGGGCAAGTGGGTGTGCATCTTAATCATTAAGTTTTATATTGGCATTAAGTAATACATTTGCAACTGACCAATAATAATGGTTACATCAACAGCAGCAAAACTGATACTGTTGATTACTTTTTTTAATTGCGCCAACACTCTCTATTTTACAGCGACCTTTGGAGGTAGAAAAGTAGTGAAAACTGTCAGGTAGAGCTCAAGGACCCCCACCCTACATCCCTCAAGAATACTTCAAAACATGGACACAAATTGTAATTTAGTACAAACTAACAACTTCCTATTGGCAACAGATAGGTGTGCGCTTTGTAAGAACTATCAACTCACAAGCACGCCCTTTTTTCGTCAAACAGCAGGCAAAATACAATTTGAACAAAATACAGTAACTACAATAAAATGTTAATGCTATAAAGAAGTTTCCAATATGTTGACCCGCCAGACGCTGTGACACGGAAATTATTGCTGCTTGCGATGACAACGTAAATTCCAAAATGCCGCAGCTGCTGCTGCTGCATGCACTACACTGTCCACATCAAAGGCACTGGTTTGTGAATCCGTGCAAAGGCGTCTCATTTCTTAGGTGTACGTCTAGGCCTATTAATTGATGTTATTTATATGATTTCATTTTATGTAGCTCAGGACAACTGTCGGACCCATGTGAGCACAACCAATTTAACTAGGATGGGCCAGAAGCTACAGCATAGTGATAAATAGTTTCTGTAAGTACAGACTGCGAGCGTGACCCAAACTATTCAGAAATACCACTTTCGTAATGACACACCACCAAACCCGACTTTTCTATGCATAATACAAATATGAAAGAATTCATTACATCTATCTGTTACTTGAGACAGGTGTGACGGTAAATTCGACCATAGTTTAAGTCTATCCTCTCCCCTTTGAAATAAAATATGTACAAGGACAGAAAATTGATAGGCCTAAGCATGACACCTTGAACTATCTTTCAGTTAATGAGCCAGAGGAGGCTGTAAAGAGCTTTGGTGAATAAACTGAAACCGGAAGCGACAGGAGAAAAAATGGACTAAAATTAATACATACTACACCCTGGCTTAGGCGATAAGTAAAAAGCAAGAAAGCCTTGATGTAAAATACCCAAATTAGTAGCTTCCATCCATAGACTCAGACCCAGCTCAGCTTGGTTATATATGTGTCATATGTACGTGCAATCATATATAGGGTCTTAATTACCACGTCATCATCTACTGATGTAAGCATGCCTAAATCATGAGAATATATATATATATATATATATATATATTAGAATCTCCCATTAAGAATGCGTACTTAAAGAGACCATTTTATAATAAGATCGGCAATTTATAGTCTCTTTTCGTACATCACTAATACAAATGTATCCCTGTTAAGACCACTTCCCTATTAATACCACATTTTTGGTCCCCCGATGCGGACGTAATAGTAGACTCTCCGCATTAAGACCGCTTGGACTAGACCACTTAAATATTTCGTGGAAATATACATAAGCTATTCTTTACTTTACACACTTTCTACTCATAGTCACAAAAGAAAATGTAGACTATTTACCGATTAAACATGCGAATCACATGTGCGTTTTTGTTCAAAATGCGCAAAGCTCCCGATATTTTGACAGATCTGGTCTTGTCGATCACCGCCAAGTTTGAAAACTGTGTAAAGCTAAGAAAAATAAGAACAGTGCAAAATTAAATACCAAATAATGAGTCAAGGTATATTAGCACTGCGTTTATATTTTAAAAATATCCGTTAGTAGTTTGGATTTACAAGTCCGAAGTTAGCAAAAAAATATAAGAGAGAAGAGACGAAATAATGAATATTGGAAAATCATTTTGCTGCCAACGGTGAGACAACGGTCTAACCTTTTGCTGGAGAGAAGAGAGTACCTTAATATTTATATGGACAGAAAAAACATGACGAAACCTGCAACAAGCACATAAGCTCGACCAGTTGAACTACGCTGTTAGAGGCGTACCTGAGGTACATCCGTGAAGAGTTGATTAGGACGAAGTCAATTGCCTTGGAAATACATGTATATATGCATTTTAACTTGTAGTCCTTTCCTATCCCTGGCACCAGGTACGTGTAGTGTATTGATCATAATGGTATTCCATTTTATTTTAGAAATCAGGAAACAACAGCAGTTTCACTCAGTGAAACACTTCAGCAAAAATAAATGTATGTATGTATGTATGTATGTATGTATGTATGTATGTTTGTTTGTTTGCATGTATGTATGAATGTAGCTTTCTGACAGGGAGATATTCAGTGTTGTCCACTCCATAAAAAATGAATGACAGTTTCCCCTATGTTTCACCCGCCAAAAGCAAATTTGATGTTCAAAGTATTAGGATGGCTAGGCCTAGATGTCTCCGCTGTGATGACGGCGTGCACATTCCATTTAATCCCGCCATGTACGCCTTGAACAGTAATGCTTCCTTTTCGTTTACCTTTACGGTATTTCTCTGCGTCAATTTGCTAGGTTTGGTTCCATTTCTTCAGTTGAAAGTTGCACAAAGCGCCCCTTTTGAGCCGCCATAGTGTGAGGCCTATAGGAAATTCTTGGTTTTGTCGGCTTCTTGAAGCTGGTGCGTAAAGAACTCTTGGATCCAATCATTGCCAAATTCAATTGCGTCTAATGGCAAGCATGGGATAAGGCTTGTGTAAAAAGCAAACGTTGAATACAGTGTGTATTATGTGGGCCTCAATCAATCAAAAGCCTGGAATTAAAATTATGTGGATTTTATTTGTATGTATTTAGATGGAGGATATTAAATGATTTTATAGTGATTTTTACTTGACGTGTCGAATACATACATAGAAATTTATATCAAATTCCCTAAATAACATTTTCAACTAATCACTTAAAATGAATAGAATTGTATAGAGGAGCAGCAACTGCGTGCACATGCTGCATTGCTCTATTGTTAACAAAAACTCACCCAATTCATTGATGTTGACGTTCAGGTGGCATATTTTGACCGGGAGAATACAAAGCAAAATACGGTATGACAGCCACATTCACAACGTCACTATAACAGATAACAGAGTATATATGCAAACTTGCTTTTTTATGATGGTTGTGCTGCAAGGTTAAGCTAATGTGCAAATAAAATGTTCGACAATTTCAATCATTTGTTGTAGAAAACCCATCAAGGATGCTGGAAGCCAATTAAAAAAGCTGACTCTACAGAATCAGGAAAAGTTATTAGATCTGAGGAAATCGTCCATGCATATTAATGATGCCTTCGGATTTTCGCCACCGTATGTTGTAAGTATGATTAAACTAGATTCAAGATAAGTATTTCTACAGGATAAAAAAATCTTCAAGATGAATATGGATGGCTCTGCACGCGTTGTTAAGCGCACAATTATAAGATAAGGCAAATATGGCGCAGTTGATAGATATTTCGCCTGCTATTGATGAACTTCAAGTTATTGTGTGTTAGCATACGATATTCATATTTCTCTGATGTGTAATACTGATAAAAGTAATTTGCCTTTTATTATAGTAGAGCGATTTGACAAAAACGTAATACGCAATCTTCCATGCTACTTGTCAAGACTGAAATACAATTATCCGCAAGGTCTGGTTGCTTTTTTCGTATTCACCTTAAACATGTTATAAGAGTAGATTTGTAGTCCTAAAATTACACTGAACTTTGAAAAAAAAAAAAAAGAAGACTTATAGCAGATCTGCATCTCACACAACAGCATGAGAAATCATCGATGATAATGGTATATAATTTTTTTTGTGCACACTAAGTAAAGTTTACCAAATTTCTCTCTCTCTCTCTCTCTCTCTCTCTCTCTCTCTCTCTCCTCTCTCTCTCTCTCTCTCTCTGTCTCTCTCTCTCTCTCTCTCTCTCTCTCTCTCTCTCTCTCTCTCTCTCTCTCTCTCTCTCTCTCTCTCTCTCTCTCTCTCTCTCTCCGTAGCATGGTTGGCAGAGCTGCAACACGCTCGCCTTTCACCTTTGCGGCCCGGGTTCGATTCACAGCAAGGGACGCAAGCGTCAAGAGTTCCTATCACTCTTCGTGTTCACGATAGTTTCTCCGAGTCCTTCGGTATCCTCCACGATCGATTGGGTAGGAAAGTATTCGCCAACATCTATGCCATGGAGAGTGATCAATATAGGCTTGAGCTGCTTCGCAATCCATATAAAGGTATGGGTCTATACTCTCTCTCTCTCTCCCTCTCTCTATCTCTCTCTCCGTGTCTCTCTCTACCTGTCTGTCTGTCTGTTTCAATATATACATATCTATATCTCTCTCTCTCCATATATATATGTGTATATATATATATATATATATATATATATATATATATATATATATATATATATATATATATATATATATATATATATATATGGGGCATTCCGGGGCGTTTGTGACATGGAGACAAAATCAGATCTATGGGCCAAAATGTATATATTCTGAAAGCTAACATCTTCAAGGATATATAAACTCAACTGGAGCCATTTAATGGGCTTTTTGGTGCAAAAAAGGCAAAGTTGCGTGACGGAAATAACATTTATTATTTTCGAAATTTTCCATCAGAAGCATACTAAGTGATTTTTTCCTGCATAGACAAGATGAATTATGTACTTTTGTCAATTTGATATGGTAATTCTTTTAAATTAAGACATATTTTAAGATGAGAGGTCATATCTAGCTGGCTATGTCATGTCCGTCATATTTTCAAACAAAAAAGTTTTGTTTTGTTTTTTAAGTAACAAAGCAAAATTAACAACACGTCATATTTCCCTGGTCAGTTATATAGTTAGATAGAACATACCAATAATATTAGGAAATGTTGTTACAGGGAAATTTTGCAAGCATTTCTTTTTTGTGATGGATGTGACTTTTTATGACGGACATGACAGTGCCATGAATGTTTGCCTAGTAATCTGACTCAGTAAGTAAACCAATGCACCATTGGTCCCTTCCTGTCTTCATATTTGCTCTTTGTATGCATGTACTGTCTGTAAACTATTTTTTTCTCACCTGACTTGAGGGATCTATACATCTCTATTCACTATTTTTTGGCTGGGATGCTTGTAAAAGACTACCTGGAACCCAGATAATGCATGTTGTGATGCCAGTGGACAGTGGCAGCTCGAAGGAACTGTATATTCATAAATCCTGACCAGGGGCTAATTCATCACAGAGTACTGGGCAAGTCTACTAAACAGTGACAAGCAGAGCCCAGCTAATTCAGTTGAGCAAATGTGCAACCCAGTACATGACACTAGTGCTGATCCACTTGATCAACTGAAAAGTATGTCACAGGCAGATTTCTCTTAGTGAAATTTAAAATCGAGGGACCCGGATCAGTAGTGGGAGAAAACATATTCTTGGGGCAAGTGTTTGACCAAGATGATGATGAAATTGAAGTTAACTTTTTACGAACATCAGATGGAAGAAACACAGTGTTTTCATTCCCAGTAAAGGTGGACATGTCGTGTGTGAATGCAACAAGTCATGATTGTAATGTGTGTTGTGAAAGACTGCAACTGCCTGCATCATCACCATGATTGACTAAATATTTAATTGGAATATTTGCCAGATTAACACTTTTACACTGTAAAACGGTGAACAGTTGCATGCAACCACAAATTTCTTTACATAAAATTTTAAAATGCATGTCTTGCTGGTGTCATGTCCGTCACAGCTGTTAATATTAATATATCTCCCAAAATATTACCAGCTAGATCCCGATTTTCTCATGGTCAACAGTCACCCAATAAGGAACCAAACTATACCGAAAATGTTGAAGAGAACTATTTGGTTTGTCTGAAAATGATTTTTAAATTTCAAAAGGTCATGTCCGTCACGAAACAAATACCATGGAATGGCCCATATATATATATATATATATATATATATATATATATATATATATATATATATATATATATATATATATATATATATATATCTGTGTGTGTGTGCGTGTGTGCGTGTGTGCGTGTTCGTGTGTGTATATGCGTGCATATTCACAACTAAGCGTGGCCCGCTTTGCCTTCGAAACAATCCCGAACGGAGTTTCGAAAACGGGTAATTTCTTCAGCAGTAAAAATTATGAGTGACCTGTACGCATATGGCAGACATTTAAACCTAGGAGACTCTGCACTTAGACCCCAGACAGTCGCTATCATGCAGGCCACCCTAAAGATACATAAAGTTAGGTAACAACACTTAAAATTAAATCATACGTTGCACGCAAAGTAAAGGTTGGTTGACCAAGTGACGAAAGAAATATATAAAGCTTAATTGATTATCGACTATTACATATTTGATATTTAACAATATTGCAGTTGGTCTCATAACTGTTAACAATTTAACTCTTTGCATACTGTGAGAAAACTTTTAGAGAGTGGGTGTTGATCTTTGTCAGGACTATCTCCGGTAGGTACTTTTCATCACTTAAATCTGGTATGTATTGGCCTAATCTTGGGACAATGTAAACGTAAATTTTACGGCTACGTTTAAAAAAGCTCAATTGCGTAACACACCTTGCCAGTCAATAACGTTGGACTTCCGTGGACACAATATGCTATCTAACTATAATTATATACTATCTTATGACAGGTACTGATTCAATGCAAGCCAACATTATTGGTAAAAGCTGAAGCAACAAATAAATCTAGCCTAGCATTTTATCTGTCAAAAGACTTGAATGGTTATTATCGTTCTTTTCAAAAAGTGTCTTTCAAAGTGTTTACCCAATGATTTAAATATAATGCTGTTTACGTTTTATAGATCCATATCATTGTATGACCATAGGCTCTAGTTAGAATCTGTATATTTGAATGCAGGCCATGGCTGTGGGTAATCATATCGAAGTGCAGGATGTTCATTGGACCAAGAGGAAATGGTGAACCTATCCATTAGTTTATATTACCAGGGACATGTTATTTCTATAACAGGTTCCTAATATTACCCATGATTAACCTGATGAAACCATGTCCAGCTGACAATAGAAAGTGCATGTGCAGGACTTGTGATTCTGTGTGAATGTATGAAACACGTTATTAATAGGTAGCAGGGTTTAGAAATTTGCAGTTTACAGAAGGGAAAGAAATCAATGCATCTTTTTTCCAGGGGAGGCGAATCTCAATGAATCCCATAATTTTTCCTGGATCTCCTGGCCAAATACATAGCAATCAATAGGCAGGTGTTGCTTTTGGTATTAAGGACGCGCGGTTTACGCCTGGCTTAGGACACAGTTATCGAAGCGAATGGTCGGGCATCTTAGTGTCCTCGCAGGGTCTTTCATGCTGATGGTATTTCATGCCTCCGTTAGTGAGCATCAGCTCTGGGTGGGCAGCACATTAACAACGCTTCAAAACCGTGCTTTGTAATTGCAAAGTGCTAATAAACTTGCTACTGTAACTTAAACCCAATCAGTTGAACGTTGCGGGCAAAAGTCAGCAACAGAATGTATGGACAAGCGGCTCTGCTCTGTACTCACCAGGCATAGTATTTGACTAGATAGCGTACAAAAGCCACTTTTGAACGATAGACTTGGCATGCGAAGGAAAATCTAGAGGTGGTCGTGTTTGGTCCGGGAAATGACTTGAGCACATTCTTGCACTTATTTTATGTCGTGGATAACTTTTGCCGCGGTAGAGCAATTTACGCATCGTTTGCTATGGATGCCTACCCAGCTATAAAACTGACTTCTGTCGTTTACAAATGGACAAAGAGTAAAAACTTGTCGCAGGTTACACCTTGCATTTTATCTGACAAACAACCATGCACCTCCGACCGCTCAACATCGCAGGAGACGCCAATACATTTATCCCTACAGCTAATTGCGTGGCTTTTGAAACTATGTGAACAAAATGTTTGCAAACAACATGAATTGTCTATAAGACAGCGGGAGCCACTCAGCACATGATTTATTCTGGTATATTAGTTAAAATGCTGGACCTACTTGACTGAATTTCAACATATATAAATATATATATATGTATATATATATATATATATATATATATATATATATATATATATATATATATATATATATGTGTGTGTGTGTGTGTGTGTGTGTGTGTGTGTGTGTGTGTGTGTGTGTGTGTGTGTGTGAATGTGTGTTTGATTAAGTTAATAAGTTTAGTACTGCCCGTAAATACAAAGGCACATTATACCTTATTTCCAATCTACACATCCTCAAGACCACTGAGGTTAAAGTAAACCTAAGGTGACACAAATGCACCAGACGAACCTCAACGCAAACAAACTTTGCACGAGCTCCCTGTATTTTGCATAATTTCAAAACGATGCGTTTTCACATAAACTGTTTGATCAACGTTAGCAATAGTCATATAAGCTTTTTTTGTGATATGCTTAAGTAGAATTTGCAAGGGTATTTGACAAAGCTAGATTAAGTGAACATGCTCACTGAAACAAAACATACAGCGGCATACATTATTGAAAAAAAAAAATCTCCCAATGAAAGGTGTTGTGCAAATGCGATTTTGATAGAACAGTTCCGTTGTTGGAGGAAAAAATCATTAACTTTGTCTGGCGTATTTGCACATGAACCCTAACGGACTCATCTGTTTTCCTCAGGGCATTTGAGCTACCCAGGTACCAGCCCCCTGTAGATTTTTAGTACTGGCAGCTTGCACAATACATGAAGCTTATATGGCTCCTAGACCACCATGCCATAATGTTGCAGCAGAGGAGATTTATGTCTGCGGCTCAGTTTTCTCGAGAATGTAAAGCTGATAACGGGTGAATAATTAGGCGCAAGCCGCCTCCTTAAAGAGGCGCGGAAGTCTGAATGTGAACGAAATATATAATTATGGAATCCCTCCGCCGTTTATACATCGAAGTAGGTGTTTTGTAGAGCTTTTGTTTAAAGCCAATGCATCGTGTTGAGAGTTTTCAATTAACCTCTAGGGCATGTCCGCCGGACCGACGTTGGCAAAGGAAAAAAAGCTTGAACAACACTCATAACAAGACAATCGCTGTTCAGAGATTTGCCCATAATCTTTAAAAACATCTGCTGGGTTTCTTTGATTTTTCAATCTAGCGCCAACAGAACATCATTCTCCTCAGCAGTGTATGATTTCCATCTAACAGAAATATTTGTCATAATTGTCAGCATGTTTCATAATCATAACTTACGCCAATCATGCAACCCAGTGAAATATAATTCAGTGCGTTACGTCAGAAGCGTAAAAAGTTTCGTACATATATTGTGAGTATCATAATGCTTAGTACTCCAAAGATGGCCAGGGAGACACAAAAACCAGATAAGTGCATGGTATCATTTGCCAACAACACAAGTAATGTAATGACCCTGAAAACCATGGACACTAATCCTAAGGTCAAGGGAAGGCAAACTGCTTTGCCAGCACTTATTTGTCCATATGGAGAAAATGGAGTGTGTCCAATTTTTATGTCGTAAGTCCAAGCTGTCAGATGGGTTGGCTCTAATTGATTTTCTCGCGGGAAGGGGGGGGGGGGTGATACAAGTAAAATGTCAGGCGCAGTTCTTTTTTTTCGGTTTCCAGGTACTTGAATGCTGTTACCGAAACCGCAGAGCCAATTTTCCAGTTCAAGCCACTTTGGTTAGGAGAGAAAATATCGGCAGCCTTTCTCACCGCACACGGAGCGAATTCAGGAAAGTCCTAGGACTTTATTATTATTATTATTATTATTATTATTATTATTATTATTATTATTATTATTATTATTATTATTATTATTGTTATCATCATCATCATCGTTGTCATCGTTATTATTATTATTATTATTATTATTATTATTATTATTATTATTATTATTATTATTATTATTATTATTTTGGCATGTATTGTCTTGGATTGCCTCTTCCCTATGATTTCTTCTAATATTTTGACAAAGCTCACTCTTTGAGTAGACAAGAACTAAAAAAAAAAATAACAGTGATTTACAGTCCAAAATTTATATATATCAAGTAGTATCTTTTTTAAGGAAATATCTAATGTTGAGCTGTTTGATCAAGATTCAACATGTTCAAGATCCTATTTCTATATTAGACATATATGATGTATACAAGAATCATGAAAAGTAACTTTAATGACAATCTCACAGAGTCAGTGCTAGGATTCCCCCCCCCCCCCCCCCAATTATCTTTCTTTCAAAGTATATTACTAATGAAAAGCTTGCAAATTTAGTTGGATTTAATAATCATTTAAAAATGTAGGCCCCTGTGCCCAAAACAAGACAACAACTCAAGCCATTATTTCTTCTCATGTAGCATATTGGCACTGTGCTGGCTTCAATCCAATACACCAACCTGTAGACCTGGCTTCCATGCAGCCACACCCCCTAATGTTGAAACTATTATTCAATTTCGGTATACAGTAATATGGGTGGCCAACACATTGGAAGATGCGGCGAATAAAAGCAACTAATAAAGCGAATACTCAAGTTTCGTTTAATTGTATTTAAAACTTCGATATAAAAGTTCTCGAACGTATGTGCGTATCGAGTATTTAATCAGCATTCTATTTACGCTCGATACCGACACGTCCGCCATGTTGTATTTTCCGCAGCTGGCCAAATTTGATTTAAGTTCAAACTATTATCAAAATCATATCCCCCATTCAACACTTTCATGACACTTATGAAGAAATAAGAAGGATTACGGAAGAATTAACCTTATGCTGGTGTCGATCATGAATCTATCGGTCTATCTAGCTTCGCGAACTAGATGTTCGTGTGTCGCACTCGGTCATAAAATCAGTTGATTAGCACAGGAAATAAGGCCTAGTATTATTTCTACAATATCAAGTATCATAACATTCCTACCAGTCAAGGTAAAGAAGCCGATGACTTTCTTGGCTGGCTGCATCTTCCCCTTGAATCTGCTGTTCAGGTTCAGGTGTATCGCCGGCACGATCTGTTTCCTTTCGTTGTGCTGCCGGTTCCCGCATGTATGGCCTTACAGGGAGTGATCTTTTCTTCGCAACCTCCCTAAGGGTTCCTGTATTATCTGTGTTTAGTTCATCATCGCAAAATGAAAAAAATTAACTTAAATATGAACAATCACTTTCGCTCTCACTGCTGTAATCGGCGGTAGCCATATTGAGGTACCTATGTATTTGAACCTGGCGGTGTATTGTCTTCTTGTTGTGACGTCACGACCCACCCAATGCCAGAGCGTACGGCTAGGCCTGGGAAAAGTGTCTTATTTAGCTATGATTTTAAAATCCATTAAACTTATTGATTACGGTACTAGAAATCTTTTTTTTTGGTCCGAGTTCATTTATACAATACCTGAACTAACGGGTAATGTAACGTAGGGCCCCTCTTATCATAACCTTTAAAGCCGCTGTTCCAACTGTTATCTATAATTTATCTAACGGTATTACGATTACTTTTAATTGTTATTACCATCAACAACACTACTGTTGTGACTATTATTAATATAATTAGCATTAATAAAATGCAAAAAAACGTGGGTTGTGCCCATCTGTTCCATTAACCACATGGAAAAGCCAGCGGACATAAGTGTCTACACCTATTTGGCTCTTGTCAATCAGCAATATCTTCTGTTCTATATTTTTCATGCTCTGTCAATAATAAATCCCGATCGGCGTGAGTAAAGTTTAATAAAATTTCACATTATTATTATTATTATTATTATTATTATTATTATTATTATTATTATTATTATTATTATTATTATTATTATTATTATTATTATTATTATTATTATTTGGTGTGCCCATCGTACAAACTTCTAACCCACCCTCACTTGTTCTATACCGAAAGGGCTTTAAATTAAATGTACATACATACACATATACACACGCGCGCGCACACTGACACAAATGGCCGTAGCCCTAGGTACTTTAATGGGTCTTCCATAGCTGAAAGTGGACGTCATAGTATGCGTTATTTGCTCTCTTTGTGGGTGTTTGAGTGTTTGTTTATGTGTCTGCGTCCTCCTGTTAGACTATTGAAGTAAACGCAAAGCAGCTGTACAATTATTGATATTTTAAGGTCAAATTTTTGTTGCAGACTCTCTGAAGCCAGAAACGCAAGTTATGGGATATCGCAGGAAACATGTTTTTTTCGGAAGTATCCCAGCATGAAGTAAACTTTTTTACATTTTAAATAGATTATGGAGTTATTAAAGACAGCGCGATCGGTATGCACTTTAAGAATGCCAAACCAGCTGGGAAGTACAATAGGTTCTACGTACGAAAGAAGCTGCAACACTTTCAAAACGGCGAAGACTAAAAATTTTACATATTTGCCCATCTGATCTAATGTTAAATCATTTGAAGCCCTCAAAGCCAACCTTTCCAAAGGTTTTGCCAATGCCATGCTTTGGGTAGCAAAGTACCGACGCATGCAAGTTATCCATGATTTATTTGATGGTAACAAAGAAAGAAAGCAAGAGAAATACTAATTGGATTACCAAAAATGTGATATCTTACTGCTGATTTTGGCAAATGAGACTGGTGCGGAAGGCCCAGTCATGGGCACATGTGGCAGTATGAGTATGACCTTCGGTTTCCAATGTCTTTTTTAGTTTGCCTCTAGTGCAAGTTACCTTTGGGAATCCTCAGGGGCAGGCATATATTCATTAAAAAAAAAAAAAAAAAAAAAAACCTTCTGAACTCCCGTTCGTGTACCCTTTGTGTTTCTGTTTTAACACAGACAGGCGTGCACATTTGCATATTCACCTTCCAAAGCTGAAATCAACTATGGCGCCACAACGCACAACCTAGTATGTTGCCAAACCTGACTGTCAAAAGTTACTTTTCTCTCATATTTCTGACAAAACTGATACAATAAACACACTGAAAGAATTGTAAGCGTTTCGTTTGCAAACTCAATAAAGGGAATATTTGATTCATTTCTGCTCTCCTCGAATATGTTGAATTTCTTTTAAAAAGTACAGACTTCAACATGTATTTACAGCTTAGTTGGAAATACGACGGTGCACCCGAAGCACCGCTGATGAAAGTGATGTGACAACTGGAGCACCAGGTGGGTTAAGATCTTATGACGACTTGATCCCAAATTAGTCTTATTTCCGTGTAGAGGGTCACGTGTAAAAGTCGAAGCATATGATTTGACTAATATATATGTCACGTTAACGGAAATTGTATTGTCCAATAATTCACAAAGGCCAGGCTTTCATGTACAAAACCCAAGATTTGGTGACACAAAACCGATGATTTGTTATGAAATGCTAGTTTCATTACAAAACCCCCAGTTTTTGTTCACAAGACCAAGCGCTTTATCACAAAATCCTGAGCTTTGCTCTCTTATTTAGATTTTATACAAACACCTAGGGAATCGTAGCACAGGCCGGGATTTTGTAAGTCACACCGTTTTTTTTGTTTTTTTGTTTTTTGTTTTTGTTTTTTTTTTTTTTGTTTTTATTTTTTGTTTTTTGTTTTTTGTTTTTTGTTTTTGTTTTTGCTTTCGTTTTGTTTGTTTGTTTGTTTTTTGTGCTTGCAGTGTTGAGCAATTAACAAAATCTAGGATTGTGTCAATTACTTCATGAATAATTTCATCATGTTCCTGTTCTATGAACGAAAATCCGGGGTTTTGTGACACAACTGGCAGTCTAGAGACCGCGTGTGTTGACTGGGTCATCGCAAAGTCCGGGTTAGTGTCACCTAAATAAAAAGTTATGTATCCCAGGTTTTGTGACGTCACGGTTCCCAGGGTTTCACTCTGTCATTTCAAAATTCACAAAATGCAGAGTTTTGTAATGCTTTTGTCCATTGTTGATGTATGTGGTGACTTTGAGTCAAAACACCTCAGTGATTTATATTCTGCCCCAAACCCAGGTTCTTGTGACAAAACTCCGGGTTTTCTGCACAAAAGCAAAGGGTTTCATATCAAAAGGATGGATTTTGTATCACGAAACCCCGGTTATGTGAATTAATGGACAACAACACTTCCATACAATCTCGGTCTGCAGTCCCAAAGATTTAATCGTAAACTGCGTCATACCTCGGTCAAACGAAGCGAAAACAGCCGGGATTTTCATCTATAGCATTATTGTTCATCGTGGCTTACTTTTGATTCAACTGAGAGATCAGCAAACGTTTTCAACAAAAGTGCCAGAGAAGATGATATACAGAAATAATATACCCATATATCCAACTTCTTTAGGAGCAACGCCTCAGTTATATTTCGGTTCGGTCAACAAATTTATCCGTGCAAAAAAGCAAACTAACATACACCATGCATGGTCACTGGAAAGGTCAGCACACTTACCTTGAATCTTTATGAGGGTGTTGGAAGCTGTATGAACATACTGTATAGTGAATTGCGAAGTGAAAGTAGCGGGATAATAGTTTCGTTTGTATGTTGACAAATTGTAGTATAAAGTATGAACTTTTATCTTGCCATGTATGATTGATTCTGCAGCAGTCGTCTTGCCCCTCATAACGCCCCCAGCACATCCAGAAGTGCTGGCATTGTCCACAACATATTATCACTGTAGGCCCTCCACAAATTCTTTCGTCCATCTTCGCGATCCTTTCATTCGAAACGTAAATGAAAAAACTCAATATTAAAATATAATAGAGAATACAGTAGGCGACATAAGGAATTGCGACAGTTTGAACGGGGAAGTAATACATGTTCACAGAAGCAGCAGGCGGTACCGCCGCCTAGCGCAGGCGCACTCCATCTATGTGCTGCACTTTTTTCGTGCCACGCAGAAAATGACGGCAATCCAAATATACATACATAACAAGCGAATCATTATTATCTCTGTGTGCCAACACAGACATACTGTTTTTCTAGGAATTCTTTCTTTCTTTCTTTCTTTCTTTCTTTCTTTCTTTCTTTCTTTCTTTCTTTCTTTCTTTCTTTCTTTCTTTCTTTCTTTCTTTCTTTCTTTACTGGCAAATTTGTCCGACATTTCATTTGAAAAGTATTATACGTAGAAACTCCAAACTTGGCACAATTTTACTTCTATGGATAAAGTCAGGCCTTTTTATAATGAGAGGTCATGCTTTTCAAAATTATGCAAATGAGGGCTAATTAAAGTTTTAAATCTTCAATATCTTATATACTATAGTACATGTGGTTCCGAGTGTATAGGAGTTCGATCATAGCAATGCAAAGGTCATCTCAAATGTCAAGGTCATGTCAAGGTCAAAGGTCGGTTTTGGGTCAAATGTGATTTTAAAGCCAAAATGCATTTTGAAGGTGAAGAACCACTTCAAGTAGAGCTCATTTCAAGGTCAACGGTCATTTCAAGGTCAAAGGCGACTTTTGATGGAAGCTTTCTTCTTGCCATAGCTTGGTCAATTTTTATCCAATTTTTATCATGTTGGGCTCAAATTGTAGCCATTGTAACACTGCATATCTTTGAAGTCTCGCCTTTTTATAATGATAGGTCAAACTTTTCAAAATTATGCAAATGAGGGCTAATTAAAGTTTTAAATCTTCAATATCTTATATACTATAGTAGATATAGTTGCAAATGTGTAGGAGTTCGATCATAGCAAGGCAAAGGTCATCTCAAATGTCAAGGTCATGTCAAGGTCAAAGGTCATGTCAAGGTCAAAGGCCAATTTTAGGTCAAATATCATTTCAAAGGTCAAAGTCCACTTTCGATGGTGGCTTTCTCCTAGCCATAACTTGGTCAATTTTGTCCAATTTTGATCATGTTTAGCTATTGCAAGATTGCACATATTGAAAATTATATTTGACCCCCAAAGGTCAAAGGTCAACGTCATCTGGACCTTTGAAAGTTTCACCTAGCCATAACTTGGCCAATGTTCATCCAATTCTAATCATGTTGGACTTATGTTGTGGGTTTTGTAACACTGTACATTTTTGCAATTTACATGTAACCTATAAAGGTTAAAGGTCAAAGGTCAAGGTCATTTGGACCTTTGAAATTTCATCCAGCCATAAGCATAATGGAATGTGAAGTACCAAATCACAAAATTTGATACCATTTAATATTTACAACTTTGGAAGGCACACAGGCAGATTTGCTTTGAAGCAAATCTTCCTTTCTAGTTGTGTTTGATTTTTTGTGTGGGTGGAAGGGCGCGTAACTGAGGAAAAGATAGTAAGTCAAACATAGAGACACTTCACCAAAACATATTCAAGCCTTTAGCATACCCTAGAAAACGACATCTAAGAATATGGCGTTAGTACTATGGAAACATTTATTGACGCTGCTTACAAACGAACCTTTGATTGGTACGAACGCTGTCAGTGTCTTTTACTTAAAAATGAAGATGCTGTATCTGACAGAAGATATTGAAAATGGGAATACAATTACGATTTAAAACAAACTTATAGCATGTACCCTCAATGCTTTTTCAAATTAAGCATTTATGCACACAATACCGTGATGCCAGTTATCGAACGAACATATTTCCTTTCACGAGAATGAAGAAAATCAACCTGATGAAAAAATGAAAAGGAAAAGGAACATAGAACGCTTCTGTTATTTGTATAGATTGTTTTGAAAATAAAAATTTGCATTATCTTGTTGAAAAATAAATAAGCCAAACCCCAATTGTATGTTTAAAATATGTGTTATCTGACTTCATCTTTGCGCCTTTAACGCGGGAAATCTAGAATTGTAGCGCATACAAGCAGATAACCGTGTCTCTGTGTTTTCTACAGAAACATGTATTTCAGTTGCATAATACTAATATATCAAAGGCTAGTACAGTGGAAAAATGATGGTATGCACGAGACATGAATATAATAATTTGTCATAGAAGATGGTTTTATGAAAAACATCATCTAAAACACAGTGGCGTACAAATGCCTTCATCTGGCAGTAAAGATCTGTCTTCAGGGCTGTTACAGGATGTTGATGTCTGGAATCAGTCAAATAAAAAAGTTTGCGCAGCATCTTCAAAGAGAAATATAAAAACAAAAATAAAATCATAGTTTTTCTGGAGATCATATTGATCACGGCTGATTTTTTTTATTACATAAAGGGATAATCAAACTGTTTATTGAACCACTTCCAGCATGCCTGGATCACCCTTCGGGCCTTCAGCTGCACAGAACATGGGGAATCGATGTTGAGTACAGCCCACTACCGAAGCCACAATTTCTTGATCGTGTAATATGTTCCGCCGAACAGAGGGTCTGACCATAGAAATACATGTCAATCTAAGTCTGCAAAATGGAGCATCATATAGACACAATTCTCCCGGGTGTTGCTCATCATCGCCCTATGGTTTAACCCTTTTTGGTCAGATTAAGATCACGCAGCAGTCTCCTTGGTACGGGTCAACGCCAAAAAGGCAAAGCTGTTGACCCAGACAAATTGAGACCTACCGCGGAACGTGGTACAGTATGATAGTACATTAATTTCTGACAGATGCACCATTGTAATACAAAATCTGAAACAATTTGCGAAGATGAAGTTGTAATAAAGTATAGAAATATGCCCTAGCATAAATTACTAAAAATTGATAATGCTGTGCATTGCAATGTAATAATAAGTGTCGGCAAATATTTGGCAGTAAGGTTCTGTCGCAGAATGCAGTAAGATTTATGTGCACAAAAATGATTATATGGTTATTTTGTCTGTCTTAATTCATACAGATTTTTTGTGCTTACTGTGACTTTTAGTTTTTGACACACACACACACACACACACACACACACACACATATATACATATGTGTGTGTGTATGTATGTATATCTATATCTATATATATATATATATATATATATATATATATATATACATACATATATATATATATATATATATTGATAAATAAAGCATGTGTAGGTAACAACACTAATCCATTCTTCGTTGGCAGCCTTGCAAGATCGCATGTCCTAAAAAAGACAAAGCATTCGTAGAATTAGATCTAAGGCACCCCTTACGAGACAAGATTAAATGCTTCGACCTGAGAGACAAAACGAAAAGAGCACAACAATATCGTCATACTTTCTTGACTCTGCTTGATGTAAAAGAGTTTGACTTTGCAACTGTAATGGTCATGGATCAAATTATTTATCTGTGACATTGTGACCTGAGTGATGGCGAGATTGTCGGTTTTAGGACAATGCATTGCAGATTTATGTTAAGTCCAGCTATTGCCCTGTTTTCTCTACTAAATATTGAACAGAAGATGCCGTGAAGGTATGTCACAAAATCCCAGAAAACAGGACATTTGGGACCTTGGATACAAAAGACTGTTTAAAATGAACAATCTTTCTTCAAAGGCATTGGTCAACTTCATATAGCTCTTAAAGCACTATGATTTCGAGGTATAACCCGATCAATCAATATTTAGATCTTATCTATACTGAGCTCACGTTTCCACAAATGTTTTATTAAATTGTTTATGCTTGCACAACAACTATTCAGAGACCAGATTCTGAACCCATGTAAAAGATAAATGAATAGATCAAATGTCTAGCAGCATACCTTTCAAAAACAAAATTATTGATTCGCAGAACACCCAGTCCCTTTTCAAATTGAAATTTGTTCGTAACATGATTCTCAAGGAACACAAAATAAAAGATACCCAATTATTTCCGATAAATGAGGTAATACTATTGGGTAGAGTATCATGACTAACAAGAAATTTCGTGTTCAATTACTCTTGACCATATCCCAGGAAATCCAAATTGGCACTGTATGTCAAACAATAAATAGTCTAATTTTTTGACCACAAATATGTATCTACATGTACTTTGGATATGGTGCAAAATCAAGTTTTAAAAGAATTGATGAAAAAAGTACAGCTTTTTTAGGTTTGTCCTAAATTGAACATTGACATTTTTTTTCAAAATATATGTAATGCGTTCGATTCATAGTGTTTTAAACAGACAAAGTGTTATGAACATGTTTATGGCTGTTTGTTTTCAATTGGACAGGAAACTGTATTCATTCAGTGTGTGCTGGGTCATTGAGTTCAATGAATACTGTGCAGGGTCACTGCAGAGCCAGTGAGTTGGCCTGTTTTATGGGTGACTCACATGTAATTGGTAAACATGTGGAATACGCGAGAAGGGTGACTTACATTCAAGTGAGGTGATCCCGGCAGATCTCAAATTGCACTGGGATGTGTGACTAATTGGAAAACTCTGGAACAAAGTAGAGATTTCTCTGTGTATATAAAGCAGATATTTGTCTGTCTAAGAGCATGTCATCCAGCCATGGAGACTGTGAGCCATTGTACCTGTAGAGTGTGGAAAGCGTCTTGAGTGGACTTCTATATTTTATGCTAGCCATTTACATTTTGTACCTGTGGAGTGTAGACATTGTCTTTGAGTGGACTGGTGTATTGTACCAAAATTAGAACCAGACCGTACCATTGTGGGATTTGTACCAGATCATTTGGCACCTGTCATAGGACTTGGAACTGTGGGATAGTACCTGTGGATAATCTCACCAGGGATTAGGATTTACCTAAGACTGTTTTGACTGTTGAAATACCAGTGGAGACACGTTTACCTACTTTGTACTGATTTTGGTCGTTAACATATTGTTATTGTTAAAGTTATAACATTGTTGCCGTTCTTTATTGAGTTCTGCGAATAATTAAAAAGTGGGCAAGAAGAAAAATATAGGATTTTAGAAGTTTGATGGATAGTTATATAACTGCAAATGATTCTTTAACAAATAAAATTTATTGCTTCAAATTCCTCATTAGGAATTTCAGTATGGGCACATTTCAAACAGCTTAATGTTTCCAAAGCAGTTAAAGAACCACAAGAAAGATTTGTCAACATTAACATCGACAAGGCAAATAATAATCATGGGGTCATCTGCAAAAACTATTATCTGGATGTTTTGAAAAATGAATTTCGTATAAACAATATTCTGACAGAAGAGGAAATGACGTATATCAATTACACAGGCAATCATTCGATAATTTGATAGGTAAACATAAAGATGACATGCAAAGAAATAATAATTTCAAAATTTCTGAAGAGGATTCCTTCATACTCCTTTTGTTCTGGATACTCAAATTATATAAAACCCGTTTAAAATCAAAATTCATAGTTGGTCCTTCAAATGTACAACAAACAACTATCCAGCATGTTACACTGTGTTTCACTGCAAACAGAAATCATTTCCGCAATCACTGTAATGCAATTTCGAAAATGCGTGAAATAAAATGCTTTTCGAGTATTATCAATTTGTCCGAATTGTTATCAAAATCAAAGATTTTAAAACAATTTTTTAAATGTTTCAATTTTTTCACACTTTAAACAAAACGATCCATACATAAAGTCAAAACTTTTAATTCAGAATTTATCAGCAGAATGTTTAAACATAATGGTAAACCGTACATAAATATCTTTTCATAGTCGTAGGAAGCATATGGTCACATAATGAAAATTCAAAAAGAAGCCTAAATCTTGCACCTTTGAAAAATTGATAGATGCTGTTAAATTTCTTTTGGTTAATACTTTGTTCAATATGGTCCATTGGGTTTTCAACAAATATACGGCATTCCCTTGGGTAGCAACTGTTCCCCGTTTTTTGTTGATTTACATTTGACCAGGCCTGAATTTCAGTATATGGATAAATTAATGGAAAAGGATTTTCATATGGATACAAAATTATCAAACAATGCCAGGTATGCTGATGGCATTGCGTCTGAAAATGTACAAAATTTCACTGAAATTACTAAAGAAATTTACCCAAAAGATGTCCACCTGGAAGGTGATAATTCAGATGATTTCAGGGATATGTTTTTGGACTTTGATATTCGGGTCTCACATGAGAGATTTTGCATTGTATTCCATAAGAATGGATGAGTTTAAAGTACTTAACTATCATTTCCATGACAGCAATATTTCGTAAACTATTAGATATAATACATATTTGTCACGAATTGTTAGACTTTGCATCTACATCCACATTTATTTACAATAAACTTGAGCTAAAAAGGACTCAAATGTGTACAATGAACTTGCGCTAAAAGGACTCAAATGTGTACTTTTGGTTGGATATTTAAAAAAAAATTCGCTGTGAATATCCAGAAATTTTTTTTAAAATGGTTTCGATAATTTTAGATATTTTAGGCTTGCCTATTTTGCTACTTCATTTTATGTCTTGGCATCATTCCGTTTAAAAATTCAACTTTTACACATTTTTGGCCAACGGGTTTTCTGTCAGATAAAGCCCCCCGGCGACTACAGGTAGCAAGCAGCTGCTGACATCAGCAGCAAGTTTGCCTAATTGTAATTAGAATTTGGTTAAGAAAATCATATTTTGATTGCAATTTTTTTCACCTAAATGCTAATGACTATTATTCTTTTCTGACATGCCTAAGTGCACATTTACTCAAAGTCAAAAATTATTCAGAATTGACAGTATCTATTGAAATGTCACAGAATTGACTCATTCTTTTGGAACGTTAACTCAGATTTGGCAGCAAAATATAGCTCTATGGCTGGAAACGTTCATAGTGAGACATAGGTGTCATCAATCGGTTCGTTTTACATTTCTGGTATAAGATGGCCATTGTTACAGTAGTTGTTAGGAATTTCCAGAGTTTGTACATGTTGCCTACTCTACCTGTTCATTTCATAACCACTGGGACTGCATATAATGCGCCAGTCTGTTTCTTCTTTAGTGATACACTTGCAGGTGGTTGGACCAAAGTGAGCTATCCAGTTAGAAATTATTCTTATCTCAATTTGTAATGCAAATTTAGTAACTGTGTTTGATTTGATAGGTATCCCTTATTTACATTGAATATCTGCATTTATATGCAAAGCTTCATATATATAGCTAAATCATCATTTGACATGTTCATGTTTATTCATTATTATGCGGGTTGTCTTTGCTGAAAAGTAAGATTAGACAAGGAGCCGCTACTCAGAGAGACATGTGAGGATACATGCTCCGAAACATTTTCTGAGTAGTTACTTGCTTAAGACCCTTCACTATATTTGAGATAATGCAGCCTAATGTCAAAATTGTACAGCGGAGCCAGCGATATTTACAATGATATTTTCATGTCTATATAGGTTAGCCAGACTCTACTATATTTGGGATAATGAAGCCTGATG
Source organism: Hermodice carunculata (assembly GCA_964020975.1). Lineage (NCBI taxonomy): Eukaryota > Metazoa > Annelida > Polychaeta > Eunicida > Amphinomidae > Hermodice > Hermodice carunculata. The sequence continues at coordinate 31,749,417 of OZ026622.1, read as the reverse complement.
TCAAAGTTCTATAGAGGAGCGTGAGCAATAATTACAATGATACTTTCATATTTACATAGGTAAACCAGTAACAGGTTAGCTTTGTGGAATATAGAATTTGAACTACGGAATAAGGTAACAACGACTAATAACTGGGTTTAGACGAAAAGACTCAAGTATACAAATAAATAAATGGATTGTTTACGTCCAAATCAAGAAATATATCTGAACATTGCCGACCGCATCATAGGACTATCCTGTCCCTGATATTGTGGTGAGCGTATGCTCAGATTTTCACTTATTTTTGGAGGTCATAGAACTCTACAAAATGAATGCAAACAGTGAACACCAAAATGTTTTAATCCTGATTTAGTTTTTAACATGGCTATACGGTAGGCTAATGAAAATTAACGATATGGACAACAAGTCAAAAGCTGTTCCAGAATGGACCAAGGAACGCTGTTGGCATTTTATCTGTACTTAGGCCTGTATTATCTTGAAAATGACCAAAATACAGAAATCACGGTCAAGCAAGACCACACTAGAGTAGTATTTTCTCATTTCATTTTATATCCATCCTTGGGTAGTTGTGGTACTACTTTTGAATTGACTCGCAAAGCACTTAAAAAGAGTTACATACAAACTCCACGAACTATGGCATCTTATTCGATGTAAATTTAAACAGCAATGAAACCCTTATTGTCCGAAAAAAATGTCATTTCATCGAAAAGATAAAAATAGCAGCTAGCATGGAATTAAATGCGCATGGGTGGGCTCAGATTTTACACTAGATTGCGCAGTGTTTTTTGCCCAATACAGATATGACGACATTTCCCCTTGTTTTGTATGCCTAATTTAATCAATTGTTGTCAATAGTATTCCTACGCCAAAATGTAGGTCCGCACGTTTTTCCTCTGCAAAACATTTTTTATGAATAAAAGCTAATTATGTGTGTACTGATAAAATTTCCGGATGGGGGGGTGAGGGGTGGGGGTGGGGGTGAGGTAATGGGGTGGTGGTAGAGGGCAGTATGAGAGGGGAACAGGTCAGGTAATTGGTTGAACATACCTAAGTGTAGCAATGACGTGTGATTTTATTCAACCATTTTCTGTTATTTTTAAGTAGGTCTGACGTACATGTACGGCATCCATTGACACCACATACTTCCACGGAAATTACCTTCAAAGCCAGGTATGCTTTTTTCAAAAAGTATCAATCTAGCTACTTAGCTAGCTATCTGTTTGTCCGTTTCTGTCTCTCGATGGCCGCCATATATATATATATATATATATATATATATATATATATATATATATATATATATATATATATATATAGTTTCACAAACTCTACGGACCAATGTATTTCTGCGTTGACCATAAACCATTCATATAGGACACTTCATTCGTTAACTATTTTGTTAAATCGTGACTGTACGTTCAAGCTGACCTCTCTGGCTTAGACAAGCTATGTAAGTATATGCCAATGGCACGTGTTTCCCGCTGCCTCACTGCATGTTAACGGAGTGAACGCGTTGCACATCACGGGTAACGATTGTTTGCCTCCTTTGCGTTTCGCTTAACGCAATCAATTAGGGTAAATGCAACATCAATTTACCAGTGAGTATCGTGTGTTGGTCGTGGTCTCCTTTAGTTTAGTAGAAGGTTCATTGGTCAATCAAGAAAGAGAAATTTAGCACTCCAACACACCAACGTGACCCGCCACATATGCCCTTAAACCTCGGCTTCAATAATGTACAATTAGTTGTGTCTACAGCATGCTAGACCTTAGATCCAGGCGTGACCTTCAGAGTGAGATCACCATGGTAAAAAGAAAGATAGTGTGATGTTCTGAGCTCCTTAAATGACCCTAGTGCTAAAAAGAAAAGCCATGCCCGCACCACATGCATGTCTTTTTAGACTTTGGTCAGGACTGGACTAACATAGTTACCACGACCATGGCTGCCCTCTTTTAGTGTTTGCCTGTGCTTCATTATGGAGTTCGAAAGGTCTTTTTAGTGTAGTATTAGTGTGGGGACACAGGATGTATCCCAATGCAGCCCATGCTTAAAAGTTTGTACAGAGGTTCAAAATTATATGAAGATGTGGCAGCTTTGGTTCAAACAAGTTCAGCTGGGTGTGTTAAGTGATTCAAACCGCATCGTCACGTGATGCAAAGTATAATATTTGGGGGAGGGGGTATCCCTTGTACGACTCATAGGGAAATAATTATGGTTTCATGGTTTACAACGACCAGGCTTCTTCACAGATCTATACAGTTCGCTTGACGAAACCTTGATTTCAAATTTTGCGATTTATTGAAATGCTGAATAACTTTTCACGAATAATAAGCCTTTCATGATTCAGGAGAACTATTCTTTTAGTTTAAGCATATTTATGGGTTTATCTTTATATTAATCAGTTTATTCAGACATACTACTTTAGCGATAAAACCATAATCCATTTACAAGTGGGGCAAAATACACTTTACTGACAGTTATTTATACAAATGTACCTCAATATAATGACAGTAAACTTATACAAGCTTAAAACATACACACTTAGCACATTCCATTAACAATAGTTATTGAATAAATCTGTATATGGATATGAGCATGACAATGGAAACGAAGTCATAACTGTAACTTGCAAAATTATTAATCCTCCCGCATTTTCTGTGCAAAGACTTGTTATCGGGACACATGATTAGAAAATACAATGAGTCTTGAATTATATACACCTTATGCATGTATATGTACACGTGCATGTACGTTGGGTTTGCATTGTATTACATATCTTTCCATACACACACACACACACACACACACATAAATATATATATATCATATTTTCGGAACGAGCGGGACTTGAACCTGCAACCTTTGGCACCAGTCGTATATATATATATATATATATATATATATATATATATATATATATATATATATATATATATATATATATATATATATATATATATATATATATATATATGGGCGGTCAAAAAATGTAGGTGTAATGATAAACTGTTTGTAAGAGGGCATAAACGTACGCAGAGTCGCATTCACATTCCAGATCAAAAGCATTGTGCATCAGTTACAAACAGCAAACCGTCCATAATCAACTTGTCAGTCTTTCATGGAATGGTATGAGATGGGCCCGTGTGCTGGAAGCTTTATCCACCTCTTTTTCATTGCATATTTATTCACTCTACCTTCTGGGTCGGAAACTGGCTATATACGGGATGCATTCGTTTTTGTCCTCGATTACCTGCATTGGTATATACAGCAGGACCAACAGCAGCATCTTTGCGCTGTTCTGACTTTATGTTGAGATCACAAAGCCTAACAGTGCCTGAACAGAGCGCGCGCCACATTTTCAAGAAACCTACCATATATGATATGACTTAACAAAACATGTTACAAAAGAAAATATGTATTTGACTAACTCGGTAACGATGCATGCTCTCTTCATGGTCATACATCTTTGGGGGCTCCAATGATTTCATCAACTGAATCAGAACGAATCGTTCAATGACCCTATTTTGTTTTGAGTTTGAAACGTTCGTGTCGGTAATGACCAAGGTTTATTGGGAGTCTCGCGGAGTTGAAAATCTTTTGATCAGATTCACTCATTGAAAAACCTATGATGCATTCAAATTTGTATGACATATAGAAGCATCCTGTGAGGACTTGGTCTGACGTATGTCGGCCGTAGTTGTTTTGCAAGCGACTTCCCGTTAGTCTCCACCTACTGCAGGTACTGGCACTTCGGGTTAAAAAAAGCCCGGTTCGTTCATAGGTTGAAAATGTATTGTGACACAGGAAGCGGATGCTGTACACCATGCAGAATAATATGGCTATAGGGCAAGGCAATAGTAGAGTCTTTTGCCCAGCGCCATGCTACTTTCTGTTTTGGTAATTCTCGTCGGTTTGTTTTTTTGTTTTTTTTTGAGGGGGGGGGGGGTAACCATGAGACCAAATGCAAGCAGAACAGAAAACGGAGTTCAACCTCCTTTGGAGACAAACAAATGGTTACCCAAACATACATCAAGTGAATGGTTAAACTGTTTTGTTTTTCTCATGTACGATTATTATGGATTAGTCGTTCCTTGTGGTAAACATTTTTATACTGTGGAGAATTTCATAAATAAAGCCTTATGAATATCAAACATTCTAGAAAGCAGGTGAAAATTTTGGTCTCCTGTCCAAAATAGACAGGAGAAATATCCCATTCCTGGGTATTTATATTCCGATGATGACATCTGTAGCGGAAAAAAAAACAGTTTCTCTGGACACACATAACGGTTGATGTAACAGCCACACAAAGGAACAGTTAAAAATAATCATGTTTGAATCTCCAAAGCCTGCTTTCACAGCTTCCATTGGCAAACAGATACTTGCTGCATTATTTAAAAGAATACATAGCAAGATAAAACCACGATTAATCTAGAGTGACTGCACAGGGCGGTTTTTTCTTTTTTTTTGTAATTTAGTTTGACATAAATTGCGATTGGTGCCGCAAAAGTCTATTCACAGAGAGGGAGTTAATCAATATAAAAAACATGATTGGCTCTTAAGAATACGAAAATGACACCGACTATGTACGAATGTAAATCTTGAATTATACATTAAATAAAAATAACTTATTGGGGGAAAGGGGAAAACATTTTATTTAGCAGCTGAACTGTCTCCGTTGTTTGCTTCTAAAAATTGAGGTTTAAGGAAAAATGGAATTGGATCAAGCGTATTGCATCTGGTTCGCAACGGATTCAACACGGCAAACACATATACAAGGTAGCAAAGCATATTCCATTTGGCAGATGATATTCTTCCGAATTGCAATTTCCTGCTTTTTGAATTTAATGTTAGGATATGGTATAACAAGGGTTAGTCACATATAAAACTAGATTACGCACGAAAAGATATCCATCTTAAAGATAACCTTTGACAAAAATGTAATGATGTGGTCATGAACGTTGTATTTACCAAGCCTTGTATATAGCCGCAGATGCTATATAGTGAATAATGGATTTTGAATTCTGTTCCTTCATGACCTCATACCACACCTTGTCCCATACTATTATGATAGACATAACCATTTACTTGTAAAATATAAGTCAAATTGAGGAACCTGGATCTGGAAAGAGGAGGTATTTTGTTACAGTATGATACGATAGACTGGATGCCATACACTTCCCTTGGGTTGAAATTTTGAAATAAAAATGTGTTCAAGCTTGTTAAGCGATGGACTCGATGCTCTTTGCGGATTACTCTATGAATAGTTTGTGTTTGGGCTGCAACATAAGGAGATGTAGAATCATTTTCAAAAGAATGTGTAATTGGGGTCAAGAAGATATTATGCTACAGAATTATATAATGCAAATTTTATTCTAATAAAGTTAAATTTGTGATTTCATCTTTATTCCACTAAATGGACATGAATATGATGGTAGGAAATTTTATCAAGGGATGCAAATGTTGCAAATCATGAAGATCATCTTTGCAAAGTTTAAAATAAGTTTTCGATAACTTCTAATAATAGTCGCCACAGTCATACCAAGTCAGTGCAATGGTTACCTTGCAATTTAGAAAGTGTTTAAAAGACAATCACCCCCCGTGAGGTGAACTGTCTAGGAAACATGCTTGACGGGCGCTGCATTGTGCCCTTGTGTGTTGTTCGTCAGGACTTAAGGCTGAGAATTAGTCTGTTTATAAACATAACATAGCACAAATTACACACAGGCAGCTGTAATGCACAAGCTGCGTATTTAGGCTCCTTGGTCAAATTAATGGATATCCGTGGTTCTCAAAATCTGTCCCGTATCATAAAATACGGTTCCATTGTCGCAATTCAAGCTATGCCATTCCGATCAAGCTCAATTTGTGGCTTCAATGAGCAAAATTACACAGTAGCTTTACATCAATATTAACCGTTATCTCATTTTTGTTTTAATTTTGGCCATTGTAAATTCTTTTCCAAATCTTTATAACGGCAAACATGAGTTTTTAAACACACTTGTAGCGGCTTAAGTATGCACTGCCATTATGGTATATTTTTGTTTTCGTTTCCCAGCTATTCATCCCTGAATATTCGCTTATCATAATTGTGTCCAATTCCCGTTTATTTTTGTCAAAAACAAAAAAAAAAAAAAAACAACAAAACAAACACAATGACAAAAAACGAAAAAAAAAACACAAAACAAAAAACAAAAAAACACAAAACAAAAAAAAAAAAAAACAAAAAAAAAAACAAAAAAAAAAAAAAAACAGATATACAGCAGCACTAAAATTGAACTCAAATTTTTTTTTTTTTTTTTTTTTTTTTTTTTTTTTTTTTTTTTTTTTTGTGCTGTATCTCTAATATTTATGTATCAAAGCTGACCATAGTCCCCGCATCACCTTTTATGACACAGGCAGCGTTAATGCGATTTTTTATCATGTCGATCAATATTGGTGTAAATATCAAGGAAGTGCTATGAAATTGACCCCGTTCCATCAAAGAACGTTGTAAAGCGGTAGATCTCCGCAAAAATCAAACTACAAGTAGTACGACCAGTGGGAGTAGTAGTGGTGGTAGCAGTAGTAGTATTGTTGCTGCTGTTACCAGGCATAGGTATTAACCTATATTAACTGCAATTGACTTAGTTGTACGAATAAGGACTGATATGCGTGGATAATATATCTTCCTTGCACGGCATTTTGCTATAAATATTTTGTCCTGAAGTATTAAGTTACATTAGCATCCCTGAAATGCCAATTTGTTCGTTCATGTTAAACCATATATATATATATATATATATATATATATATATATATATATATATATATATATATATATATATATATATATACATACATACATACATATATATATATATATATATATATATATATATATATATATATATATATATATATATATACATACATATATATATATTACAGTGGTCACATTAAGCTTGCGTCCTGCGTCAGAGACGAAAAAAAAAAAAGAAATGACGCCTTGAAATTAATAAAACATTGTCATTTGCGTCTCTGTGGACGCACGCACAAAAACGCGATGCATTTTGAATGATATAACTGCAAAAATTACCCCAAGCGGTCACGGTGTTTTGCATCGACCATTATCAATATCATGATTTTGTATAAATCCTGATGGAATCCTGTGATGTTCGTCTTTCTATGTAACAAGCTCTCTTATTTACTAAGAAAAAATATTCCTGGGGTATCCCTCCATACATTTCTCAGAATGGGAATGGATGTACGTCATTTCACTTCATCATGAATGTGCTAGGAACACTTCCAGGCTCCTCATTGGGTGGAATTGATCACGTGCCGCTCACTGTTCGATCAAATTCGTTGTTGCCCATGTGCTTGTCTCATGTCCGCAATGTTGGGAAGGTACAAGTCGTATTACGCAAAGATTATTGGACAAAGAAGTTTAATTTTCACATCATATTTTCACCAAGAAGACTTCCATCGAACAAATATGGACACAGATAAAGGCACGAGTGAAAATTCATTACGGACGGCAAGAAAAATACGCAGATTAGTCATCGCACGGTTACACATGGACGAAGCGAAAATTTGCATTAGGATTAGCCGGCCTAACACAATGCTGGTCATCACTGTCTCCGATGGGTCACGTGGTTATTGTTTTTGTGGTTTTTTTTTGTTTTTGTTTTTTTTGTTTGTTTGTTTTTTTTTTCTTCTTTTTTAAACAAAATTTGGTTGTTTTGATTTTATTGAAATGTTGAAATGGACCGAATCTGTATGACAGAACAATATAGGAATGAAATTTATGATCGAAGGCCGGAGAAATATACGTTCAACATAGCGGAAAACCATGCCTGGGTGCATGCCCGCGACAGGCTGTGCACACTCGCTTGTGTGTTGTAGGCCTGCTGTGTTGCTTGGTGAAAAAAGTGACCACAATTAAGATCAGACCCTTAACATCGCCTGCGGCATCAAATATTTTTCAGGTATATTAAAAGAGGATGTGCACAGAAATATAAATCATATCAATTTCTGACCATTTCATCACGTGGAATCAATCGCAAAAACAACAGAGCCCAGGCATGTTCAATAAAGCATGCCGCTTGTTGTGCAAAAAAACTGTCCGGTGGCACACGGTGTGCAACACCAGCAGATACTGGCACAGTGGCAGCGTGCCAAGGGTTAAGCCCCCCTTCACAACCATTTTTGGTAGACCAGGGATGTGTTAGAGACTTAGTCTTAATAGCAGGTTCCTGGGTAGATTGAATCCATCCTTGGTACAGTCAACAACTTTTAGACCCTTTTACATCAAGTTGGCATATTGGTAACTTTTTATTCAATCTTATATTTTATAAAAATGAGTTACCTACGTGAGCATACAGACCCTATCTTATGTTCGTTTCTAGGCTAAAGTTACCTGCATGTTTCATTTATTTATCATTTTGATGTATGCATGTTGATTATACCAAATAAAATCAATTAATCAAATTACATCAAATGAAGTCCAGTTTGCACAATTTCAGACTGGACCCATCGATTCAGTTCATGGACCCACTAATTTTCCTTAAAAAAGAAGAAAGACCCATACTGAAAAATCCTTAATGTGACCCCTGTTAATATATATTTATATATATATATATATATATATATATATACACGCAAGCAAGAACTGATATGCCTGGATAATATATCGTTCCTGCATGACATTCTGATATAAATATCCTTAAGTGTTCAATAAAAATGGCGTCCCTAAAATGGCAATTTGTTTGTCCATGTTAAGCCACTGCACAATATTCCGCACATTTTGCCTTTGACGGATCGGTACAGACAGGGTCAAAATATCTTAACACAGCGTTGGTCCTTGTTTCGCTGGCCACAGCTGCATATGACTTCACATTATGCACATGTGACTTCTTGTACTTTTTAACCGTATCCATGTCTGTGATTTCGCCTTCAATTACATGTATATATATATATATATATATATACATAAAGTACACGATGTTTTTTTGCTTATATGGGAAACAGATGGAGAACTTTTATGAACACGTATATGTGCCGATATACGAAAAGATGAGCTTTTTTTGAATCCACCCTTTTGGTTGCAAACCGAAAAAGGACAGCTAAGCAATTGAGATATTTTTGGTTTGTTGAAATACCAATGAAACAATTTTAGTTGTCTTTTTTTATGAAATGAAGTTCGTTTTATAAATTTTCCATGGTATATGATTTAACATTATTTTTTATATCGTCAGTCGAAAAAATGCTTTTTGCAAATGTTATTACGTTTATACATTTTTTGACATTTCTGATAAACTTTTAATGATCAATTTATCAAGCGTCTTGATTGAATTCTTGTTGGCAAATTTGTATACGAAGTGGAAAAAATTAATTAAGGCAGGTTATATTTAACCATGATTATATAGAATTTCAAAGACAAATTTCATTGAATGATTAATAATCCAAAAACAATTAAGTCCAGGGTATTTGTATAATGTATCACACTAATCACGAAAATGGTGTCTAATGGCAGTGTAATATAACGTCACTTTCTTCGAAAACAGTTTAATGGTGCATTATGATTCCCCTGCAATGAATTTTGATATTTAAGGATTTTTGATATAATCTTTTTCTAATCTACGAATGCAAAATGGACAAGTCTTTATCAAGTATTTAAGTTTTAAAAGTATTCTTAAATATATATTGATGCCACAAATTACTTCATTAGCATTTTTTTATGTAGTACATAAACGTCATTGCCTTGTATATCTGAAAAGGTATTTATATCAAACTCCCTAAAATCATCAATGTATTTTTTACGGAGAAGCCCGTTGCTTACAACCAGCGTTATCAACATATGTTATAACACATGTTTGTTTGAGATCTTTTAAAGCTATGGCAATCTCAGGCTGGTGAAGATTAAAAGTAAAATACCCTTCATGTGACATTAACATGTGTGAAGCTTATTTCCTAGTACTCTTTTAATATTTGATAAACAACCCTTGATTTTTTTTCCTTTTTTTCGCTCATTTTGAGCAACATTCATTAAAAGCCTTACAAATATCTCTTTTACCAATGTCGGTGTAAAGTTTGGGATGTACACGGATTTTCGGTCATTTTATTCATTATTTTAAGTAATGCATCCTGCACAATATTTAGATCCCCCTTGAAGTTACATTTCTGATAAGGGTCACCACATTTCAAGGGATTCATATATATATATGTATATATATATATATATATATATATATATATATATATATATATATATATATATATATATATATATATATATATATATATATATATATATATACATATATATGAATCCCTTACGTTCCCTAAAGCCTTCAAGGAATCGCTACTGGTACGAACTATAGACGCAAGCTTGAGAGAGAGAGAGAGAGAGAGAGAGAGAGAGAGAGAGAGAGAGAGAGAGAGAGAGGTTTAACATTGGGTGGGAAGAATAAGAGAGAGGTTTAACATTGGGTGGGAAGAATAAGAGCCTTTGTAGCAAATACGATGCATAGTTATAGATTTGTGAAACATTGTCATGAAAGCCAAGTTTACGGTCTAGTGGAGAATAAGAAAAAGTTGGTGGGGAGATGAGACAAGGCCGAAACGAGACAGGGGTTGGTCGGAAAGTAAATCCAATATTGAGGTGCTCATGGGGTTTAAATGACATGCTGCAAGCACATGGGACATCACTGACAGTCAACATGTCTCGAGGCGGGTATCACTGGCGACAGACCAGTAATCTTGAGCGAGGAAGGATTGCTGATATGCTAAGTAGAAATTCATTGTGTTTATAAGAAGCCAATTGCCGAATAAGATGTGATTGGTCAATCTGTCTTCCTTTGCTAAGTTTCACTTTGTTTATTCGGCCTTTTCTTGTTTGTTTGTATTTTGTTTGTTTGTTTATTTGTTTGTTTTTGTTTTTGTTTTTGTTTTTTTTTTTGTTTTTGTTTTTTGTTTTTTTTATTCCAAGTTGACATGCTTAGGACGGCCTCGCCGCGGTTTTCAAGCCAATTAGTACGGAATAGAGTGCCCAAGGTGAGGGACAAACTATATCATATATAGAACGATCTTTGTTATTCTACACCTTATCTGTATATTAATGCAAAAGTCACTATAGTATGGTTTATACCCAAATCATGACTCCTATATGGACATTTCTCCTTCGACGTGGTTTTCACGTTCTTAAAAAACTTTAAAAAATATACAATGCGATAGTTTTAATCACACGAATTGTGCGACAAGGAGCTGACACCAAACACAAGCGTTCTGGCCAGACCCCAAAACGTGTTATGGCTAACCCCCCAAAATACCAAACGTGATATCATTCAGTTTTATGAAGCCTGTGCTTGTAAACGATCATTTGAGTGTGAAATATTTTAAAAGTTTGTGAAAATTTCTATGTCTAGTAGTGAATGGCAGCAACATCAATATTAGCTCAGGTATAGAGTGTGACTGACGGATTTGATGTATTGATGCATATGGATTGAAGATTTGCAGAGTATTTGACTTAATATGATAAATATGATCCTTAAATGTTGACCAGATATTTTTCTTTCTGTCTGAACACATTCAATCGACATAAAGCATTTTATCAAAATCGCAAAATTCCATTGAATATATAACGGTTGAAACCGCGTTGAGACGTATGATGAGAATGGATCATTGTTTGGTGTCTCGGCAACTGATTCCTGGGTAAGAAAAATGACATGCATGTAAATGTCAAGTTTCATTTGAGCTGACTATTTGTCCGAGAGAAACACTCCGAGAACAAATATTACATAATGATGAAGTAGGGTCATATTAAAGGTATTTTCATATGTCAATGTTACATGAAAGGTCCTTGCAAGAATGTCGTGCGTCGGTACGGCCAGATGGTATGAATTTTGCCCTTAACCATGTTAAGAGCTAAGGCGGTTTTTGCAATCAATTATTGAAAATCCATTTGGCATTAGCATGAGAAGAAAAAAGAGTAAATGTCTAGGCTCTGTTCCCTTTTGTAAAGTAAGCATCGCGGGAACTTAATGTCTTCTGGAAGAACGCATCAATTGCTATTAATACGGATAACACACACGTTAGGGCATCACGTTAGGTATCAAATGTTATTCACGAAAATAAAAAAAATATATTATGTCCTTATACGGCAGATATTGTATAAAAAACAAGGAGCCAAGGGCCCCAGCAGTTTTTTTAACACATCAAGAATCTCCTGAATGGACCACTTCTATGGTAATCTTGGACACGTAAGATGAAAGAATTTTGTCTGAAGGAGTTTACTGGCGTCTTATTACAAAAGTGACGGCAATGCCGAGAAAGGTTGTAATACTGACGCCATTTAAATACAATACAGCCCAGTCCTGCAAATCCATTGGTGCCTTTCATAAAATAGAACCATCCAAAATGAAGATTTGATCGCAAGAACAATATATTATTGCAGATACAACAGTCTGTAAAATTGGAGATCAATTTTGGAACTTAAGACGGATTTATTAAATAATACGGCCGAACTTCACGTTTTATTGCAGTTTCATGACTTGACAGCCTATTAACTTGGCTCTAGATAAGAATTGTCTATCAACATGTCAAATTTCACTGACTATCAAAGACTGAGGGGCATATCTAGACTCGCCAATCCACAGAACGTTTTGTTCACTGGCGTTTTCATCGTCAAGACAGGGAGAGTCGTCGCCTCTGTAAAAGCCTTATAATGTCTCGTTCTACTTTAGTGATATACCTTAAGAAGGAAACCATGGGCGCAACTGAATACTGTATTTGTATCTCGGATAATTGGGTAATATCGTGTTCTAAAAATTGCCTCACGCGTGATTATAATTGAATGCTGCACTTCAATCCGATACAGTATTTAATTCCATCCTTTTAAATATATCAGATGTAACCAGTAAAGCCAGATCAACCTTTTTTTAATTAAGACATATATTGAGCATTATAATAATATTATCAATTAAGTGTTTCCTTTCTTACAATTAATAACGACTTTTTCCAGAATATTGTGGTGATTAATTGAAAAGAAGCATCACCGTGGCCAAACAAGTGTGCATAATGTATTACTAACATTATTTTTAAGTATATGCATATGATAAAATCGTCCATTATATTTGGCAGAGACTTTTTAGCAGTTGAACATAATGCAAATATGCTTGTCTAAGAAGACACGCTATCTGCGGATATACATGTTTCATAAATATCAACCTTGTCAAAGGGCAAAATTATCCACCCATATATATATATATATATATATATATATATATATATATATATATATATATATATATATATATATATATAGTGTGTGTGTGTGTATGTGTGTGTGTGTGCATGCGTGTGTGTGTGTATACATAGAATGTGAAGCTGTAAGGTCGCAACAATTAAAGTTGTCAACAAAAACTACATGTCATACGACATTGTTCCCAGAATAATTTGTATTGTTGTAACTTATTCTGCCAGGGTTGTATGATGGTTGCAGAAACTTGTTCTTTATAAGATCGCTTGTATCAGAGAACTCATTCCAAGATTTTACGTGGAAACAGCCATCTTGAAATGTTACAGTTTGTTGATTTCGTTTGATTCTTTGCTGTTTTGTTTTGATAAAAAAACAAAAAACAAAAACAAAAAAACAAAAAAACCCTTAAGGTAGCACCAGTGCAATTAGGTTTGGTAAGATCAGACTAAACCGTACCCAGAGTGGTATACATGACACGCCTCACAGCTTGTCTGGGTCATCTGAAACATAAAAATGTGTATGTACGTATGATTGTTAAACACTTTACATAGTGCAGTAACTAACAAAGTTTCTTCAAAGTAACTGCAAATACCAACGGAAGTTCACACAATTTCGTTGGTAATAGGATTTGATGTTATGCACGTTGGGCATCAATATAATGCTTGCAACAATTGACATATATAAACATGGTGTTTGATGCAATGCAATATGGGATAGAGTTTAATGCGAGGCTTCGAAACATGTTTAGCAGTTACCCGCTGAAGACCCTTTAATTTATTTGGGCTGATACAGCCTATGTCAAAATTTTACAGACGAACGTGTGCAATATGGACTATAGTAATTCCATAAAAATATAGATGAGACAGGGACAGGTTAGCTTATGGAGAGTAAAGTGTTCGGACTACGAAATAGGGTAAAGACTACTAGGAAGTGGTTCTGGGCAAAAAGACACAAATGCAATGCTCCAAGGATTAAACCACCATTATATTGACTGTAAATTTTCATATCAGCATAAAGGCTTTCGTTGCGTCACTTTTTAAAATAAAGTATCGATTGGTGTTGTATAGACACCTTTCATTAGAAACATGCAAGATTAAAAAGGCGATTCTCTTGATGGAATCAAATTTTATGTCACTGTTTATCTGTCATAGCCAGAAAACACGTGACCCAAGCACGGCTTTCCAGCATTACGTCACTGTGTATGAATATAGTATTCGCTCTCAGTTTACAAATTCATCATGGAAATAATATCTGTCAAGCCAATCAAACGCACAGGCTGATAACTTTATGTAATAGTTTAGCTGAAACTGTGGGCTAATTACTGATAAATGGCTCCTAAACGGGTGTTAGCAAAATAAAACCAAGAACTATCTGGTTCGGTAACCTGCATCTGATTGGCCGCAACCGTCTATTAATATATTTATACCATTGATGAGACAAATTATGGCGCAACTCTCTCTCTCTCTCTCTCTCTCTCTCTCTCTCTCTCCATTCCTTTTGTGGAGATGATCTGAAGGAGATTTTACAATATTTATAAGGCATGATTAAAATTACACAGACATAGTATGGTGATGTTAGACGCCTTGGACACCAGTACAAACATATAGTAAAAAAGATGCCTCATTCACTTACCAGATCACGCTTTCAGTATAAGCTGCCAGTAAAGTCGAATTACTTATAAGAAAATGCTCTGAATTATTATAAAGGTGCTAGAATCACGTTTCTTGTGAAAATAACATTGATTCAAGTATCTACAGCATGCCTTTAGTTTCACAGAATATCATGGTTTTTCTGCGGCGCGTTTTTTGCGCATTGCACTCAAAGGGCACCGTGCGAAGCTGTTGACACAGTCTAAAGGGTGTCACTGAAAGAGTTAAATTAATTCTTCAAGGATCGCCTCGGGTCAACAGTCTTCCTAAGTGAGGTTTTGGGGCAATGCTGTCATCGCTTGCGGAGAGACGACATTGATAAAATCTGCAACCTAGTGTTGAAGATTTAATCTTTGTGGCCAATTCGTATACTCTCGATATGCAGTTTCCTTGCAACTGGGATTAAATTATTGCAGTCAGAATATTTTGAACAAGTCGCTTTTGTACACACTTACTTGCGGTAATGAAACAAAAATGAAACTCATTTCACTGTGTTTTAATACAGGTGCTACATCCCATATATATCATGATTACTGATATAGCGATGACACTGAAGCACTGATACATCACAATACATCCCAAAGAAAATGTAGAAAATGAAATATGGCACCCACTATGGCAAATGGAGATGGTTACATTGGCAAACATAATTGGAGGAAAGATTACTGTAGCAAATAGAATTCCTTTCATTAAGATTCAAATTAATTTGATTCTGATCCGACCTCACGTTACCCTCTTTTAAATGTGTTTACGGAGACATTTACTTGAAATATCATCAGTGTGAAATTTGACGAAACTCCATCGTATTGACATGTGGAAAGACGTACGTAATGCTCACAGTCTTATGAAAACAATATATGTTCAAAGCATGGGAATATATCTCATTACGCATAATATTTCCGCTGAAACATAAAAAGGAGCAATGAAAATGCATTTGAGCAAAAGATTAACCCTTTGTGTTCCTTTTTTACGGCACAAATCCGACTCACGTGAATGATTTGAACGACCCCATATTCCTCGTAAAAAGACCTTCCGTTAAAATAAAAGCATGCCAGGTGTGCATTTAAAAGTTTCAAAGTTGGCGCCCGCAATCATATTTTTTTCGTTATGCGTTGAGGACAGAGCCACGGCGAAAGCTGTGAGCTTGACCTAAATCCTACAAACGGAAGGATTAATTTAATATAAAATGGTCTTATCCTCATACTCTTGGGATGCAAAGTACATATGAATGCATTTTAAGGACATTGTGGTGACATTGCCAGACACAGAAACTGTTTTGTTTCGTTTCACAAGTGTTACATAATGCACAAAATAACCAGCTCAACGAGTCAATGAAGAGACGGGAAAATGAGACCAATCTTATCTTACAATAAACTTGAATTATTGTCTAGCTAGAACAGTGGGGGTGTTTATTTGTTGAAAAGGCAGAAATAGCACGATATATTGTCTACTTAATTGGATGCACTAATAACGATACCAGGCCACTTCGTCGCCACCAGGAATATATTTCTGGCAGATATATACGTCGCTTAGGTGAATATTATCTTAATGTTGTACTTTGAGTCTGAGAAGGAAGAAACGAAAAGCTTGAGCATAAGGTTGTTCTAACTGCAATGTAAAGTACCAAATAGTTTGCATACCAAACCTTGGTTGCCACGCAGAGAATTGGTTTACTTCATAAAGAAAACCGAGAAACAATTGATTGCACCATTTCAAACACTGGGGACACCGTTTTGTTCAAAACAACAGAAAGATCGAATGATGATTTAACATCTCTCAATTGTTTCTGTCAAATGGACGTCTGACATTTTGGCAGTGACTTGTACTATATTAACGGGGCTGCTACACTTTCGGAGACTCGTTCACATGTTTCAGTTTTCCGTAAAATTCAATATAGGAATGCAGCATATAAAACCCACAGTTGCATGAAAGAAACCTGAACGCTGGATGTCGTTGGTTTTTCTGAAGATCCGATCTGCATGGAATGGGACCCGCGTCCTGACTGGTGTGTAACGTTGAGTCAATTTATCTTATCGGTAGATCAAGTAAATGAAGACGATAAGCGTGTGAGGTATTTCGAATCCAATAGTCCTAACAGCCGTCCGTGGACGGACTCATTTTCATCCTTCAGCATGCGCACCAGTAAAATTTATTGAACGCGTGACCTTGGTCCAGTTAATCACACACCTGTGGCAATTTGCTTGCTTAATATCATCTACTATTCTAAAAAAAATGTACAACAAAATAGACTCTAATGTATACATATACGTATATTAAACATACATACATACATACATACATACATACATACATACATACATACATACATACATACATACACTTTCGAGTGAATTGAACGTTTAGGGTGAAGACATATTAAAGATCCAAAGTTGAAGAGGGCTTTAATCAAATGGCGTCTGACGTTACCACACAACATGCAGCCATATAAAGTATTATCAATA
This sequence comes from Hermodice carunculata, assembly GCA_964020975.1. NCBI lineage: Eukaryota > Metazoa > Annelida > Polychaeta > Eunicida > Amphinomidae > Hermodice > Hermodice carunculata. The sequence continues at coordinate 31,732,074 of OZ026622.1, read as the reverse complement.
AGATAAGACCAAATCTATTGCGGAGAGAATACTTTCTATTGAGCATAAAATAGACGTAAAAGTGTAATAATATACAGTGTCATCAATGTATTTGGGCCAATGCCCAAAGGTTTTGATATTTGCCAGATTCAGAATAAAATGGAAGCAATGATAGAAAATTCATATTTGCAAAAAAAGAAAAAAATGGACTATATGGCCAGTGATATCAGTATAATATATATATATATATATATATATATATATATATATATATATATATATATATATATATATACATACATATATATCTGTATATATATATACATATATATATATATATATATATATATATATATATATATATATATATATATATATATATATATATATATATATATATATATATATATATATATATATATATATATATATATATATATATATATATATATATATACATACATTGATTTTGGGCGAGTTTTAAATTTGCGGTTTTCCGATAAATACAAAGATTGTTTTCAGATTGTGTTCTCCTGACACATACAGATAAAGGCAAAGTCGCTGATACGATATTTTTGCAACTCATATAAAGAGAAATAATGTACAAAGCAGAATGGCAGATGTCTTGTGAATTCATCGGATTAATTAAACAATTTTATTAAATTTTCAGTTACGTGGCAGCGTTCAATATAAGGCTCGGCCTCTTTTGTAAATGAATTTGGAAATAGGTATAATTAGATCTGACGGGTTTAACAAAAAGGAAAAAAAATAAATGAAACGTCTGAAAAATGATGTCTTATCCACCAATGTGTTCCCACTTTTTTTTGCAAAATATATTCTCAGTTTTCGCAAATCAATCCTCCATTTTTAAGAATTTGTACATGCTGAACAGCATATTAACCACAACGTCACGTTGATCAAAACTTTTGCAAAGTGGTTATCCGGAGATCGCTATAATTCCAAGCATGTTTATCTTGATAGGATTATATGCAAAAACACAGTGAGGACAGAAACATGAATTCAAAAACCTCTTCTGCATGCTTGGGAACTTGTGCTCAGCTACCTTAACATGACCACGGTCATTATATATTATTCGTATGTACCAGTTTAAAGCCAGCGTTCAATAGATTGATTGGTTCGTATGATCAGTAAAGACGTCAAAGAGTGCATATGTTAATGCGTGTGGTGCAGAACATTATTATAATTCCATTTTTTTCTCCAGCATTATCTTGGGACAACATCAAGTCTGTGTTTTTTTTATGCAAACAACATAAGAAGTGCAGATCATATAAGCGTTCTGGTCCGTTTCTATGATCAGGCATTCCTTTAACAAAATAATAAAACATTTGAGATATGACCACATAGTATCGCAAATGGTAAGAGTCCCCATCCCAATTCTCTACATCCGTTTCCCCTAAAACTATACGAGCAGGAGTAGAGTAGAAACGGATGTTTGTTCTTCTCCTGGGCTAGTTGTTTGCATGGTGCCCGTCTTGTTTTTAAAACACGGCCACAGCATTGATAGCTTTTCATTTGTTTGCCAATAATTATAAGTCTAGCAAGCGCCTCCATCGGCCCCCGGTGACAAATTAAACTGACGTCAAACGAGGTAATGTGGAAGAGAACATTCATCTGAAACATGTTGCCACAAATGCCCTAAAAAAATATATATGTGGTTCCGGTGACCCGACCGACCCTACTGAAAAGGCCCAACCCTAAATGAAGGGTAATTATTATTTTGCAGCAATGTTTACTCAAATACGGCATTTTATTTCAACTTGTCTAGAGGGTTAACTTCGGCTGGGGAAACAACATACCTGCATAGCCGTGGTTGTTCGGTGAGTTTTACCGTAATATTTCACTAGGGCCCAGGTACCCCTTTTTCGAGTTACCACGGCAAACGGTCATTAAAGTACCTTTAAAACATGACATATTATCTTAACTTTAATCTGCCCACTCGGTTGTGTCTGAAGCAGTTATCATCGTTACTTACAAATCAAAATGCGACACGACAATCTGGTAAATCATGCACGTGTTAGTGAGCATGGCGCAATGCATTGTGGGGCACTCACGTCGCACAAAAATAAATTTGATTTAGATATCCAAATAAATCGCGGCCACAGCATATATCATATCATTATTGATATTTTAAAATATTTCAAAAGTATATACTTTAGGTTCCATATATTGTAACCCCCCCCCCCCTTCAAGATCGTGTCATTACTATGCTCATTTACAAACCATTGGGTGCGGAATCCACAATTTTCAAAATGGCGGCCAAGTCTATGTGGGTTAGTCCTGATTGGATTTTTTAAGTGGCTGTATCCAAAACATATGTGTGATTATAGTAAAGGAACGTTAATTTGTCGAATGAATGTAATGTACAATATATGTAATGGGACTTTTCCAGAGTGAAGATCACCTAAAAATGTAAAAACAATGCTTGAAGTGACCAGTTGTGGGCGACTGGGGGCCCAGAATAGGAATATTGTATCTGACACTGAATCTTGTTCCAAGGATATAAATAGCTGCACTGGGCAGAAGTGCCAATCACCCTCACTGTGTCAAAGATGGAGCTTAATGGAGTTGGCTGTCCCGATAGTGGATACGGGTCCGAAAGTAAAGCCGGGTTTCAGGTAATTGGTAATAAAAAAGGTTTCTTTTCGTTTTGGTCATCCTTAGATGTGCCTGTTACCATGATGGAATACATGTCTCTCTGTTTAACACATTTCCTGTGCTTCTGTATATCACTTTTTTTTCTGAAGTAACCAAAACACGCTATTATTATTATTATTATTATTATTATTATTATTATTATTATTATTATTATTATTATTATCATTATCATTATCATTATCATTATCATTATCATTATCATTATCATTATTATTATTATTATTATTATTATTATTATTATTATTATTATTATTATTAACTAATTTATTGCAACACGATGTGAAAATTTCAGTCTGAGGGTGATCATACCATTTTTCAACAAAAATTAACCAAACTGTTTTTAGCTTCAATTGTCACCAGGATAGGCATCTATATCCGGGAATCCATCAATGGGTATTTTCCACGATTGGGTTTCAGCTGAATATTTAGAGACATGGGACACAAGCTGGGAGTTTTTGCAGCACCGGGTGTTACATTTCATCTATTTAAATGCTTTTACTTGAATTCGCCATCCTTAGGAAATATTTAGAATACGATTTATAGATGATTCATATCATGATAAAATGCCCTTGCTTATGTCAATAGCTTGTCTTTGCACCTTGAAGCCATCAACGAAATCTATTAACTTCCTTTTTTTTCTAAACGGAGAAAGAGTGATGATTTTGAGGTTTTGTTCGTTGTGGAAACCGATATATCAGTGCAACCTCTTCAACTAAGTGTGGCTACCAGCGAGAAATTTTACCACAGATTTACTTGGAATATCAAATTATCAGCAACACCAGATGTAACTATGTAGACGGCTTTCAAAATCGACAGCCCCCCCCCCCCCCCCGCATAATCCATCACAACTCTTGGAATCCAAGGTCCTTATAATACAAAATTGGTTCCCCAACTGTGTCCAAATGCCGATACATATATGTGATCATCTGACCTTGAAACAGCATCCGCGGTGGTGTGACGCGCTTAAATCCTACTCACTTCCGGCTTACTAAGCACTTACCGTCTATCTATTACTTATCCCACTCATAGCGGGTTTCTGTGGAGACAATCACTCTGCGCAACCATGATAACTTTTAGCTTTATTCCCACATAGTGGCATGACCCACCCTTCAGCCATGGTTTACTGCGCAGAACATGAGATATGCATGCGTATAAGTTTTGATGTGGCCAAACTTTATATATTGAATTTAAAACTCCTGGTCAGCTAATGGTCTTTATGAAAAAAACATTCACTATAAGTGGTTGTTTCAAAAGAAAAAAACACAGGACCATCAGCTTAAAATTTACTGTGCTGTTCCTTCATTGGGGACAGATTGGCGATTGTTGAATTGAAGCCAATCTGGAGGAAATGCAGCGCTAAAATTATTTATGCAGATCAATCATTGGAATCCACTTTTCTGTTCTCTTCAAGTCCCTTTTCCCCATTTATCAGTTCCCATAGCGCCTCACTTTCCCCTGTTTGTAGACATTCTCAGCCCAATATTCCCTGTGAAACAAACTCTTGGAAATTAATGTTTATTGCACAATTTAGGGATCCCTGTTGCCAATATTTATCAAGGACTTTTCCCATTAATGTTGGAGCACATGTTTTCCCTTATCCAGAGAATAAAAGTCCCTCACTGTCATGTTCCTTAAATCTATGTAAGAACTCCATCGATCCTACATGGAGCTTCAAATCAGGATCCGCTGTGTCAAGATTTGGCAGATTGAATTTGTAATCTGAGAATAAGTAGGGTTACGATGTAGATAATTTTTGCTGATTCAGTTCGCCACGAGAGCGTCGCTCTCAAAGAGACAACAACAATTGGCCTATAATTATAGTGCATTGCATCAATTGCATAACCCGAATGGCCACTCACCTCCCTTCGGAATCATAACTATCAGTGGAACTGCTCTTAGTATTTTACCCCTGGAACTGGTTGCGGATGAGATGTCGTCTGCTATAATAATTCCTTGTATTCTTGCTTTTTGCCATTTCACCAAACGGTGATTGAAAGTACGAAAGTAAACTCATTATTGTAACGTGTTCTTGGTCAAGAGCTTTATTCGTCTCACTCTAAACACCTAGATCGCGCTGGATAAAGCTGTTGACTTGGTCTCATAGCATTAACATGTATTGGCTAATACAGCCTGCAACAGATCAATATATGAAAGCCACACACCCGCCTGAATGAACTTTTTGCCCTCTCGATGCGGCACTACTATGTGATTATCGTATGCACTTATCCTTACATCAGTCAATTCAATGTTTTAAATGTCTTTAGATGGATCTTGCATATTATTTCATGAAAAGGACAGTTTCTTATCTTAAAGTGAAGCCCGTTTGGTAAATTGTTTAACATTTTACTAAAGTTCTATACACCACGGTTTGACGTTTGAGGCCACAGACTACAGTTATAAATCCTTCTATTTTTCATATTAACATTTTTCAGTCCAAACAATCAGCATTTTGGTATTTTAAAATTCCGTAAACACCATTTAACAGATAAAAATGTCAGAAAAACATGGATGGATTTTGGCCATATAATTCCCAGCTCGTTAATTTGTGATAATTGAAATACGAAACCACACCTGGATGTCAGTTTCATGCAGGTGTATGAACTGTGCTCTTGCCAGGGTCACATTCTTGTCCTTCCCCACCATAAAGTTCCCTCCTGGCCTGGAAGACAGTGCACCTATATGAGCACCAATGAAGCAACTCTATGATGCAGCAAACTTGACATAGCTAACTTTATTTAAACAGAAGCTACAGCATGCTGAAAACACAGTATTTTCACGATTACGGACTATCTGCGTTGGGATGCGAAACCAGCCAATGACAACTGTGGTCTCTAACTTTGACCGGTGTTAAACAAAGTGAGTTTTGAGTTACGACCATATAGAGAAAAATATGCTGAGGATTGAAAGTGTCATGTGTAGAATTAAACAAGTGACCCCAAAGGAGGAAACAAAACAACTTACAAAACGTAAAGCAAGCTTTATTTTCAATGAAAAAGGGCCGAACATTTCGCATTTCTTCCCTTCTTTCTTTCTTGTTGTAACTCCTAATGATTTGACGGGAAAATGACATGAATAGGTTTTGTCTTTTGCCGAAATTAAATTATACATCATTACTACAATACTTGGACAGAACTTGTTACTCGATGCAACGAGAGAGTCAAACTCGTACTATTTGCAATTGATGTGAACCGATTTGGATGCGTTTATCTATGTTTTGAAGGCAGTAAGCTGCGGTACATGTTGGTACTGGAAACGACGCCCTCCCAGCGGTATTCATAAATTCAAAGTATCTCTCAAACAATGTTCACTAAGTAAAGAGTCAAAATAATATAATTGCCCTCTATAGTATAGTATTTCAATTAATTTTGTCAGTTATGTTGTATGGCGTTTTGTAGGCAATTACTCAATGTAAGCAATGTTAATTATGTTATAATGTATATTGTCATTTATTGAAGCAATCTGTGTTACCGTTCCATTATGTACTATCACGTGCCTTTGGATATTAAGAGGGCACATAAGTCCATTTGTGTTTAAGTCTCTTTCACATTAAGCGTAATGGTATTTATATACCATTCTGCATAATCTTGTCACAGTAAACAAATTTAATACCAAATAACTGCGCAATACCATTAAGACATAACCTATGAGCCTGAGACAATTTTGTAACACAGACTTTGAATTGAATGCTTAAATCTAATATATATATGTATATATATAAGGACATTATCTCGACACATGCACCTTTGGCGGGCTACTGATTGGTAGCAACAAAATCGTACTTTTTCGTTTAACGCATATTATCTAGCAAAACAGGATAAAATGTGGTTATTACTACTTTTTATTTCGCTAAGTTCACATTCATCTGGTCATGAAAAAAGATGATTTTGTCATAACGATTTTGCACATTTGGCAGGACAGTGTAGATGGAAGAAAGGAACCTTTGATAACCTCAGTAGTATCCACTGATATATATATGTATATATATATATATATATATATATATATATATATATATATATATATTAAAGGACGATACATGTCCAATACATTTTAGATATGGTTAGGGGTTAATCTCAGCACAAGTATGTTCCCGAATGCATTTTGTAGTTATTACCAAATATCGTAAATTTGGTTATGTTGTACAGTGAAACCTGTTTTTGAGGAATGTGTCATATTTTGTACCGAATTTCACTCTCTTGCATTACAATTACAATAGCGTGAAACATGTCCGCATTGATTTCTGAAGCTTAATGTAACATATCGTGCTGTTTTGTACGCCTGTTTTTCTAGCATTAATACATATATATATATATATATATATATATATATATATATATATATATATATATATATATATATATATATATATATATATATATATATATATATATGTTAGTTTTTTCCCTTTTTGTTTGTTTTTAATGACGTCCAACAATGCGTTTTGTTCAGAACAATAAACTTTTAATAACTGCAGATCCAGTTTCCTTTAATATTGGCTCTAAATGCGCATCAGAGTTTGTAACACATATAGGAACCGGGGTACTATAAAACGCTTGTTGGAGTACCAATAGTATGCTGTTTAATGATAGATTTTCGCGTGGGATGAATATTCTCAAATTTTCCTGAGGAAATCCACTTCGGGGATATTAAACTCTGGAATTTTGTAACACATTGAATGTGGAATAAAAACCTGCATAAAATTGGGAAAACTAAACTCGTGAAATTCTGATTTGGAGTATATTCGGGAAATTTTGTGGCCGGAAATAGAAATGATTATACAGTACATTTATGCTCGATTATTCAATAATCTTGAAAGTAACTAAACATTTTGTAATTCTAATGGAATTAACTGAACATAACTTATGTTGTCATAACTCTCCTCCAACTGCACAACCCCAGTTTCGCTGCACAACAATTCATTCAGTGGTTTACGGGGAAATGGCGGTGGATGCCTAACGTTGGAACAAGTCTTTTTTTTTTTTTTTTTTTTTTTTTTTTTTTTTGTCATCGAGCTCTTTTTGGTTGTAGTCGTACATATTAGGGGACCATGTTTTTGCCATTGTCATGACAATATCGTTTCAATGTGTTAGAATTCTTACTTTTTAGAAAAAATTACAGCCATCTGAATCTTCTACAAAAAATACCATTAAAGTGTCTGTATTTATAAAAAAAATATCCGCGTCGTGTACTTTTGATAACATCATCATCATCTCCATCTTTGACAAAATTGCCCTTATCTGTAATCTTAGATGAAATCATAATTTCTTTATCGTTTACAAATTTGCTATTTTACTTTTGGAAGTAACTGGACACCAGAATGATGGCTATTACGGTTGTTCCTTTACACCCTGCTGCTTCAAGACAAAAAACGATCTCTGGAAATTTTTATCATTTAGTGTAGTTTGTTTTGCTTTCTGGAGAGAAAAAAAACCAAAAAACAGAAACCTCACTTTAATGTGCAAAGATGCCACTAGCGCTGTTCCCGCGAGCCCGCCCAATCTGTGTCGCTGCTATCACGTTGCACTGTTTTAAAGGCAAAAGGCAGTGATAGATATGGACAATTTTAGACTAGACCCAGGGGTAGCCTCTCATATTGAATTTAAAACTAATCTAATTTGCTGGCGTCTTTTTTACTGGGTTGCAACAACGTTTGAGGAAGGCTTTACAATCGATATGAGAAAACGTCATATGGGACCTAACAACGATTCACATGTAGCTAAAAGAAAGAAAACTTTAAAAACTACACAACATATAGGGAATTGCTCGAGGGGCAATGGATACGCCGGAAAGCTGCAATAAAGCTTACCGGCAAAGGGGTTAATTCACGGCAAAAATTTCCCCGAATAATAACGTTCATAGCCACACCTTTAATCGTTAACATTCGTCACCAGTATTTCAAGAAAGTTAATGTTTTTTATTTGTCTACTTACTTACTTACTTCGGTCAAGTGCACGTGTATGGGTGTAAACATCCGTAAAAAACCTACATTAAAGAGTAATATTTTTCAGTTGCTTCTCATCATGTGCATACGAAATGAAATGTATTCTAAGATTGTCGATGACGAGAGTTTGTCTCCTCGTTTGCATTTTGGAATCAAATGATGACACAATTTCATGTGGGGTTGTGGCCTATGGTAAAGGTTATGACAGTCAGCGTAACGCAGCGAGCGGCGAAGCAGCCAAGCTTATAACAAAAATCGATTTTCGATTAATTTGTAGCCATTTGGACCATGAATGTGTTCAACAGAATACTGCTCCGAGAAGACTGCCTGGTGGACCTGTTTGCCAAATATTTGGAAAATAAGAAGGCCGCGCAAGAGTCACAAAGGGGATCATGTGGACAGCGCTTATTGTTTATAATACATTCCTTGGGATAATTAACTCAGTTATTTCCGACTATGATTTTGTTTTGAACACAACCATAAGCTTCATGGAAGTTAGAATAAACAAAGCAATCTTAAACCATTATGCCACGATAATTACCATGATTGATGCAAGTTTATGACATTTTTATTATATTGCATAGTCCCCATTCTTTAAAAGAACATAACAGATAAGTAAATTCTTGAGAGAACCTTGCCAGGCAAGGGACAGGAAGCTATTAGCAAACTTGACCAGGCAGGAATTGTGGGAAACAATTTAATTTCTTTGTGCTTTATTTCAGCTCAGAGAAGAATGCATCAGATACGCTTTGTAGAGAGAAGTTCTGTAAAAACCGTGTACTTGTTTGTGTAATCTTTACTTGTATTACTATTTTCACGTTGTTATATTATGCACTACATGTCTAATTTAGTTTAAACGCATTTATTTAATCTGGATAGCGCTATAGTACATCGAGATGACTAATACATGGGTTATCCAGAACATGGAGACACGCAGTATGTATGTACAAGACACACAAGACAAAGCACTTGAAACCAATGTAAAATATAAACGGAAACTCATTACAATGATTAAAATTTGGTTAAATAAACGATACAAAATAAACAAGTATGAAGTTGATTTCATATTTGCCCAATATGGATACAAATAAATATTCATAGTCAAAACCAATGGTCATCACTGTAACCGAAGCGTTTAGCGGTCAAAGCGCCTGGTTTCAATGTTATCAGCTAAAGTGCATCACAGATCTGGATATTTAGGCAGCTAGAAAGCTCATTAGTGCCACGGAAAACATTTCAACTAACCTGTCAAAACCAATATGGATTATAAGATGGGGGCTAACCGCCGGAGTAATCAAAGTAGTAACGGTGTCAAGTAAGTAATTTCGATTCTCTGAATGAACTGTACTACCACCTGTGTATGAAATAAAGATATTACCGCTTCGATACCTTTATATTGGATCTCATATATATATATAATATATATATATATATATATATATATACATATATATTATATCTAAATATATATATAATAACTTCATAGTGGTGTCTGGTGTATTATGTACATTTCACATGAACCTGAATGTGTTGTACCTTGGTTGTTTTACGTTCTGTCCTGTCCTCAAAATACGTCTTTAAAATTCCCTGTGCATCACATGTTTGTCCAATGCGCCCACCTGTCTAGCTTTTTTTCGTCTAACTCTTCTAATTGCATAGATCTGTATTCTGTCCAAATTGCCGGTGAGATCAAAGTCAACTGGTTCAATGCCCTGACCCGCGAGACAGTCATCTTAAAAACCTTATCACGCATCCAATTGGTGGAACGTTACAAAGTACTTCACTTTTTTCCTTTCAATTGCGTTAACGGGACTGCAATGGGTTAAATTTAATTAATCGCGGAGATGAGTAGACCAAGGGAGATAGTCTAGGATGAATTTGTGCTATTCCCGTGTACCAATAGTACCTGGAATCTCTTGTAAGGCCTTCTTATCTGGCTTTAGTTGTCCGTCTAAGTACCCCGATAATAATTAAATCCCTAATTACGGACAAGGTATTTTGCCTAGCCATTTACCCCTCGTATTTCTACGATCATGAATAACTTGAAGTCATAGCACAAACAGGCCACTTTGAAGTTCTAACATGAGTCCAACAATCCTTGGGAATCATTCTGCTGTGATTGATTGCCTGACACGAGGCATAGTTCCTGTGGTTTTTCTAGTTTTAAATGGAGCTCCAACAAAAACGTCCGCACAAATAGACGTCATATCTTTATTGATATACACGTGGCATAATGCTACCTTATTGGAAGTTGATAGGCATCATCGCATCAGGGGATTAATTTCTGCAGTGAATAAAATGGTACCAAAGCTGAAGGTGAATTTGACTCCTTAAATCTAGTGCGGTGATATTTCACATCATTGGTCCAAGAGCTCCACCATTTTTATTCATATGTCTGATGTTAGCAGATTTGACCACACCAATTTGTTCAGAATATTTTGCTGTAATCCCAAATCAAAGTCTTATTTACCGCAGCTGGTGGATGCTTTGGCAATATTACATTTTTTAAAAAAGATGTTGAAAAAAAAAACAGACAAAAAAGCGTAGAGTCCATAGATTCCCTATAGAATCAACATTTATGGCACAATATGCATGGTGGTGGTGTTCAATTGTGAGAAAAAACAAAACAAAACAAATACAATAAAAAACAAAAACAAAAACAAAAACAAAAAACGAAAATAAAAGAGAACAAAAAAATTAATCCCAATGACTTAAAAGCATCATTCATTTGTGTTTGTAAGTTTAAATTGAGAAATTGTGAAAACTGTGCTGAATATCGGGTGAAAACCTAGTGTCATCTCTATAAATGGTCTGATAATGCTGATCTGTGCCTTAAAATTTCGCATGGTTATCACTTCAAAGGGAATGCGTGTTTGAATTTCTTTAGAAGACACTAATGCAGTTTTACAATTAAAAAGACCTCCAAATTTAACTTATTTGCTATGTTGCAGATACGCAAGGAAAACTATTTGGTCATGAATAATTTTGGTCATATGTTTCACCATTATAGCTGTTTTTTTAAGAGAGAGAGAGAGAGAGAGACTGAAGTGACTTTGTTGAGTCACCTAGTGCTTTATCTCAGCAGAGGGACTCCAACTGGGCTCCTGCAGACAGTTGACAGCTTTACCTATCTCACTGCCAAAAAAGTTGGCGAGAAGAGACAGCCAGTGTAGGCAAGCCTGAAAGTGAAGGTTGGGAGCTTCTGTTCCACTAGGGAATCATCCCTGCGCAAAAAGCACAGGTTGGTTTCTAGGGTACCGGCAAGACAAAGTCGGCGATTGTTTGCTCATCAGTAATCACAGACATGTGCTTTTTTCTAGTAGATGCAGCATGCACATGGTATAGGGATACAGGAGACTTGTTTGATGTTGCCAGCATTGACTATCTAAAGGATACTTTATAATGTAGACCCCAACAGAAGGGAGCAATCGATTGCCTGTGAACAATGGATGGAACTGGCCACCTATGAATACACCAGCATCATCTTCAGAACTGAATGAACTGTCAGCGGTGTACCGTTGTCACCAGCCTAAAAGTTCATTTCCAACTCCAATTGATTTGGTACCTTTCTGCTAGTTTATATGGTGTATGGATTTTTTTTAATAAGAACCAAATAATCGATAAGGTATGTTCCTTCCACAATTTCTGAAAGATATTGCGTACATTTGTAATTAATGGCCTGTGCATTTTATCATGATATTAAACCACTTTGTACTCAACCCAGTCGATACACGTGGTGACCAACCTCAAATTGCAACAGTAATGTTTTATTAATCTCTGTGTTTAACATGACCACCTGTAGCTTATACAAAGGACTATAAAAATCAATGGGGGCAAAGTTCAATATTTTCATAAATTAAAAATGGCTTCCATGGTAAGCTGAGGTTGTAAATTCGATTACACTAAGATGTATATTCAATGATTATGGGGATCAAAATACTTTTGCTTTATTATTCTCATAGTTTTTTTTTTTTTTTAATAAATCAAGTGATCAACTGGATATCCTTGACATGCTTGAGCATTCTGAGAAATTTAATATGGCTACCAGGATGGCAGCTGGCAACTGTCTACTTTGAAAGAAAGTAACATGTTGCTTTGACCAAAGGTAACGCGTTAATTTTACCAAAAGGAACGCGTTACTTTTACTTTTACCCGAAGTTACGCATTACTTTGAAAAAATAACGTGTTACTTAGGCCTAAAGTTACGCGTTAAGTTGATCAAGATTAGGGTATTAGTTTTGCCCAAAGTTAACTGTTAGTTTGATAGAAAGTTACGTGTTACTTTTGGTCAAAGGAACGCGTAAATTGGGGTAAAAGTAACACGTTACTCCCTGTCAAAGTAACGCCTTTACGTCAAAAAGTAAAATGTTACTCTGACAAAAAGTAACGCGTTACTTTGACCAAAAGTAGCGCCTTAATTTGGCATAAGTAACGCGTTACTTTGACCAAAAGTTACTTGTTACTTTTGCCAAAAATTACGCGTCACTGGGACAGAAAGTAACGAGTTACTTTTGGTCAAAGTAACGCTTAACGTTTGGTAAACGTAACACGTTACTTTGGTCAAAGCTACGCGTAACTTTCTGTCAAAGTAATGCCTTACTTTAAGCAAAATTAACACGTTACTTTGGACAAAGTAACACGTTCCTTTCTGTCAAAGTAACTCGTAAGTTTATATCAAATAGTAACACGTTACTTTGGTCAAAGTAATGTGTAACTTTAGTTAGATTTACCTTGTTGGCCGCCTATACAAGTTGCATTCTTATTTTTCAGTTACGGTCTATTCACGATAATCTTCTGAACCAATTTTGAATAAGGCTAACACTTGAACTGAATTGAGCAAGTTCCTTGGCATTTGAATTTTGAGATAGGCCTATTGGCTGTAAAAGAAATTTGTATTGTTATGAGTGACATAAATTCAGGCCATTCAAGTATAATGACAATTGTCTATCTCTTACTCTAAGCCCAGAAGCACTGTCATAGGCCTTACAGGTCTGGGCGATGTAATCTTTAAGTACATAAAGTCCCAATTACCTTTCATGGTATTACGTTCTCAATGTTTTGATGGGAGGTAGAACAGATGCATAATACGGCATTTATGCATGATTATAATTTCATGTTTGGTCATGTCTTTCTCCAGTTTGATAAAAAAAAAAAGAAAAAAAAACCCACTAAACTTAGCATATACGAAATATTGTAACCATGCAGAGCACTTTTTGCACAATCAATGGGATAACATTATGCTCCAGTACAGGTGAAGATTAGGGAGGTTAAGCTAGGCTCTGTGAACTTAAACGTGAACGTGTGGAAGGGCTCTACTTTTTCCTTAATAATCCCCTATGATAAATTTACATCAAACTCTCATGTTTATCATATTATCAAAAATTTGGAAAATGTAAACATATCATAGGGGATTCATTACTAAAACTTAGGCCCCCTCTACACGTTCACGCTCAGATTCAACAAACGTCACCCTTGATTTACCTCGAATTTATGCGGACCTCAATGGATACAAAGCTCCAGTTTCCAAAATTTATAGGCAATGACGTACCCTCCAAAACAGTCTGATGGCCCGGACAATTTCGCAGGTGGAGCCTCCTTACATCTCGATTTCCCATATAGACAGATCCACCCCCCTGCGGTTAGAAGAACAGTACCAGCTTAAAGCAAAGAACTCAACTCTATTAAAGGCAGGGCGAGTTACACTGCCCAGGTTTGCCAACATTCGAAGAAAAACAAATAATAACAAAGATGTTTGATGGCGCAGAACTCCCACGTTCAACCCAGTTGGGGCCCTGGGTAATGGGTATGGGGGGAGGGGGGTAATTCTTCCTCCTCCCCTCCAATGTTGGGGGACTAGCTTCCCAATACCCCTATCAGAGCCACAATCCTGTTCAATAGGGCTGTGTTGGGTAGTGATTTTTAATACCCGGGTACCCGCAAGTATTACCCCCCGCATTGGATTGCATAATCTATTTTATTTGCACCACACATTAGATATAGTGCATTTACCAGCAAACCAAATCCACGCACACAACAATCAAAAGCAACCACGTCACACCACATTCAAAAGAACGAGGCAACAGCGGGCACTTCAGTCAAACAGAAAAGCATGTTGTTAAATGTATCAGGGATGTGTATAGAGATACATGTACGTCCCTGAAAGTATCTATCTATCTATCTATCTATCTATCTATCTATCTATCTATCTATCTATCTATCTATCTATCTATCTATCTATCTATCTATCTATCTATCTATCTATCTATCTATCTATCTATCTATCTATCTATCTATCTATCTATCTATCTACCTACCTACCTACCTACATACATACATCCATATATATATATATATATATATATATATATATATATATATATATATATATATATATATATATATATATATATATTACATACATCTGGTAAATCATCACGAACTTTATTCAATTATGGGCAACAAGATAACATTAAGCTAGTGAGACCTTACCCACTATTGTTTTCCACTTTCAGTTTCTGCGCTTGATCCCAAGAAAGTATAAGGTAAATGAAACTAACAATGGCTGTAGGTTAATAATTAACATAAGGGCCAACTTCTGACTTATGTGCGAACGTACATGCTGTTTCTTCTGAAGTTCTTTATCTATTTCTTTCTTGCTTTACACGTGATATTTGTGGCGGCTTAAACTGGGACACCGTTCTGCTCAGAAACTTCAAGCTTGCTTGTTTAGGGTACTAATAGTTCAGTTCTGCATATAGTTAAAAAATGATAGTTTGAACATTTTGCACATTTATGGTCAACTAAAGTTGTACGCCACACTGCATAATATCCTGAGTGCTACGATGCCCAGAGGGAATTATGTATCGGAAATGAGGTCAGAGGACTATGTTAAGATCTTAGGTCAATGTCAGCGTCAGAGGTCAATAACAGTGTCAAAGATCAAGGTCAAGATGATAGGTTAGCTGGAAGTCAAAGATCAACGACATAGCCATTGTATTAATTTGTAAGTTTAGCATCAATTTCAAATTGCGCTACTATAGGTATTAAACCCTACTTCATTTCATATTATTTTCTTTTACTATTAATTCTTCCTCAACAGTCAGTATCAAAATAAATCAAATGGGTTTCAGTTTGGATCGCCTGCTGAGGAATATACACAGGCAAGTGTAATGAAACATTTCCAAATGCAATATGCACCTTTGAAATGAAAACGTATTAAGTGTAAGATAATAGGAGTGTTACAGTCTTGACCAGTGTACTGAGGCAGCGGCTGGTTAACCAGTTAAGCTATGATAAAACATATGAAACTAATAAAAGCTGCCATGATTCATGATTAACCCTTATATATATATATATCATTTGGGAACCGGAATCCTGTTTAACCTGCACAACGGGCATTAAGCCTATTTCAGGGCCTTGGCGGCCAAGGATCCTGTGTAAATTATCGATTCGACTTGAATAATTTGTAGAGCTGTTACACAACAATAGACAAATGCCAAATTGTCAATCAATGAAAGGATGATAGATACAAGCTGAACCTTGTTAAAACAATAACTCATTGGTTTCTTGTAAATATGAATTATCTATCAATCAAACAATGGATTGCTAAAGGCATGCTCTGATTATCACCCTGTATCCTGATATGCCAAGCATAGTAATAACAAAGTGGTATAGTCCCGTTTAAAGCTTTGCAGTTCTCTAGTGTTTGAATTGCTTTATAATGCCAATCAGGGCCTAAAGTGGTGACACTGTTGCTGAGGTCAGTTAGCTGACTGACTCACTGGCTGACTAACTAGCTAATTACGCAATTTAAAGAACTAAATAAAAGTTGTTGGCAATTAAATTTCTTCTTGCGGTTGCCCCATATGACTATAGAAAAAGGGGGAACCTCCCAAAACACAAATGACGTTAAGTAATAGGTTGTGCCCCGTGAGGTAACACCCTGATTTTCTGTGACTTTTCAGCTACAAATATCCACGTGGTCGTTCTCTGTCCATTGAAAATGCAAATCAAACGCCTGGTTGCCCGCAACTTGTTCGGTGCAACCACACTTCGAGCCGTTGTGACGGTTGCAGCGACCAAGTTGGCGACCCAGCTAAGTCAAGTACATACTGTATGCAACGAATGAACGAATGTCGGTAAATCAAAGCGCATCTAAGTTTTTTGACATTTGTGTAAATTGTTCAGACTGCACATGGCATTTTATAAAGGTTCCTTCGGTGCTAAGTCCTTGAAATAGGCCTATTGTGTGCTGTGTTTGTCCAACAGGTTGGGGACTTACAAACAACTAAGTTTGAATACCAAATAGACATAGTGCACTCAAGGTAGTTAGGTAGGTAGGATAATCAATATAGTTCCTGTATTGCTCATGAATCGTGACAGCTTCAATCAGTTTTTGCTTGGTTTTCCATACCGTAACCTCTCAGCTGGTACATCCGTCAGTAAATTTGCCAAATGTCCCTATTATCTTGCACTTTATAAGTTTTTATTCAGTAAAAACCCCGAAAAAGCAACATATTTTTTAAATTGTCCATACAAAGACAAATGCATTTATTAAACTCTGTGTCAAACTTTCTTCATTTGGTTGCAAAACAGAAACGAGCATAATTTACAGTTTATATAGTAAAAACGGCGAAAACATTTATTCGTACATACCTCCTCGGAAAACCATTCCAACTACGTAGGCTGTTGTGATTTTCTTTGGTACGTGAAAGTTGAGGTAGAATAATTACGAACATGAAAAATCGTAATGTCAAAAGAACAGAATCTGTATAGCAAGGCAAAGAAAATAGCATGAAGTAAAACAGCGTAATAGCGATTTTATTGCTAAAAACCTTCTACGACTTGTCACAAAGGTTAAAACTAATCGATAAAATATATAATTTCATAATTCTAATATCAATTTTAACCTATAGCCTTTCTGAAAGTTATTTCAAAATATAAATTCTTGGGATCAAATACTGAATTGAAGAGTCTGGGTAGTGCGTAACTTTTCGTTGAATTCCTTTTTATATTTTTTTTTCAAATTAACTAGGGAATGGTGTAAGATATAGATCAGCAACATTAGAGAATTCATAGTGGCGGTACCAGCCGTTTATTGGGTGACGAAAGTACTAAATCGCAGCAATCTCAGCCCTTTTTTCGCCGATTGCCAGTGCATTTTTCACAATTCCTCAATATACACTTACAAACACAACATTGGTGCTTTTAAGTCATGAGAGTCTTTGTACCTGGCAATTCGATAGCAACATTATGGAAAGTTGGGTAAAATGGTGATTATATAGTAACTTTATGGATGGTAGGCTCTTTCGAATATTAATTCAAAATACGTGATACTGAGAGAGCACCAACCAGCTGTGGCAAATAAGACTTTGGTCTTCGAATCCAGCATAAAATTCTGAAGAAAATGGCACGATGAAACCTTTTGACCTCAGACACATGGATAACAGTGTCCGGGCTCCTGGACTGTATGGTGAATATTTCGAATACCCAGGTTATATTTATGCATGGTGATGAACTCTGTCGCGGATTTTAATAGATAATGCTTGAGTCCAATCAGTGAAAACTTGATGAATTCTTTTTCCTGACGACCATGCCGACATTGCAATGACTTCTTCTTGTGCCTCCTCTATACGAGGGAGTCCAGTGTCCACTTATGACAGAATATATAATATCCCACATTTCAATATAGAAAGTACTTCAGAGGAAAAGATTATGATAAAAACTAAACAGTGCGGTGTGAAATACGTATAATACTGATGAATTGTATGATGCATAAGTAACTATCGATATTTGAATTAGCCAGTTCCTAACCTTGGGCAAAACCTGATACTATGATATCTTGATGTATTTCATTCGCGTAACAGTCATTATCAACCTCCATACCGGCTCTTTCCAAAAACGTGGTTGAAATCGTAAGATTATTTCGACCTGTGAAAAATTGGTCATTCACTGAACAAGAAATTAAAAAATCTGCATTTTTATGATGTAACATACCGAGAAATGAAAGAGCTACACATGTGTATGTGCAATCGCTTTCAATTGGTGTTTTATATTCCGCTATCTATTCCTAGTTACATAGAAGGCCTTGAGTCATAATTTCAGGTCTTAGCGGAATACTTGGTGTTCATTTGTTTAAAGAATCGATCAACTGCCATCACACAGATGTTCGTAGAATAAGTTACATAGACAATCACCATTTCATCAAAACATTACAAAGACACATCTGTATATATATATATATATATATATATATATATATATATATATATATATATATATATATATATATATATATATATATATATATATATACATGTGTGTGTGTGTGTGTGTGTGTAGCGAAATCGTTTATGGTTGCAATCCATGCTAGTGCATTGACTTAGTAGCAAGTTTTGTACGCGAGTTCCCACTTCGGGTGCAAGCTCATACCCGGGTACCCGACTTTATACTTGCATATTGTCAACTGATATGACTTGGCTTTTGCGCGGGGAAATTGTTTGAAAAGCTACTGCAAAATGGTGTGCAAAACTATACCAGTAGAAATATCTAAAATGAATCTTTATTTCCTTACATGCCCTACTGGTCTCATGGTACAATATGATACATAATAAAAGCTCTATAAACTATTAAAAAAAGTTATATTTTTTTATACAGAGAGTGATTGGTGCTCAGATCATACAAATGCCATATTTATATACAAGTTCTCATCTGCAGACAACTATATACAAACTTAGTAACGAGGTGAGAGACACTCCTCTCCGGATTCATAACACGTGTAAGTTTTTCCGTTTCTGACAGATTTGCAGAATGATTTCCGGATATCTTGATACAATGAACAATACAGTAACATAAGACTCTCATCTTCGATACTATCGTGATAACAGAATATGCATTTTCATGTATTTAATGGCTCATTGGTAAAACGACCTGTTTCGATCCTGATGGGGTGGTTACTTATTCTAATTCGACTAAAGGCTTGTCGCTGTTTAAAATTTTTAAAGTCTGACAAATATATTTCTCTTTCATATGTTTCCTTAAACTTTCGGTAAAATCGTAATTTCTTCTCCGTGCCATTCTTATTTTCGTCATTCCGCATCTGGTCATGAACGATTTGATGGCGTTGATCTCTCAAGCTTGTATTTTAAGTGTAATGTACATGATCCGCGATAATATTTTCTGGAGACGTTTGCTTTTACCAAATGTTATACATTCCGTTGTTTGCTAGAAACAATCTAACGGGTGTTGTCCAGCAAACCACACCACTAGCATCTAATTCAGCGGAATTAAGATACGACATATTCAAAATATCATCGTCGGGTAAAGAGATAATTCTTAACCAGTATTTAACTATTTTAATTTTCATGTCAACATCTAAATTATATCTTCCAAATTCTGCAAATATGGCTAAGTTCGAAGCATTTCTGCCAAGACCTAGAATAAATTTACAGTAACCAGTCCGTACCTTACTTGCACAAGCATTGTTGACAATGTTCTGGGTGTGCGGGTCTTTTAAGGTTCTTGCTTAATTGGGGTCATTAGCTGTTGACTAAAAAGTGGAACACTGGAGTCTGAAATTTTACAGGTACCCGGATACAACGTTTGTAACCGATTCTGGGAGCTTTTGGGCGAGTACCCGGGCACCCAGGCAATGCTCAAATACAAACACATTGAGGTTCATCACTTGCTGTATTTTAAGTTAAGGTTTTCTAGCTTTGACAACATGCTAAAAACGCTGGAGCATGCCAAAAATGTCAATATCTATGCAAGGCGCGCCCGCACGACCACGTTTAATTGGTCTTCCGTCTTAAGAATTGTATGTATGTTAACAGAATGTTTACGAAAACACGTTTTGTTAGCTTCAGACGGGTTCATTATGTCGATCATGTTTATGAAAGCAAGCCCAGGGATATAGTCTATTCACACATTTGTACCTTGTTGACTAAATCAATAACATTCAGCTCGACTTTACTGTCCCAATGGGCCCAACGCCCTATTAAAGTTTTCTATCTATCTATCTATCTATCTATCTATCTATCTATCTATCTATCTATCTATCTATCTATCTATCTATCTGTTTGTCTGTCTGTCTGTCCGTCCGTCCATCCACACACACACATAAATAAATAAATAATAAAATAAATAAATAAATAAATAAATAAATAAATAAATAAATAAATAAATAAATAAATAAATAAATAAATATATATATATATATATATATATATATATATATATATATATATATATATATATATATATATATATATATTACCAAAGACATTTTAGTTCTGGGCATGTTTGTCCTAAACAAATTTGAAAAAAAGTGATTTCATCATAACGCACTTAGTGGATTTTTTTGCTCATTTGGCTTTCAGATTTTTTGTTTCAGTCTCCTATTTTTTTGTTTGTTTGTTTGTTTTGTTTGTTTTTTTTGTGTGTGTGTTTTTTTTTTTAGTTGGTATTTCTGCCTTTCCCAAATTAATATGTTTGTTCCTTTTGTGCAGGTATGATTAGCATATTCAATTAGCAGCTAAAAATAAAAGCTGATGTTTTATCGCTCCCTTCCCTTGTCACAATGATCTGTTTATAGTTTTTGCTTTCCGAGGATGTACAATATTAGTCCCCATTGTATAGTCGGCGAAGAACCGAAAAGCACACAAAAAGCCGGCTGTTGGCAGTTAATATACCAAGATTCAGCTCTGAAAACTCGCATTTTATGAAAAAGGCTGCGTTTTAATTCTTGACTGTTAGACCATTGTGAGGTGAAAGTGAGATACGAAATTATCGACCCATTCAAACGACCGCACGTGCAACATTATCCAAGAACACGCCATTTCAATCCTGGGTACAAAAAAAAGCTGTCCTCAACTGGCAATAATGTTACGGCAAAGAGTTGTTCTGGTTTCAAGCTGAATTGGAGCACATAAATCAATATGCAAGGCAGACGAAAGAATGATGCTCCATGTCAGCTACACGGCCACTTGCGTGGGTGTATTGGGTGTCATTTTTAGGCCTGAATCCTGACGAGACAAACCACGGACGGGCGTACTGCAGTGGATAAACTGAGTCAACGATTTTGTGGTGACCAAGAATGGTTTAACCGGGGCGGTTTCTATTTTGATAAGCTTCTGCTGCAATTTTGAGTTCAAAGACCTTGTTATGCTCATCATGCAATGCTTTCTCCCTTTCCCTTATAGTGAAAGGCTATTTGCGTAATCTGCAAAGATACCAGGCCAATACCTTAAAAGGAACTTGCTGACCAGAATTGAAAGCAGAATTTCCTCTGATACAAAGGTCGGTTCAAAAACATTTTCAGTGCAAGATCAGGGACGAAATCAACCGCTCTACTCGGCGCATTTTGAGTCCCCCCCCCCCCCCCCCCCAAGCGCCGAAGGAGAAAAAAAAACTCGAGGCCTAGACCATTTAATGTAACTACAGTACCAGCTTGTAAGAGGGGCAACGGCTCTCCTCGCAATACAATCAAAGCGCGCCCACGAGAAAAAGGTTGACCTTGACCAGTCGTATCGTGGATACATTATTGTAGTCATGATGATACTGGAACGAGAGGTCATATTTCAAGGAATTTATAATAGTCCAAATGGGAACGAATTTTATTTCTGATTAGTTCTGTTACAGGTACTTGTTAAGTTTTATATCGGTTTGGTGATCTCACTGGGTAAAATGTGTTCGAATAATCCTGAAAGGAGTTCAAAAGACCGTAAATTTACAGTTACTGCCTGACCATAGTCAAGAACAGATTATTTTCTTAGACAATTGACGTCCAACTGATTATACCGAACATACGTTAAACAGTGTTCCATAAAGTTAAGTGATTTTTAGCCGGACATGAAATTCTATCAAATTGGCACAATTTCTCTTGAATGGGTTGAGCAGAAAAACAAGTATAAAACAGTTTCCTGCGGTCTATTCTACGGTTTGAAGATATAATGCGATTCAGCACAAAATCACTATGCTCAAGTACTCTGTGAGGTTAATATGGAAATGATATCTATTGTACCTGGTGCCCTCACTGCATTTCAGGATACTGCATCCCCATTGCCTATATAAATTTTACATCGTATCTTTTTTCTCAATGCATTGAAGAACTTTATCCTGGTTCATTATAAGTAACCATTTATTCTCTTAACTCTCTATATCTAACATCAAGTGGCCCATCTTGAGAATCGTGCTGTTCAGTTCATTGGGCTATATATTTGGGAGGCTGCTGACTATCATCAGTAGTATATGAGCTAAGTGTTGATTCAGACACCAAGACAGACGAGAAGACATAAAATGCACTTTTGCGTGACCCGCAGCAGAAATACAGCACTCAAGGAAACTCGACGTGCTCCCATTTTTTTTTCTTTAATTTTACAAATGCGCCCGACATTTTTCGGGAGACCCCAACTTTGAATTATACAAGGGTGATACTTGACTGCTGTATATACCGTATATGAGATGGCTTAAGATCAAATTTTATTCTTTTGAGAAATGTCTTCTCAAATTATCTAGTGATATTCAAAGAAAGGGCATGCAAAAGGCAGCGCATGTAAAATACGTTTTGATCGACACTGTAAATTTGCTGCTCAAAAACACCATGCCCACCAATCACTGCATGCTTAAATAGCTACTGCCACAATCAAATCTTGGCTTCTATATATATTAAGTGCCTGCTCCACGTAATCGAGCAAATGTTTGCAATACCTATCGCAAAGATGTTCCATCTTTTTAGGGCCAAATTGAAATCCCCATATTTGCGAGATTTTGTGGGTTGCACGATCGATAACACAACCGGATTTTAATTGACTTGATCTGGAAGCATAACTTATAGTACATTCTGTCATGGTTTTGCACCATTTGGTTCTAAGTTAAAAAAAAAACACGTGAAACTAGAAAAGAAGATTTGCTTCAAAGCAAACCTGTATGTATGCCTCCAATAGTTGTAAATATTAAATGGTACAACTTTTGTCCTTTGGTACTTCACATTCCATTAAGCTAATGGTTGGATGAAAATTTTAAAGTCCAAATAATCTTGACCTTTGACCTTCAGAGGTCACATGTAAATTGCAAAAAAATACAGTGTTACAATACCCACAATTTCAGCCCAACATGAACCAAATCAGATAAAAATTGACCAAGTCATGGCTAGATGAAACTTTCGAAGGGCCAAATGACCTTGACCTTTCATATCTAGACGTTGCATTATAGTTATAAAATGTGCAGTTTTGCAATGCCTGCCATTTTAGTCAAACATGATTAGAATTGAATGGAAATTGACCAAGTTATGGCGAGAAGAAAGCCACATTTAAAAGTGGCCTTTGACCTTGAAATGACCTTTGACCTCGCGATGAGCTCTACTTGAAGTGAACCTTGACCTTCAAAATGACATTTTGGACCTAAAATTGACCTTTTGACCCTGATATGACCTTAACATTTGAGACGACCTTTGCCTTGCTATGATCGAACGCCATCACACTTA
Organism: Hermodice carunculata; assembly: GCA_964020975.1. Classification (NCBI taxonomy): domain Eukaryota; kingdom Metazoa; phylum Annelida; class Polychaeta; order Eunicida; family Amphinomidae; genus Hermodice; species Hermodice carunculata. Next base: position 31,707,997 of record OZ026622.1, on the reverse strand, counting down.
GAACTACACCTACTATTATATATAAGACATTAAAGATTTTAAACTTTAATTAGCCCCCATTTGCATAATTTTGAAAAGTATGACCTCTCATTATAAAAAGGCGAGATTTCATCTATGGAAGTATAATTGTGACAAGCTTGGAGTTTCTACGTATGATACTTTTCAAATGACATGTCGGACAAATTTGCCTGTAAAGAAAGAGAGAAAGAAAGAAAGAAAGAAAGAAAGAAAGAAAGAAAGAAAGAAGAAAGAAGGAAGGAAGGAAAGAAAGAAGAAAGAAAGAAAGAAAGAATTCCTAAAAAGAAAAACAGTATGTCTGTGTTGGCACACATACATATGCGCTTCCAGCATAGAAAAAAGGTAAACTAGAATACAACGCAAACTAGTGCCAAACGGAAGAACCGATGACAGAAATAGCGGCGATGATGATATATGGGGATGGTGGAGGTGGGGTCGGTGTCGGTCGTGATGGTGAGGACAGTGACGATGAATGGTAATGGTGGTGGTGGAGATTGAAATGATGATGATGATGATGATGATGATGATGACGACGACGACGACGACGACGATGATGATGATGATGATGATGATGATGATGATGATGATGATGATGATGATGATGACAATGACGATGACGATGATGATAGAAAACCATGATAGTTTTTTTCGTCAATTACAAATAACGTGATAGCGTGAATAGCCATGGTGAAATATATTTTGGACTGCCCAACCTGACACATGTTCAGCTGCATTCATACTAAATCTGAACACAACACATTCAGCGATGAGACGCCCCGAGGTCAAGACCTTTCTTTGGAGCGAGTCAAGGAAAGCTATATTGACTGTGTTTTATCCTGTCCAGATAGGCCATATATATATATATATATATATATATATATATATATATATATATATTCATGTATGTATGTTTGTGTGTGTGTGTGTGTGTGTATGCGTGTGATATAGTAGACAATAGACATCACAACAGGCTAGCAATTCTCACAGGGTATACGTTCATCTCAATGTTACACGTTTTTCTTTAAAAAAGCCGGCTGGAGTGTGTTAACTCTAAAGGGGTGCATGGCATGACAATAGTTGCCCTATCCTATCTTATTTCATTTATTATCACTTGTTGATCCGTTCTGTAGCCATCCGTGACAAAAACAAATCAATCAGTCCATTGGACTCTATATTCACGGGACGTGTGACATTGTGAAGTGTTAGTTTACTGAAAAATAAAATAGCTGTCATCATGTTTATTCTACTATCTTTGTGAAACGAATATTACTTTGTCCTATTTTTTCCTGTTCCAATGAAGTTTAGATTCGTTTAACCTGGCCTACATGAAGCCAGGTTCGTCAGTTTACCCTACAATCCTTCGCATAATAACAATAATAATATCTTCGTTTGCCCGTTTTAATGAGGTTTATGCTATTCCTGCCGGAGTCAACACAATCTAATATCAATAACACCCACTCATATATCACACACATTTGCATACTGCACAGACGAATATGCTTTCATTTTGGATTTATGCGTTCCATACTTTATCTCGAACCTCAAGCGGCCTTCATTAAGGCATAATCCAGCCTGTAGCTGTCATCGGGTTAGTTCAAGGTTAAAGGATAATGGACTTTTCACTCTGTTTATCTGTACATGCTGAGGCGTTCTCCTCCAAAACGTCCATACCACGGGAAGACCCGTCAAACAATGTAGTGCTGATATAATTCATGTACCATCGACGAGTTCTTTTGCTCACAAAAATTTAAGCATGAATAGAATATTTCCATTTGTGATTATATTCTATCATTTCCGGCAATCTGTCTGTTATTTCTGTTTGTCTTCTGTCACAGTCTGTGCGACCTGATACTGCAAGACACTTGTAAACGTACCCCTCACTCTATAATGGTTATTTTCTTGTTACTTGTAAAGTGCAAAGACTTCAGACTTTTTAATTCCCAACGTCACTCACCGATATTCTTTATGGTGCCTAGGTACAGCTTCACCCTGTATCCCCTTATCACAGGAAACGTCAGGCGCATTAGAAATATGTAGGACTCCAAATTAAAACTCTTTGCATGACGACCTCACAGCCATGTACCAGCATATATATATATATATATATATATATATATATATATATATATATATATATATATATATATATATATATATATATATATATATATATATATATAAACGTGAATCAACGGTTCCATACTTCTGACAGGTCAACACCTTGCATCGTTAGACTCTAAGTATTAAATTAAGGGCTCACCAATTGTTTCAGATCAACAGCTTCCCGTCGCGGATGGATCCAATGCGCGCTCAAGAAAGCTGGTCATACATACAAATCGGAGCAAACAAATTTTCTCGTAGCGAAAAATCGAAGTAATGACATTCAGGCAGACGGCAGTTTACATACGGGTACTTTGAGCGGGGAAGGGGTGCCAAAAATCAGTCGATAGCTAAATGGGAAAGTTGGTGACTCATTAAGTAACGAGACACGTTGCAATTTATCGTTTTCCTCGAACTCAACCATAATCTGCAAAAGTCTGTATCTTTAGGCAAAAGTATGTATCTTGATGCGATCCAAGGAACCTATAAATTAAAGAACTATCTCTTAAAAGATCCAAAGGACGAGTTTACGAATGAGTTTCAGAAATTTGGTTAAAAACATTTTTAATGTTAAAGAAAACATGCTTTATTCAATGAAAGCCCTCTCTCTATGAAAATAAACTGCCCAGAAGGTGTAGCCTTAAAATAGGTTACGATGATATACGAACAAGGACCATTGCACAAATGGAAAGGTTAGAGGAAACAGGTCTTAGATATCGCTAGACGTCACAGATGGTGGTCATAATCAGTGAAATGTGTTTAAAATCCCAAATACGATAGTCTTGTATAGAAAACATCTCCCACAAAACCAAAACACTCCCCCAGATGTAAATTGTCGTCTGCCGGAATCGTTTTACTTAAAATCCCCGTCAACAGAAAATCTTTTTGCCGAAAATAGTGTACAAGACACCATGATAACGTGGCCTAGGTCAATCGCTTGCCTTAGCGTGGGTCATTGCGCCCGGGGAAAGTAGTTGCCTCAATCTCCGTCTGACCAGGAAAGGGTTCGGTGGTGCTCATGTTATTACTTGAGCACTAATACAATTGAGCAGATTTGGCCTGTAATCTGTCAGGTGAAGTCCTGGTTATATACATTCAGGCAGAATCTAGCCATTATAGTGGACACAATCAGAACGTCTTAGCTCACATATATGGCATTCAACTATTCAAGCGAACATTAAAATGTACAAGCATAGAACATGACCTTGGAATTGAGGTCAAAGTACCTCACTGCGTTCGCAATCTAGACCCTATAGACAATCATCATCGAATATAGTGATATTAATGCCTTAACTGAAATAGTTCTAGAAGCATCCAGCAAACATTGGAATTAACTTAAGCGACCCTGTGACATTTGGAATTAGGTCAAAGTCAGCCATGCGCAGCTTCAGGTTACCCTTCAAGTACCGTAACCGCATACAATATTAACGTCGAAGCAACCAACAAAAATAAGTCATGCTTCTCTCGTAACAACTTGTGGATCGTGGAATGTATGCCATGTGAGACGTTGCTGCTCGGACAGTGGACGACGGAACTACACCCACTCGGTACGTTCAGCAGAATGACAAGATTAAAATTATATAGTACTTTGGAGATTAATAATTTAGCAATTTCCCACGTATTTGTTACGTTAATCGAATAATAAAGTTTACCATTGTTACCATGTGCTCGGCCACCGAAAATAGTCATGTACTAAGCATGTTCCCAAGAATAAATATAATTATCAAGCAATCAATGTAATATATATTGATCAAGCGTTTTAACTTTGCACCAAAATGACCCACAGGAACAACTCTGAGACTTCTGTGCAGTATATACTACCGTTATCAACATTGGCATATAACAGATATGATTTTCTTTTCAAATACGCTGACCTGGAGGAATAAAGTTAGGTTTTTATACACTATATATCTCTATTTACACCATACTGCGAACGAATTGTGTACATATTACAGAACTTGAAAAGGTACCTAACCTCATTTTGGATCATCTAAGGTGAAATCGGCTGTCTCTTTAACCATGGGCTCCATGTACAAGCCAAGGTCTTTCAGCATCCCAATGCGTTTTCTGTCACAGCCCTGCACCGGAAATGTCAAAGACCGCTACGCTATGTATGTTATCACAACTAACAATTGACATCTTTAAACTGGAAGGTAATATCCGACTCCAAAAGGCGACATAACAACTAAACATGATATATATATATATATATATATATATATATATATATATATATATATATATATATGTATATATATATATATATATATGTGTGTGTCTGTGTGTGTCTGTGTGTCTGTGTGTGTGTCTGTGTGTCTGTGTGTGTGTGTCTGTGTGTGTGTGTAATATATTCTTAACATAATAAATCTGTACCCTCAACTCACCACAAGGCTTTAAAGGATTTGTTTGTATCAAGGCCGGACCTCAAAATTAAAAAAGGGGAAAAAAATGAGGTATAAACAAGCGCGTTTTGGCTAAAATGTGCTTTTAGTCACGTTTTGGATATTTCTATATGCAAAATAAAATGACCAATCTTGTGCTGTTATGATTTCAATACTTATGTCACAAAAACATTCTAGGTTTTATCGATGGAAGTATCCGTAGTTTCACAAAAACGATACAAAAATAAGACAATTTATATATTTTGAAAATTGTTTTAATAAAACTTTTAATTATTATTGTGCCTCTTTACAAGGGGCACCTTGGTGAAATTTGCGGAACTGTACATTAATCATATGCATTTAAAACTGTTCCATACAGAATCTTTGATACGTGACTGTTTAACCCTCATAGGGTTACCGAGTAAAACGGTTTTGTTTGATTATTTCTGAGAATAAGGGTTGGACATTTATCCATGGGAAATGGCTATTTCGTCTCACATAGCTATTTTCTGTGCTCAAGATCTATAAGTCGACGTGATCAATTGACTACCACGTTATCATTTAAAGCATTTGGTCCATTTCTGCATGTTGTATTGGGGCTGCAGTTTCCAAATTTGGACATGGGATAGATAACATATATACGTCGGCCAAATAATTCAGCATCTCGAAATGAAGAAAATTATCCAAAAAACCGGATGGACACTAGCTTATGTTCTGAGGTTACATTCATCTCAATCACTGGCTGTACTCAACTTAATCCTGGCCAAATGTTTGACGGTTACTTGCTTGCCAACTGCCATATCCTGTGGCCAGGGAGGCAGTTTGTGGTCGATCGCCCCACAATGTCAGACATGCATCAAGATGTCTTATGGCAGAATGTAACCCCCTGTGCATCTAGTTGCACTGGAGGGGTTTATATTGTGACAACCTTGTTACTCAACCGATAAATTAAATAGATCCATGTTCCCTTTGCCTACATTTATCATTTCAAAGAGTCTAGAAAAGAAAAGAAAGTGAGAAAACCAATCACTCATCAAAGAAGGGCCTGTATTTGTACGCTGCAGGCAATGAAAATGTATCCCATCGGGAACTTGATGATGGCCATGAACAGCGTTGTATTTTTTGACAGTACCAGGATATTAAAACTTACTAAGATCATAACTAGTCTCTGTAAATTAGAACTGTAAGCAATATATATTGGTATACTCTTGAGGTCATAATACTCGATGCAATGAGTATTCCCTGCAAGTTATATTGGGATTACTAGTCAGATATCCTGCTTTATGAAAGATTGCTGAAAATTAGTTAGATGGCATTTTCGTGTTACAGCTAAAGTTACCAGCAAGAAGTGTCCTGTATAGTCCCCGAATCATCACATGGGTGAATACAAATTTTGACTTTGCCATTAAATGGTTCAAAATTACGCCGAATATTTGTTCCTGGGGACACAAATATTCCTTAACACCGGAGAAAATTTAATGCATTGAGATAAAGGATTCATTGACACAAATTGAATAGACAGAAGAGATGAATGACAAAAGTATACAATACACACAAGGTGTGCGCATTACAACCCAAAATTTGTCTGTGCAGCAGCGGCGCCTCCTATTCACACACAAGTGGCCACACCAGAGAGGTGGTCCTGAAGACCACCTCTTCAGTGTGGTCACCCTATATGAAACACCCAGATTGCTTGCTTTATTATTTGAATCATTCACTGTCTCAGATTCCATACTGATGATGATGATGATGATGATGATGATGATGATGATGATGATGATGATGATGATGATGATGATGATGATGATAATCATCATTAAAAAAGCCCCAGAATTGGAGAAAATGAACACATAAATATGAAGGTACAAGTGACCCAAATTCAATAGATACAATATATAAACAACAAAACGACACAATACAGTAAAATTTACAAAAAAATGCCTCAGAATGCAAAATTCAGCAGCAGCAGTGCCCCCCCCCTCCACCAAGCACACTTCGGTTGATGGACCTGGGGCTCTTCTTTTAATTTTCAATACAATTACTTGCTCCATGGTTTTTATCACTTGTTACTCACCTGAAAAGACATTGCATATGCACATTGCTTTTATGATACATCATGTTGTTTTGTTGTGTAGTTTGCATCAAAGATACCTACGTTTGAAATGATTCAAAGTTTTTTCTAGTTTTTTTTTTTGAGTGTCTTCAGAGCAAAATCTAATTAAAGATTGAAAAATTAACATACATATCTGCTTCTTTAAATTAACCAGTATTAGGATGACAAACCGAGTAATTGAAACCAATTTTGTTGTCACATATGGCATTTTGCTGACAATTCCCGAAACAGATTTATGTATTCTTTAGCTTTCAGACGAGATATACATCCATAGTTTCTATAATAAACCTTTTCCATCTGTAGAAGGGTTTCAGGAGGTAATTTACTGGTAAGCTGTAAACTGTCTCTACGATCACTTAAAAGAGCTCACAGAAAAGCTATTCCAGTTATGCATGTGTTTGTCACAAAACTGAACAAAGAAAAACACTCTGCCTAAATGAATTTAGGCCAGTGTTGGGACTTCAGTGTGACCTGCTGATTGAATTGTATGATACCACTATTCAGCTGTCTGGCTTGCGTATGCATTATATAGTGAATCCAAAATGGGTACAATATGTCATAAATATCCTAAAATTTGTATGAAACATCCAATATAATATGCGACCTACCAGTAAGTTATTAGTAGGTCGCACATTCTATTGGGTGTTCTATGTAAACCATTCCTTTGTGGGTCCTATGGTCACACAACATCTTATTAGTAATAAGATGTTGTGTGACGATAGCACCCACAAAAGAATTGTAAGTTGAACATATTGTACAGTTTATGGGCTGAAATTTTTTGTACTTTAGAGTGCCATTTTGGCGGCCATTTTGTTTCTCTGTTTTTATCTTTTTATTTTTATTTTTCGTTTTTGTTTTTTTAAAGCCCGAAATGCAATTGGTATCCATCTCTACGCTATCCACTATTATCCACTGAATAACTCTTGCAAGTCACTCTGTCTGTAACACAGAAATGCCATATATTAAAATGAACAGGTAAGTTTGCAGGCTGACTCTACCACCATGAACCGCTTCTTTCATACATGCCATAGTAGCCCTCCTTTCGACAAATGCTGGAGGGTTATTCTAAATACAAGATGTGATTAAAATAATTTGCTATGCATCAGATGAGTTTTGTTTAGTTTGTCTGGCCAGCTGCTGCATGGTCCGAACACTGTGTTAGACTGGCAAGTACATATATTATGTGCACATGGGGCAGCAGGCGAGCGAAATAGAAGTCATCACATGGAATTACCCAACGATTATCAACGGGAAAACAGAAGCCAGGAAAGAACACAAAATATAGAATTGCACGTAATTCGACCAGCACCTGGTAAATTACATACTTTGCGAGCCCAACCTTTAGATGGGTGAACCGAGCGAAAAAGGATTTAGGATCTTTCATGAAGAGTTTTGCATGGTTGTATGGAGAAACTTTCGCTCGTAGCTCATTAATATTCTGACACAGGCTCGAAAACATAAATCAGGAAATACAGAAACACGTTGCACAATGTGACTTAGCCTGACCGTTATTAACCAGTGTGAGGCGAGACGACCTGCATGCTAATTGTATCCCGATAACAAGCATAAATGGACATCTGGAGCTGAACTTGAACGTCTGTGGCGCCTGGTGACGGTTTTATTGTGCGCAAGTTTGCAGCATACGAAAAGTTTTTTCATTTGTGAATAATCAATGTTATAGATTTTACTTTCCAAAACTGTCAATTCCAATCACATAATATACTTAGCCCACACATGAAGGGTAATCTATTATCAATACGAATAGTTTTTTTTTCTTTGTGTAAAGGCATACAAATTTAGTATGTGGTATGCGTTTTAAGTGGAGCTGCAGCGTTGCCATACATGAAGCATTTGCGGCAAGATGTGCATAAATATGGTGCTGCCATATAGAACAGAACTCAACAAATTAACTATACTTTCGTGACAAGTCATTCATTCGAGAAGACGAGAAGGAGAAGGAAGAAGACGACGACGAAGAGGAAAAAACAAGAACAAAAAGAACATAAAAAAGAAGAAAAAAGAAAGAACAACACACGATGTATAATTCGTTGCAATATGCTGTGCAGAATCTATTGCTGAGGCTTTAGTGTGATTGTTTAAATAACTCTTGGTAATAAGAAAATGCTGTGAAACAAAAAAATAAGTTTGGAAAAGCAGGATGTGCATAAGGTATTGCAAACACAAATGGCTGTCACTTCTCTTGCCGTAAAGGTATTAAAGGCATGGGAACACTATTAAACCAATCAAAGAGCAGGATCAGGGTGTCTTCAGATTTGTAAACTTTCAGGCAGAACTGTCAATCCATCGGATGATCTTTTGATGACAATCGACATTATCATCATTCTCAGTATCTCTTATCGGGTGGAGTCGTAACTTTGATTCAGAGGAGTTGAAGAGGGTCGATTTCTGAGAGAGAGAGAGAGAGGGTCGATTTCTGAGAGAGAGAGAGAGAGAGAGAGAGAGAGAGAGAGAGAGAGAGAGAGAGAGAGAGAGAGAGAGAGAGAGAGAGAGAGAGAGAGAGAGAGAGAGAGAGAGAGAGAGAGAGAGAGAGAGAGAGAGAGAGAGAGTCTTAAATCTTAAAACATCACTCATCTGTATAAATCTGTTGCCAATTTCCACAAAAGTCGATGTACTTCGTAATTGACATAACGACACTAGCTTCATTTTTTTCCAAACCGGGTTTTCATTCGCGCAAAATGCCTACAATTGCAAAGAGCAGAAACATGGTCCGGATCATGAAAAAAAAAACAAAAAAAAAACCCTTGTGTTCACGCGCGAAAGAAAAAAACCAAAGGAGGTTGGTAAGCCTGTTGAGTCCAAAGGAACAAAGCTACTGCTTTGTGCAATTCCTCAGTTAAACAGTATTTCAATGATGGTTCTGGACCCTCTGGCAATGGAAATATGTTTTGCAAGACTATGCTACCCTTTATTCTTGCACAAGTCAAAGGGGGATAAGAATAACATTATACTCATTGACAATGGAAATTTTTTTCATGACGCTCAGTATGAATGTAAAACTTTTTATGATTATTTGGGTGAATGTAATGATAATGTTTGTACTACAAAAAAGTATCATGACATTACTGAACATACCAGTATTCAGTGCATAAATGATAAAACGAAAGACAAAGGCAAGGAATTTGAGCTTAGGCCGGGCAGTGAGGACGATGTCATCACGTGCATTAATGTTAATAATAATAATAATAATGATACTGATAATGATAATGATAATGATAATGATAATGATAGTGATAATAATAGTAATAATAATGATGATGATGATGATGATGATGATAATAATAATAATAATAATGATAATAATAATAATAATAATAATAATAATAATAATAATAATAATAATAATAATAATAATAATAATAATAATAATAATAATAATAATAATAATAATAATAATAACCATAGAAAGGCAACCGAACCAGACAATATCTCACCTGAGCTAATCAGGACTGGACCAGTTGCAAATAACTGTAAAACTCTGTGGATTAAAATCATAGGAGACTGGAAGAAGGCTTTGGACAATCACGAGACTGTAGGCTTAATTTTAATGGATCCTTACAAAGCTTTTGATTATTCACCACATGATTCCCTCATACAAGAACGCAAATATTCTGGCTTGTCTGGAGTGGGTTGTTGTTTATATAATAGCTATCTAAAAGGTCGCTAGAAAAGGGTTAAATTTCGGGAGCAACAAGTTACTGGACAGAAATATGTAAAGGCGATCCAAAGGGACTATTCGCCGACTGCTAATGATTATCATCTTTCTTTTTTAAGTTTTTTTTTTCTATTACATGAAACGGATTTGCGATATTTATAATCACGTCGGTCACAATTCTGTCCCTTTTCAAGATAAAGACATACAAAATGCTTTTACGCAAATAGAATGAAAGTACACGCAGACAAGATTCAAACCATGTTACTTCGCACTCAGAACAATACAGGTCTGTGTGAGCGTACCTTCGAAATTGATGGGGCTGCACTGTACCCGGATCGATGTGTTAAGTAACTTGACGTACTTGAAGATGTCAAGTTAAAGTTTAATGATCATGTTTCGCATATTTGCTCACAGACTGCAAATCAATTAAGCCTTTTAAGGGGGTTTTGTAACGTACTCACCGAAAAGGGAAAAGCTGCAAACATTTAATGTTTTAATGATTGCAAGCTTCAATTATTCTCCTTTGGCATGACATTTGTGTACAGAATGACACTGCAAAATTGGAAAGAATACAAAAAAATGTGTTTCGTTTCAGTACAATGATGCCACACTTTTATTTGCCGAACTGCTAAAACGGGTGAATGGACGACCTTTATATGTGGGAAAATTACAAAATTTATCTATTGAAGTTTATACGATTGTGTCAAAAGAATGTCCTGGAAATTTAAATGGCATGTTTGTGCCAAAGGACAGTAATTAAAACTTAAGATATGTTTATAAAGGGGAATCCCTCCCCCCCCCCCAACAATATGATATACGGATACAACTCACTGAAATGCCGGGGGAGGGGGCGCTATGAAACATTTTACCTATTAATCTTAAACATTCCACGGACCTCCGGAATATGTGTGTGTGTATTGTTATTTATCGGCAGTCATTGTAAATATTCCAATTGCCATTACCTCATATACATTACCAATAGGTCGATTGATAGCGCTTGATGTTCTTAATGTTGTATTTATTTGACTTTAAATAACGGTTATTATTAGTATTATCACAATCATCATCATCATCATCATCATCATCATCATCATCATCATCATCATCATCATCATCACCTGTTTCGCTCAAAGCGTGCCGGGCAATCATCATCATCATCATCATCATCATCATCATCATCATCATCATCATCATCATCATCATCAT
>OZ026622.1:31676506-31694006 GCA_964020975.1 Hermodice carunculata | reverse complement strand
CGATATGATAAACTTACATCAAATTAGTGTATTTGTTTCGGACTTAGTTTTCAATCTACAAATTTTAATCTCACACTTATATATAATTCCATCCTGCAAAAACGAATGAAATGAACAATTCTACAGGGGAACAACCGCAGTAAACGACTTAATTTTGTCAGCTTTCTATGTAAACCGTGCTCAAATTTGTTCGGAATGAGATACCATAATACTTGTTAAACGTCGTCAGTTTTCGTTTCATATTCTCAAACATCCCGCAACTGCAAAACAACCATTGAATTTATACATGTACCTTTACGCGCGGGGCGGTATTGAGGTACTTAGCACCAACCTCCACACATCATTTTTACTTCAGGCTTAGCTCAACTTAGAAAGTGGTAAGCTTCTCAGCAGAAGTCAGTCGCAATTAGTAATACATCTTGGCTGAGGCAACCGCTTTTCTGACCCTCTTTAACCCATGCTGAGTTGAAGTGTATCTTCACTTGAAACGACACCACCTGTCTTGACGGGGCGACAGAACCCCCGAGGCTGAGCCTAACTACAGAATACTTAGATTTCACTCCCAGTTGGAATCTACCTAAATTTTCCACACATATTACCCAAAATAGCTGACCGTAAGCCTACGAGCAACAAAAAACACGTAGGTTGTAGCAAATCGCGTTAATGTCGAGAGCATGAAGACAGTTGCTCCCGGTGACGGATTATGCACCTTCCATATTCAATAATAGACACATTAACTACCTGTCATGCATGGGCCGAAAATCATACATGAAGCGTTACACCACGAGAAGTGGATATTCGACTCAATACGCACCCCCAATACACAGAAACCGTGTCGGTCATTCGGTATGTCTCTAATAGATTATACTCCAAAAACAAATATAAAACTGCATAAGTTCACATTTTCATTTATTATGATGAGCATTTTGCGATTCATCCTGATTTGATATGATTGTAACTATGAAGACGTTTGACATTTAACTATTTTTATTTCCGGCAAACGTGACGACACAACAAGTCAGCTGGCGACAGTCCTATATAAAGCTAAATACTTTGAACATGTCTAAATTTGCTGAAAGTGCCCTTCTCATTTGTGTGTTGGCTAAGGTCTTAGCAGGTCCACATGTAAACCATTTCTTTGTGCCACCAATTACTGTGCTAACCTGTTGCGTCCACTTGTACTTGTATGTCTACAGGAAAACGTTGTTTGTGTTATTTGCAACAACCAGCCATTGTTTTGAATCTCATTGCCACAGAAGCTGGGTGAAAAATGTATGTTAATCGTGAAAATGCTTTGAGACAAACGATCGCAATGTTTCGCCCTTTAGGGTGGTTATATCTACACTACAGACAATCTAAAGACACCCACCGTGACGGGGAAGTAGTTGCTTAATATCTAAGGCTTCAGAAGTTATATATATATATATATATATATATATATATATATATATATATATATATATATATATATATATATATATATATATATATATATATATATATATAACATACGCCAATACAGGCTGTCCCCTGGATATGCACAAATGTATGATTCTTATTCTTCTGGTATGTTACCTGTATGTGATTCGTATAGTAACCATGATTGCGATGTGATACCATGTTTTATAACCACACGACGGATTGTCCTTCCTTGTGGGCTTTAGGAGACAAAGAAGTGTTTCTGTTGCTAGACAGGACGATCTGACATGTCGATTTTATTAGCTACAAGCATTTATCTAGACAGAAATAGTCAAATTGAGAAGGCTAAAAGGTTTTATCAGAATTAACGACCTTTCTTCACATTCCGCGAGCGCGAAGCGACAATTTATAAGCCCCATTTATGGTTCAAATGGAAAAAACATTATGCAATACAGTAGTGATTCAAAAGACGATGTTCATTGCATTTGACATGTAGCATACATATATAAACACATACATGCATACATACATACGTACGTATGTACATACATACATACATACATACATATATACAAACATACATACAAACATACATTTATGCATACTTGCATGCACACACATATACATACATATTTACATACATACATACATACAAACATACATACATACCTACATACATACATACATACATACATACATACATACATACATACATACATACATACATACATACACAAGGGAAAAATAAATGGAAAACAAATTAAAAAGCACACACAGATACAACATGTCGCTGGGCAGATGTAGACCGTGTCCTCAGTTACTCAGTCCGAACCTGTCCAGTAACATAATTATAGAACGTCAAAAAATATATTGTCTATATTCAATAAAACACCTGACAGGACCACCTCTTTGGATCGAATATGCAGACAGCTGACTAAACTATCATTATTTTACACCATGTTTAATTGCACCATTCTAATATCACTTTTGCTTCAGTATTGCAATGTGCCATTAATATCTACCTAATTTTCTCAGAAAACATTAATTTTATTCCTAAATCCAAGGAGATGATCTCGAGGCTGTCGAACAACCCAATTATTAAGAATATCTCTACAGTGCATGACAAATAATCTTAGTCTGATTGGTTAAATTTTGAATTCATTGTTCCCCACCCGCTGTTCCGTTTACATATCTGCAATATCCAAATAATATTTTAGTCACAGTTTTATGTAAACTTAGATAGAATATTCCTATTCATCCAATGGGACCATCCCACTGGACTGGCCAATGAGATGTTCACATGGGATGGATAGATTGGTTTTATGTACAACAATAGGGTGAGGGTAAATTACGTTTTTGTGGCGCTTATCATGCATAAGGCAAGGTTATTATATATGCTCTTTTTAACGTCACTGTAAAATTAAAAAAAAATAAAGAAAACAGCAAAAACAATAAAAAGCAAGTCAAAAGAAAAACAAAAAACAAAAAAACACAAAACAAAACAAAACAAAACAAAAAACAGACGAGAGAGAGAGAGAGAGAGAGACAAAACAACAAAAAATCAAGGGGACTTTGAAGTGCTGAATTCAGCTGATTTTGAATGTAAAGCAGAAATTGTCTGGCAACCTTTAGCATGGTATCAAGGTCATCACTCTGTAAGCACAGCTAAGACACCAAAGTAATTTTGTGCATTTACTCCCGATCAGAGTTCATAGACTAGTATTAATGGAAATGTAAAAACTATATATTTTCGGGATGGACTTCACCCGGAGATTTTAAATATTACTCTCATTTTGATCTTGTAAACTATTTGTTAAATAAAAGTTAAGCTTATTTGGAAAAACTTGTAAAATGTCAGACCCCTGTACAACTGTGGCAATAAGTCTTGACCACCTTAATCAAACTTTCATTTATTTTTGTTTTAATTTTATGTTATTTTATTTATCTATTTATTTAGTATTTTCTTGCAGCCAATTCATGAGTGTCTATGTGGCTGAAATATATGTCAGGAATTTTGTTTTGTTTTGTTTTGTTTTTTGTTCACCAGTGCTTGTTTTCTAGATATAAAAAGCAAAAATGAAAGTTTTCATATTTAAGGCTCCCTTCATTTCTGAAAGAATTTATTAAGAGAACCAAACAGTATATATATATATATATATATATATATATATATATATATATATATATATATATATATATATATATAATTATATATATATATATACTATATATATATATATATATATGTACTCTTTAAATCAAAACCAACTGTCGATTTATCAGCCCCTGTTCAGGGTTATATATATATATATACATCTTGGTTGGTTATCTAAATATATGCTTTCAGAGCTGAAGGGATATATAGACACATCCCTGGCAGAGTCTTTGCGCCGCACAACTCTTCATGATGAGTTCTGTGAAAAATCTTAACATTATGTTGCTTTGGGGTGTATATGTATCGTATGGTTTTCACACACACACACACACACACACACACACACACACACACACACACACACACAAACACACACACATAAATAAATATATATATATATATATAGTATATATATATATGTGTGTGTGTGTGTGTGTGTTTGTGTGTGTGTGTGCTGTGTGTGTGTGTGTGTGTGTGTGTGTGTATACAAATATTAATCTCCTGAACACATTACGATGAATATTTGTGCTCCATCCTTACCATGTTGACTTTATATAAAACGACGTATCATAGCTGTAATTACTGTCACCCGTTGTCTGAGACATAAGACTGTGGACTTCTTTTCTTATTTCCGGTAATATCAAGTCGATATTTATTGCAAATATAGATAGGTTGTAAGAAATATAATTGGTGCAGGTATCCGAGGCGTTGCGGTGGCATATCTATTTGCTTCCTGCAGGCGAGAAACAAGGAAAGACTTCGTAAATTTGGTTTTCATGCCATAGAATTTCTATATCTACATTGGTTTCCGCGCAAAATTGTCGTCCGAGGCACGGGTACGTGTGTACTGTTGTAATGTAAACAGTATTAATTCTGGTATGTCTTACCATAAACTACCTTAGTGGCATAGAATTTGGGACATGCAGTTACGAATTGACGTTCCTTCATCTTGTCCACGAAGTGCACTTAAATAGGGATATCTCCATGAATCGCAATTGGTAAACAGGACACCCTGTGTACAGCTTGCGTCTTGATAGTAACCATTTGCACCCCGGATACCAAAAAAAATATGGCCTTTAAATGACGCGTTTTAATGAGCTGGATACATATATATGATGCAAAGAGGCAATGTGCAATGGCTAGCAAAGTTTACTGATTTTATGACAAGCCAATGATCCCCTGTCCGCCATAAAATTATCAGGGCACCGTTAATACATGTAACTTTCCCTAGTACAAAGGGCGCAAGCCTCCTTGCTGGTACATTTGTGTTCGACGTGTACAAATGGAACTACTGACTCAGGTTTGGCCTTGATGGTGATGAGGAAAGTATCAATGAAATATCGCCAAGAAGAGACGTAAACATGTTTCTCCTGCCTTTTTACGCGTTTGCCTATGGCTACAAAGACAAAAACACCCCACCCCACCCCCCCAAAAAAAACAAACAAAAACCAAACAAAAAAAAAAAAAAATCAAAAGCAAAAATTAAAAAAACAAAACAAAAAACAAAAACAAAATAAAAAACAAAAAAACAAAAAACAAACAAACAAACAAACAAACAAACAAAAAATAAATAATAAAAATAAAAGAGCTGTGTGAACAGCCAGTGCTCAGCTGACCTAGATATTCATGACGCTTGTGGCTCAGTGAACTTGGGATAGGATCAAGCCCACTCGTGTACTCAGTACGTCTGACCTTTATTGAAGAACACTAACATGTACAACATCAAAGTCTCAGTTCAAGTAGTTTTCAAGTTATGGTAAAGAGGAAAGTTCATGTGTGTTGCACCGCAACCCCAGAAATGCGGTCAAGGTCACGTATACATTGTGTAAGAATGACCTTCATAGAGAGAAACAGTAACATGTGCAACATCAAGGTCCTAACTCATAATACATATCAAGTTATGAAGAGAACTGTAAAGTTCTTGTCAGTTGTCCTGTTACGTTGGAAATGTGGTCAAGGTCCAAAAAGCACTGGAGCATGATCACTTGCACAAAATAGGTAGACACTTATCAAAGGTATATCCCTACCAAGTTTGACACAACTCTGGCCAAAATTATTTAAGTTATAATCATTACAAGAAATCCCCATGTTAAACTTTCCTATTTAAACTTTTTAAGACCCCTCCCCCCAAAAAAAACCCATAAAATTAAATAACAGAAACAAAAACAAAACAAAAAAAAAAAAAAAATCCAAAAATGCCATTATCTCAGCTGACGTACAAGTCAGCTAAGCTATAAACAACCCCCCAAAACCTCAATAAAAGAAATTAAAAAACAAACTAACCCCCCCAAAAAAAAACAAAAACAAACAAAGAAACAAAAACAAAAAACAAAACAAAACAAAACAAAACAAAACAAAACATAATAAAACAAAACAAATCAAACATACACACACACACACACACACACACACACACACTCACACAACCACTCACACACACACACACTCACACAACCACTCACACACACTCACACAAACCACAAACTAAAACAAACAACCAAAAAATACTCGTCGTGCTTGTATGGCACACTCATCATTGAGTATACCCTTATTTCAGACTGTTGTACAGATTTCGTTACACAGATAATAAAAGACAATGATGGAAAAGTAAGAAGTTAACACAGAGTGTGCATTATGAACTCCTCTTTGAATGGAAAGGTGGCGGCAGTCGTGTTTTAATGTAATCCACATCTTATATAGCACACTTTATTCCATGTTTGAGGGCTAATTATCATTTTCTAGATTGAAATTCAAAAGTAGTTACTCGTTGTATATCACATGACCTAAACATTGTTGAAAGTTAATTGTGACGTGCCTGGATCAGTGAGGTGATGCATTGACAATTAGACAAAATCAAATGTGCGCGAGCGATGTTTTATCATACGTCACTTCTGATATAGAATAACTCCGACAAATATAAACAAAAACGGAACACCAGGTCGGCGTTGAAAGTAGTCATATGACTTGTTTTTCGACATATACCCGATTAAACACAGAATAAACAAATCTTACATGGCTGGGGAGTGAGTTACTATTTTTCTCCCACTCGGGATCGTTGGTTAAACCTGAAGCAAATGCAACATCCTTGTCAGGTACTTAATATTGTGTCTGTTCCAAAACCAGAAAACCGTATGAACTGTTGTAATGTCAATGTTTCAAGCCTGAAAATTATTGTAGCTGAAAAAACAAAAATCGCCTTTGGCTCCAAATGTGCACTTAAGGTGTTGCATATCCTGCCTAAGGCTTTCGATCCACAGCTTTCTTGTTGAGGCTGAACAACATTTTAATGCAGATCCATCAAATTTCAGTGCCGATAATGTGTAGAAGCGATGCATTTTCTGTCATTGTCCCCAATGCAGGGTAGTGAGGCTTTCAAAGCACTCCGAGTTATGGACTGGGCCCATTATGGATCAAAGTATGTATTCTCCTAAATGCTTCAAACGAGGGCCGACTAGGACACATGTCAGCGAATTTTAGTTTCAGATGAAGATCAATAGAGATACCTCAAGCTTCACATCTTCCGTATCCCTTACTGGAAATCATGGAACTGACACTCAAACTATACATTGCCGACGTGCCAGTACCTATAGTTACAACCGACGTAACTTTTGCAACGTCAATTATGACTACATGTACAGCGAAATGTATATATATATATATATATATATATATATATACTATATATATATATATATAATATATATATATATATATATATATATATATATATATATATAATATATATAATATATATATATATATATATATATATATATATATATATATATTATATATATATATATATATATATATATAATATATATATATAGATTCAGGCAGGCGCCGATTAAGGTTAAGTTGTAAACTTTTCTAACGTTGTTCCTTTGTTTGACTGAAAAAAAACGGAAATAGCTTTATATTGCTTTTAAGAAGCCAATGTATTTCTGTGTTATGATCATTAAAAACTCGTCTGTCAATAAAATGATGTCTTTATAAAGTACATCATTGGATGCAGTCACTGTATTTTCTATTTTCCTATTTTTCACGCATTTATGCTGAACTAAGTATATGCGGTCTTACTTTTGTTCCAATCTTTCTTACAGTGTATAGCAATCAAATATTAAGGTATTTATTGTGCCGCCTGGATTCACAACATCCACATGAATGATCTGATATAGAATCAGTAGGCGTAGGAAGGTGACTTGGGCGTCTGCACATTAAAAGCGTTCTTCGCTCAATTAAGTACATAATCTGCTGTCCGCTGGCTAGATTTTGTCAATTATTTCGCCAGTGGCTGTCTCAAGAGGCAAACGAAGCAAGGAAACATTTTTCATTGTAAGCTCTACTATCCATCCAAGCCTTTTGATCGCAACATGAGGTTTCAACGAATATGAGTGCAGAGTCCACGGGCGTCCCTACCCTGGACACGCTATCGGAATATAAAATACCTTCATATACCTGAAAATCCCTTATTTTATTTTTCGTGAAACTTGGGGTGCATTTCATTTTCCCAGGCACTGATGAAAAGCACTTATGATGTGCTCGGGGTAACTTACATCCTGCTAACCATCTGCCATAAATGACGGCTTCTTAACACTTTCTCGTTCAAACCGATCTTGATCGTCAACGACCGCTAATTTCAAATCTCACGTCCTTCATCCTTGTTTTCTACTTTACCAAACATTTTGCTCATCCAAAGGGTTTCATTTATAACATCTATGTGCTACGACCCATTCACTTAACAAATTACAAAATACTTTAAACTGAAAGTCAGGTATAACTGTTGTTGTAATAGTATGCTCCTGATTAACATATGGAAACTAACAACCAGAAAGATGCTCACAGGTTTAAAGCCATTTATTAGTAATATTAATGATGAAAACGCTATGATAGATATGATAAGAACCTTGCAGAATCCCGTACAAGGAAGAAACGTACTTTTTTCTTTGGAACAAGAGTAACGCCTCCAGCAGGCACCTTACTGGGAGTAGCCAGTCTAATCAGCCCACTGTCTCTATCGGTAGGGAGGGTGTGCTTTAAAACCCTGAGTAAAGAGTCACTACTATTTTTTAGGGACATAAACCATCAAGCAATTTTATTCGGCGCTGTGGGATCTAAAGGCCCAGAGAGTAACGTGAAACGGCGTTGAGTCAGTCCAATAAGATAAATGCTTTATAGTCAATGAAGCATTTCCCACTTGCCTTGCAGTGAGTTCCATGACAGCCAAAGGCATTGGATTTTCGCATGCGATGAAAGGAATATATCACTTTGAAGTTAAATATAATCAGTTTTGAATATTTCCGTTGCTCAGTGTCTTACGATTATATCAAACACCTTTGTGTACCAATTGGTTAAAGTGGAATTACATAGGCTACACTCGTTGGTAAAGTGCAACATACAAGACGCTCATTTGCTCTTGTTGTATCTTGAATAAATCATAATGAATCCTTATAAGAGCGATATCGTGAACCTTGTATTAAAGGCACGTGGGTGCATGCCTGCTTGCCAAAGAAAGCCTTTCAAAGGATACGGCTTCATTTCAAGAACCCACCAAACATAAGTCATTGCAAATATTTCATCAGAACAGGCACAGCAACAACAAATAACTATCGCAAGCTAAATTATTTCCTAGAGGCAACCAACAGCAAGTTTACCTTTCAATGTACAATCGCAAAATGGTCTAACCGCGGGAAATAGGAAACTTCGTTGCACTGGACTACATTTATCCAAGACATATATCTGAGGATCTGAGTATAAAATGCTGTCTTCAAAACCCTTGCATTCATAATGTGGACAAAAAAATCAAATCTCTAGTAATGTGCATTGTTCATGTTGTCACATTCTACCCATGGAAGTTTTAAATTGTAAATAACACCTACTGCCTCAAAAATCAACATATGGAAACTAACAAGTAGAAAGATCCCCACTGTGATTTTTGAAAGTCTTTACCATGGGTCTGCTTAATCCTATTTAATGGCCCAAAAATCTTGCACTGCAAATATATATCTAGCAAGCAGAATATATTATGACAGAATGTAGACTTGTGCGATTCTATTGTGCTTTCCTACAATTATTTTTTGACGAATTGAGTCAAAACCCCATTGAGTGAAATGCGAATGTGTGAAATATGTAGGTAATACATGAAGACCATGTTACAAAGACCACTACCTATCAAAATTCATATCGCAAAACATATTGCAGAAAACACCCCAAACCTATGTATTCTAGATCTTGGAATGGATATGATCCAGAGACACTAATTATGAATTATTTTCACAAACTTGTCGTCTGACTATTAAATATTCATCTTTGTGTCAAACATGTCTGTCTATCTATTTATCTATCTATCTATCTGTCTGTCTATCTATCTATCTATCTATCTATCTATCTATCTATCTATCTATCTATCTATCTATCTATCTATCTATCTATCTATCTATCTATCTATCTATCTATCTATCTATCCATCGATCGATCGATCTATCGATCTATCTATCTACCTATCTATCTATCTATCTATCTATCTATCTATCTATCTATCTATCTATCTATCTATCTATCTGTCTGTCTGTCTGTCTGTCTGTCTGTCTGTCTATCTACCCACCCATCTATCTATCTATCTATCTATCTATCTATCTATCTATCTATCTATCTATCTATCTATCTATCTATCTATCTATCTATCTATCATTCATTCATCCAACCACGCATCCATCCATGTTTTCATTCTACCTTTCATTTTTGCAAGGAATTCATGTGTTCCTCTGCGGCATGAAACGTGTCGTGATTTTTGTTTTGATTGTTTGCTTTGTAACTCTGAGAACCAACCAAGATTTCACACTTTTGGGCTCTTTACATTTTTGAAAACAAATATCTTCAAAAGTGATCAAGATGTTAACAAATCCTGTTATATTTCGAAACACACGCTGCGGTCCATTATTTTTGTTAAAAGTGTCACAGAAATTATCATTATCATTTTCCGTTAAGAAACGTATAACAAATGGAAATATTAGTGCTGTGTTTTTTTATTTTTGAAACTACAAGTTGCAGTTCGATTTGCAAACTAGACATAGTTTCAACGGAAGGCCTTGACTAAAGGGTTCGCCCTAACGAGTATGTTATTAGGAAGCCATTCACTCAAATTAGGTCATGATGAGACCAAAATCTAATCAGTTCATCTTTTAAGTAAGATAAGCACATTGCCAAATTTGAGCAAAATGCATGGAGGCATTCTGTAGATTTCACGATAACGAGAATGTGCACATCCGAACGGAGGGACAACCCGAAAACATAAACCATTCTGGAGATGTTATAGTAGCAAGCCCTAACGAACATATAATTAGGCTGCCATTAGCTCAAATTAGGTCATGGTGACACCAAAATCTAATCAGTTCATCTTGCTAGGTAAGATAAGCCTATTGCCAAATTTGAGCAATGTGCATCAAAGCATTCTGTAGGTATTGCAGTAACAAGAATGTGCACATCCGGACAGACGGAAATCTAGACGGACGGCAACCCGAAAAACATAAAAGGCCTCCCCTATGGGGGGGGGGGGGGGCACCCTTTATGTTTTCAGTGTTTTCTGTAGACGTGACTGTAAACTAGTTGTTTCTGGAGAAAATAGAAAAACTTACCAACACCAAATGGTGAAATCTCTTTCAATATATCTGTCTTACTTAGAGAAAAGAAAAGTTACAATAAAAAACATGGGTCAAAAATGAAACATCGTAGCCACTGTTTAGTCTTTAAATAAACTGGTTGTCCGTACATTCAGAGCCGTAAGCAAGAAGGCAGTGATTGGCTTACTTCACAGCAACTGAAAATCAAATTTCATCATAAGGTAGCCCTTAGCACCCTTATCAAAGTATGGCCCATTATTTCAGTACTGGCGATCAAGGAATTGCTCCAGCTAACCGCTGGCCTGTCTTTATTATAGTGTGCGTTTCATGTCCATCTTAAAACCAGTTGCTGGTCAAAGACATGCTAAACGTACCGATCGGTCAATTCGATGTCTTTCATGTATAGTAAATCTGAAATTAATTGCTGACCTGAGTGCATTTGAAATGATGGCGATGTTATTACAATTTTGTCTGGCTTATGGCGGTAAACGCGATGCTATACGGATGATATTCAGCACACTGCAATTACACTTTCAGTGATAAGAATGGTAGTGACGTTTCACTGAATGATCATGAAATTCAAATTTCTGTCGAAACTGCAATTGAATTTCTAAAGCTC
This sequence comes from Hermodice carunculata, assembly GCA_964020975.1. Taxonomy (NCBI): domain Eukaryota; kingdom Metazoa; phylum Annelida; class Polychaeta; order Eunicida; family Amphinomidae; genus Hermodice; species Hermodice carunculata. The sequence goes on along the minus strand of OZ026622.1, from coordinate 31,682,194 downwards.
TTTTCCTATACAAGGGCACTTGCAGCCCCTGATGCACAACTTGAAATCTATATCGTATTCATTTTAGTCAAATAAACTTCTTACCAACATTATGTAGCCACATATTGAATGTTTACTGCATCATATCAATAAACCGGGGTCTACCTTGTCAGCCCCTATTAGCTATCAATATTTGACACTCGATTCAAGCCTCTGCTAGCAATCATATTTTCAAGCGTGAAAGATATATCCTTTATATCGAGCAAAGTCACCAAAGTTGATTCGTTTATTGGATCAACATCTGGTGGCGTTTAAGAATTGGGACTTTTTTCCGATTGAAGTTATCACGGGTAGTTTCAATTTGTTGACAAGTATTCGCACTGAATTTGCATTCGATTCTATTATTTTCAATAATCCATGAGCCGTTTCCTCTTTTATTTAGCAAAAAGTCCCAATGGAATGTGATAAGTAGAAGTTTTTTGTTTGGTTGGTTGCTCGTTTGCTCGTTATTTTTGTTTGCTTGTTTACGAAGCAAATATTTTGTTTTTGGTAGGAGTATGTACAATGGCCTTGATAATTTGATTCTGGCATGTAAAGTCCGAAGCCAGATACCGTTGCATCAGGAAATTGCAGCAGATATCGGTTTATCTTAGTGGTGTAAGACGTCACAATATAATGCAATTTGATGTCATTTAATGCATAAGTGCAATGTGCAATGTGCAATACAATGCAAGACAAAATACGGATGTGTGTGTATGTATGTATATATAATATTTTGGTAGCCTTTCAGTACAAAATATAATTAATGGAGACAAATCTTTCAGGCTCATTGCGCATGAATGATATTATGAGGTTAGGCATGGCTCTATCCTTGGAAGACTTTTTACTCTCACAATAGAGTATCAGTAGCTCTGACAATCGCGAGATGGATTTAACAATTTCCAGTTGAGATGGATCAACACAGACGTAAGATAGTCTTAACTACTAACTTCCATCGTATGCACAGCAGGCGAGTCGGAAGACTGTTGTCGCTTTATTGGAACGGGGGTGGCGGAGAATTCTGATAGAAAAAAAAAGATTGTTTCCTCTCTGCAATTTCTTTTTCTGAGGAGATTATAAATATTCTAATGTAACTTTGCCTTTCTTTACATACTTCCTTGGTGATAAATAGTGCTGCTGTCTACAAGAATGAAAAACCATGGTTCCACCAGGTGGTAATTATCTATTAATTGCATCAGAGACAGCTTACGTGTTTTGGGCAAGCCAGTGTGCGCAATATCTTTAACACTCAGGAGGGGGTAACACCTCAACCTGGCAACCCTGGGTCTAAACGACATATGAAAAAACAAACAAACAAACAAACAAACAAAACAAAACAAACAAACAAAACAAATCACCCCCCCTCAAAAAAAAAAAAAAAAGAAAAATACAATAAAAATGATAATAAAAATATCAAAAAAAAAAAAAATCGTAGACTGACATTACAGCTAAAGCGCCCAGCTAGGAAGTAAAACGTAACCCACAATTTTGCCAGCGCTCTCATTACATGCATCTGTAATATGCTGACATCGAACTCTTCACTACTGTTTTTTTTTTTATTATTGTTTCAAGGATGAAGAAGCCTTGTTGGTCCGCAAGCATACAGTTCACTTCAACTTCATGAGCTTTAAAACAGAATGTATGTGACATCTTATATACCTAAGTTATAGTCTCAGTCAATAGCTTTCTCAATATGCCGAAAGTGCGACAAGAAAATACTTTTGATCAACTCTGGAACTTTATATATATATATATATATATATATATATATATATATATATATATATATATATATATATATATATATATATATATATATATATATATATATATATATATATATGTATATGTATATATTAGAGCCTGACCGAACCCGAACAACCGAATCCGAGCTTACCGGGTTTCAGGATTGAAGCCCGGCTCGGGTTCGGCTTTTACAGTCACTAAACGTTTAGGTTCGGTTATCATTGTCGATGTTGGCAATAAAGTTAAGTAAGAAAGTCACTGAGGTTACTTTTCGTACTTGCAGAATTGTACAATGCAACAAACGCTACTTTGTAATTAAGTAGCGTCACATGGGTTGCATTGATCACCCGAATTACATTAGCAAAAGTAATGCCCCAGTGTAAAAGGGTAACAGCTATAAACCCTTGATTAAATAAAGCTTTAAATGAGCATTCTTATATGTCTAAGTTTATTTATGGCATGCTTGAATCGCATATACCGAACCCGAACAGTGCCCAGTTCGGGATCGATAATGTGTACCGAGTACCGAGTACCCGCTTCGGTTTCAAAATGCATGTTCGGTCAGGCTCTTATATATATATATACAATATATATATGTATATATATATATATATATATATATATATATATATATATATATATATATATATATATATATATATATATATATATATATATATATATATATATATATATTAGGGATTTGAATCTGAAATGATAAAAGGAAATCTGATCAACTCCTCGTTTCTCGAGATGAGCGGGAGAAGGGTTATGCAAAATGGGATGTAAACTAATGTACTCATGTAATAGCCCAAGGTTGCAAACAGCGAAAACTAAATATGTTCATTCAGGATTCATCGACCTATCCATTATGGCTTTCGGGGTGTACATTTACGATTTATGGTGCCATGGCACTGCATTCAGGGTGGTATTCTAGCAAGGAAGAAGCACTAGGCAACAAGAACAACCAGCAGGAATGTGACGCATGAAATGTATTAAAAATTGAAGAGTTTTGACAGCACCATTCTACATTATTTTCATACTACTCCTCACAAAAGAAGAGCAGCACAAAGGTACATGTAATACCATTTCATCTACAAGTAACAGAAACCCTACGATGATGAAATGTACTTCAGTCCTCGTGATTTGTTTCTTCTGGGTATTTGCTTAGCTGATTGACTAATTATAATTAACACTTTATTAGCTGTTTTTTTCTTGATTTGTTTCTGTTTACCTATATGCTAATCAAAACTATTAGTGTTCACAAATTCATCTGTAAGAAAACATTTGAAAAATTTGGCAAAATTATCAAGACATCAGACACTTATGTTGCCGGTAGATGGTCACGTATACATCCAAACAAAGTTTATCATTTGATCGGTGAACTGATATTTTGGTTTCGTCGTGTAATATAGAAAGTGCGAGGCTCAATACGGTCTTACATGTATGCGGAGGATCATGTAAAAGCGGTATATTTTAGTTATATCCGGCACTATGATACGGTATGCTGACACCTCAGGTACATGTTGTGGGTGCAATGGTGCTTTACTTGACTGGGTCAAAGCGACACCGTTAAAGTCAATGTCAACAGCACCGAACAAACTGTAAGAACGCGTACAAAACACGAATCAGGTCTTAGAATACCCTCTTTTTACAGTGTCATGTACTGAGTAGCAATTTAACTCTTTCAGCGTCAAATTTGTACTGAGTCAACAGCTTCCTCCGCAAGCTTTTGGTGCATTGCCCCCAAAAGCGCCGAAGATGGCTGTTGACCTTAACTATTATATTCTATAAAACTACAGGTATACTGCTACTTGAATGAAAGGTCATTCACAGGAAACCTGAATTAAGCACCCTTACTATATTTCAGAGTAGTTGCACTGACAGAATTTAATATTGTAAATCATAAATGCATCAACATCATTGAGATAATTACACTTTCTTAAAATATCAGCTTCTGAGTAGCAACTTTTACATTGCAAATCGTAGATGAATCAGCATCTAGAAGACTATGCAAAAATGTATGTTATTGTTAAGATATATATTTAGCAACACCCAGTGACGTGTTCTTACATTTTGAAACCAAATATCATGAATAGCACAAACCATCTGTCTAACAAATACTTTGGGAGACAAGGGTACCTGTAAAAGATGTATTGAACAAAGAGAATATGTGTTTGAACTTTATAAGATCACAGGGTACTTTGCAGCGTATGGTATCTCCTTTATCCATTTCACTATGTCAACGTTTTCCACAATCTTTATATGTTATTATGAGCAAAAATGCTCTATTTTTGTAAAATGAAACATGGTCAAAATACACCGCTTTAAGACAATTCCGTCTGATTCGTCAGAGAATAGAGGTACTGAAAATCGCAAATATACAAGGTACCAAAATTCATGGTTGGCATAATTTGACTGTCGGAAATTGAGCTATCCAAGAGCACACTTATTGGCAGGGCTTAGTTGCCAGAGTAGACAGTGCTATGAGTTATGCCACTGCGCGACCTGCTACCCAAGCAAAGCACTACAAGACATTCAATTTGTATGTGGACGTCTCGTGGCAGTTTCATTGATGCATCAGTGTTGCACTATGATTTCACAGCCATGGGTATAACAAAATTGTCGGCCTGCTTTTCTTCCACGAACAAAAAAGCTCGGAAGCCAATGTCAGACTCGCCTTGACAGAACATATATTTATACCCACCACCTTGTCTCAATCTCAAGTTTTGTAGTCTAGCACCAGACTTAATCTGCAGTAGTTCATATGATGGGTCTGGATTTTATAACTGAAGACAGAATCGGGTCAGGCTCGAAACAGCAGAATATTACGATGCACACTCAAGGATGCACGGAAAGATTGTAACGCCAGCAGGTTCAATTCAAAAGGAAATAAAATGTCTGAATCGATCTATGGATGTGAGGAATTAATTGCATTGACCGCCACCGGAATGTCTGTATTGAATTTGCAAGATACCAACTAATGAATAGTTCCGTTTCTTGCGGGAGAACACATGAAACTGCTGACAGAGACAAGGCAAAAAGCTCGAAATCCAAATGGACGAGGATTAGAGGGGTATTGTATTTGCAAAATGAATCACAACAGTTAAATTGATCCTTCCCATGAAAAAGGCGATTTTTTTCTGTGAAATGTAGTGCTGTATGTCCTGACTTGATGGAGAGAGCAGCAACATTGCTTGCCATGTGTTTTTAAATTGTTGAAACTAAATATATCTCAACGCTTAAGGCATAATTTGCTTATCTAAGCCAATGCATCAATGACGCTTACCATGCATTAAAAATACAGTTGTTTACTCCACATACAGATCTTTGGCATTTACGCCAGAGATATGATCACGCAATATCTTTAGAACATCGTAAAAAATGAACGGATATTTTGTGCGAATACAGTGGCGTATCAACAAACGTAATTTGGCTGCACACAAGAAATTCAGATTACGTGCTTTAATTAAGTAAAGCTGGTATATCTGTCAATTGAAGCGCACAGCGAGACGGGTCTGCATAAATGCGGTCAATGTTCAGCTTCCACGCTTTCATTATCCCTTATTAACTGTTTGACAATCAGAAACCCTGCCGTATACCTTGTATACTCATATAAAGTGATGCTGAAACGGACAGGTTAACATGACAGCTTGCCGTATCTATCAAAGAAAGTCTGTACCTGTCTGGGGAACAAATATTCTGTTGGAAATGTTAGCACACCTAACAGCATAATACTTGTGTTAAATTCACCTATATATTAGTGGCTGCACCCGTGCACACTAACTCATCCATGATTATGGTCGACACGGATTTTCGCTATCACCGTAAGGTAAATTTCAAGCTAAATATTCGAAGACGCTATCAATCTTTGCCGGCATCCAACATGAACAAAAGCGTGCATGGTGTTCAACTACCATCAAA
>OZ026622.1:31599006-31674006 GCA_964020975.1 Hermodice carunculata | reverse complement strand
CCTTTCAAAGTGCACTACAACGGGTTAACTGCTTACCATTCTAAACCTGTGCCGTTAATTCATGGTCGAGTCTTTCGTCAACCTAGTCCCCTTCGCCGAACCAAATGCAGAACTCAGCACATGAAAACCTCATTTATACCTGATGCCATTGAGCAATGGAATAATTTCCCGCTGGACATCACAGACGCAATTTCTTTACAAGTCCTTCAATCTAAACTAAAGTAAAAATAAAAAACCCAGAAAACAAAACAAACAAAACAAAACAAACAAACAAAAAAAACACAAAAAACACAAAAAACCCCAAAAAACCAAAAAAAAAATCAAAAAAACAAAAAACAAAAAAAAGAAAGAAAAAAAAACAGAAAAAAAAAACGAAAAAAAAAAAAACAAACAAATAACAAAAACAAAAACAAAACAAAAAATCCAGAAAAAAACCATCTAGAACTAAACAAAACAAAACAAATTAAAAAACCAAACCAAACAAAACAAAACAAACAAACAAACAAAAAAACCCTCTGGCAGTAGACAAAGTCCCCGACTTTATTCCCATGGACATCTGGTTGCCACAATCTGCAACACTCAATTGAACCAATGTTTCCCAAAGTGAACATCACGCATTGTCCCACTTATCATACCTATTAGCTCCTACTCTGCTATTATGCCTTTTTAGATCTGAAAAGTAACAGAAAGTGGAGAGAAAAAGTGCGCCACTTTTTACTTCCTGGGTGGGCTGTTTAGCTGTGATATCATTCTACAGCAGACATGCCAAGATACAATTTATTGAGGTATTACCCATTATTGAGCTGACAAGATATCATGTATATTGGTTTGCATCATGCATAGAATTAACACATTATAAGCCACCTGGTAGTAGCAGCATTTCTCGTTCCCTTTGAACACTTTCTCTTCTTTTGCCCACTTTTGTCCCAATTTGATAGCAACTGCCCTACACTTGCGTCCCTATTTTGCTTCCTGGTGTTCATGCAAGATTAATTATTGATGATGCTTACGACAGATTAGCTGATTTTTTTTCTTTCTTTTTTTTCAATTTGGTAGCAAGATTTGCCTGCTGCCCTTAATATTCAGATATTTGACACTGTTCAAACGCGTGTCGTTATTTGTTAAGCTACGAAACTCAGCAGCAAGTCGAGATATCTAAGTTGTCTTTTTGTTTTCTTTGTGATTGCAATTGTTGTAATTGCTTTCCTCTTTTTGTACATAGTATCTGTTGATTGTTTAGTCTTGAACTTCCATATATATGAGTATATCTACATGATTCTTAACACCCGTGTTGCAAATATAGCTGCGTATTCTCCTGTGTGTTTTGTGCCTATAGATATTCTTTGCGTCTCTCGGTGACTGTGGGACCCATTCATCATTCTATATGAACTACGGGGTGATCCTAAATCAATCAATATCTTTAAAACAGAAATTCAAATGGTTAGGATATCAACAGGATATGGTCCTTGCTAAATTTGCACAAATATCCAATGTGGGTCAAACAAAACATAATGCAAAATATATCATCATGGTAGGCTTTGAAGGACCCATTCGAACTTTTGGATGTAGAGTCGCAAGATTAAAAAGCTGATTAATATGCTTTAAATGTCATATAAAAGTTTCAACAAAACACATACCACAATGACGTGCCCATAATCAACAGCTTTCTTCAAATTTAACTTATTTTCTTATTAACGTCACTATACGTAGGGTATAGATGAAGCAACCCATGCATGATAAGACTTAACACACGCCACAGCTAAATACGTCATAACTTGAAGCATGCCCCTTGTCTTTCTTCATATTTCTACTGCCAAAATAAATAGCAAACCATTTTTTCAGTTGTATACCCGAGAACTTATAAAACCAAACAAATCTCAGAGGCCCTTTTAACTTAAAAGTTTCTGCATGAGCATTAGTCTGTGCTAATTGAAGCGAAATCACTTGGGTTTCCTCTTGTGTAAATTTAGGCTCTTTGTGAGCATCACCGAATACAAGAATCAGCGCAGTTATATTCAATTTACAGTATCCAATTTAAATGTTATAAACATTTTTGATCACTAAAAGGAGAACGTTCCTGTGTGTTGTTCAGTACTCAAAATCACATGTAACACAAGTGGTTGTAGGTGACATTCTATTTTCACCTTCTATTATAATGGTAACATTGATCACATCGCCTAAATGAGTTATCTTGTCTTCCCTATTCTCTTAACAAATTGTTGTCAAAATAATCTCAGAGTGAAGATAAAATTTGGACAAAAAGCTCCTTGTCTCAACATGGGGATAATCAATATGACAAAACGTGTCGCTATAATGGCATAAAAAGTTTTTATAACACAATAGAAATTCAGTTGTACGGGATTAAAATTGGTTATAACGAGACAAAATGTCGTTATAACGAGACACAATAAAGTAACCATAAGATAAAACGAAATTTTCCCACGAAAAGAGATATCAGGTTGGCACGATTGAGCCACTTGAGCATTATTATTATTATTATTATTATTATTATTATTATTATTATTATTATTATTATTATTATTATTATTATTATCATCATCATTATCATTGTCATTGTCATTGTCATTGTCATTGTCATTGTCATTGTTGTTGTTGTTGTTATTGTTATTGTTATTATTATTATTATTATTATTATTATCATTATCATTATCATTATTATTATTATTATTATTATTATTGTTATTGTTGTTGTTGTTGTTATTATTATTATTATTATTATTATTATTATCATTATTATTATTATTATTATTATTATTATTATTATTATTATTATTATTATTATTATTATTATTATTATTATTATTATTATTATTATTTGGATAGGCGACTCCTAGATTTTTTCCATTAAGTTTGGACGTTATGATTTAACTCGATGCAAATCACAAAAAAAAATGTTTATTCTATAGAAGTACATGTATCTAAGTTTCGGTCTCGAAGTTTGGAGCCCTGAAATGGAAGGCACTGGAACTTTCCCATTGCTAGTCAATTTTACCAAAAATCTCCGAGCATGCACTAGTCAATTTGTGTCATCTAACTGCATATATGAAAAGTACATAAATCCAAGTGTGCTAGTGCGTTGTGGTATTACTGCTGGTGATATGTACTTGTTTTGTATATACATGAACGCATACAAATACAGCTGTATATTTTTTGGTCACACGAAAAGTCTAGATACCAGTACATCCATTATAACTGAAATTGATATGGAAGTTTTTATCGTTTGAAGAAGATTGCAGGCCCCGTTTTAACATTACTTCATCGGCATCCAAACCAATTAAAAAGTGCATCTGCTCTTTCTGAACGTGTGTTGTACAGCTTCAAAAGCAGCACCCATTTACTTGTGGCATTTCTCGAATTTTACCGTTTCTATCTAGCTCTCTGGACGTGTACTTTTAGGCTTATGCATCTCATGCTTGAGACATGCATCTGGCCCATGTATCTCATACTTAAGACATTCATATGGCCCATCTATTTCATACTGGAGACATGCATCTGAACCATCTTGGTTTAGTAATTGGAGCCCTATTCCTATCCATGTGCATGTATGTTGCTTGCAAATTCTTTGAACCAACAGTCGGTGTATTCCTGGCAAACTTTACTCATAAAACGTGGCGTTTACACACATATCCTGATCAGGTGAGTGCTTGGCATAACTTGGCATGACCAGAGTGCAGAATAACAAAGTTGTATAATCAAACCTTGCGAGTTTTTCTTTCATGCCTTAATAGTCACTTAAATGCACTTCACTGAGAGCTCCATTTGTGCTTGTTGGATTCAATTTTGGATGTTGTTCTCAGATATTCCCAGGGATCATGGCATTATCAACGGCTGTTTGAATGCATGCTATGCTTGGCGTATTTGAGTGGATGCAGTTAAATTGTAACTGATTCAGTGTCTACTGTCTATCATTATTGGGCAGATGCCTGAATATATAAATCTATTTTTGGGTGCAGATACATAATCTCAGAGGTACCTGAACATGCCGACACGCGTCAGCTAAATGAGCCTCGGGCACTCCAATTGTTGGGGGGGGGGGGGGCTTCATTTAAATCTGCCACACCAAAACACATAGGGTTTCCTTAAGTATGGAGCCTACGTGCTAAGTGGCTAATGTGTCATCATAAAGTCATTGCACATATAGTTTTTATCGGCCTTGCTTTTCAGGCCAGAGTCGTCAGCTGCTGTTTTCCTTCAACAAGGCCACGGGCAAAATTGTATTTATAGTTTTACCAGAAGATCTCAATAGTTGATTAGGCACAAAACATAGAAAAGCTCAACGAACATGACATTGTATATATATATATATATATATACAAGTCTGTGTCTGTGTCTGGTACGTGTCTGTGTCTGTGCCTGTGTGTGCAACAGGTCAGTCTCGCTGGTTGCTATGTGACATTATATCCTGAATTTTTTTCTGTTTATATATATGTTGCCCTCAGGCTAAATATCGTTTGCTAACCTCTGAGTTAGTAATTTGACGCAGAGCTACTTTGTTAAGTACCACTGCTTACAAAATGAAATAAAAAGAATAATAAAAAACAAATTGGTAGGATGCTTTAATTAACGTAGATGTTGAAAAACGGCACATTAGGAGATGTGGGCGGGTGCGCAGTCCCTCGTCACACATATTTTTTCCAGTATCCGAAGAACAACTTCTGGCCTCAGTGAGTTACATGGAGCTTAAACACATTTTTCAATATCTGAAGAGGAATGGCTCTTGGCCTGTTTAAGATACTTTCACGCCTACATAAACCGGCTTGGACACAGAGGCTTGTTTCGTGTCATACCTTGGCGTGGTGCTGTGCATGTTTGGAAGCGGAGAAAAAAAATCGAATATCTTCACGGCTGGTTGCACATCCTGGCAGTGATAGATTAACGCTCTACGCTGGCGTCGCTCGAACTCCCGCCCGACTGACTCATTCCATTCACTCCTTATGGTCGACGTTTAGCCGAGAATTGCATATATTTATATATATATATAAGTTCCACAGAATAATGACTTGTACTGAAGCGCCACCAGGTCTTGATTTGAAGTCATTTTTTTTCTATATTTTCTACAATGTTATCTACCAGCAACGGCAGCTGCAGCCTGACCGTAGAGATACAAAAATAACATCGACAAAAACTTTGACGACTGAGTACCGCATGATTTCGAGTAGACATGCCGACAACATATTTTATTGATATATCGTTTTGCTCAAATTTCAGCTTCAGATGTAAGTTACTTTCATATGGATAGTTCTCTCTAACTCATCACATAAAACACCCAAAAATGCTTATACGCGCAATGTTATCAATTATGCATGAAATTTTATATCATCTATCTGTGAGAAAAGGCGCATGTTTTAGGAAACATTTCTGTGTGAGAACCGGAACATACATCTATTTGTCCGACAGAATAATGTTATTTACGTGGGAATTATTTATGTGGCAACATCGGTGAGGAAATATTTATTGTCAATGTTGTCAGTATTATATAAATATGTGTGTATGCATGTGTGTGTGTGTGTGTGTGTGTGTGTGTGTGTGTGCTCAATTTAAAATAACGTAACGAGTCACAGAAAAAAATCCCACGGAGGCGACACAATTTTGGTTCACCAAAAGACTAGATGAAACTATTGGTAATGCTCAAATCACATTTACAATTGCCAGATCCGTGCTGCTTAAGGAAGAATATCAAGTACACGGTATAAACGCAAATAAGGCAGGTGTGTCTTACGAAGGGTTATTTGCACTTCAGACGCTGCAAAATCACCACGCAATCCACATGCATTAACCACAACTGTTTGTTTATCCAAAAGAAACAAATGTACCCCCTTGCCCGTGTAGGTCCCTGCAAGGCGACATGTATTGCTTAAATTGAAGTTTTAAATGAGAGTCAGTTCAGGTGGTACTACAATCATGAACTCAATAAGCTAATAATCGTAGTTGTTGCAACAATATATCATCATTTGGATGATGTTATTGTCTACTTCGGTGTTCAGAAACACAGGAAATGACGGGCAAGTTGGGCAGGAGAGGCAGGAACAAAGGTCCGTGACAGTCCGGCGCTAAGTTGACCTTGGATGCACAGACTTAAGTGGCCGACTGACCTCTGGAATAATATCAACATGCTCCTATTTTTTTTTTTTTTGAATGACATGACAATAATATAGTATCTTTATATTCAGAGTTTATTTCTCTTTGGAACCGGCATATTACTAATGCAGAGTTTAACTAATGATGTATGTAATTACTTCAGTCCATGTGAACAATGCATTTCAATTTTGTTCAGATGAGCTGCAACCCACGTAGATGCCCCCAACGGGGAAATTACTATGTTTTTCATATTAATTAGCATCGATAACCCTTAGACAATACAGTAGTGATATTATCTATGCCCGAGTTGACCTTTGTTGTTCTCCTGGTAAGATTGGTGGAGTTCTTGAAATGTGTCTCCAGCATAAACATTGCCTCTCTTGCAGACCATGAAGACCACCATCACTGTTTGCAATACAAATCCACTCATACAGTTATGCAATCACCATTTTTAAATGAAGAAATGATGCAACCCACTATTACTAAGATGTCTGCCCCTATGTGAGTTTGAACCGCCAAGTTCTCTCCAGGTCAATATTTACAAAACTTAAAGTCGAGAAAAAGCAACAGCACCACCCAAGGAGCACCGCTGTTGACCCTTCCACAGGGTACATTTTCCTAACGTTACAGCATGGTTTGAGGGATAGGTTTGGAGAAGTCGGAAATAACAAAACCCACAAAAATTCGTTAAAAATATGTAAAAAATGTCGACACCAACTGTTGATCAAACTAAGGTCTAGATGTGCCCTGTTGTGTTCCCATGGTATTTCAAAGCAATTGCTTTAGTGTTTGACCCAGAAGTGAAACAAATGAAGTACCATACAAAAAACAAACAAAAACAAAAAAAATCGAGCGTGACTATTTAAATGAAATTGGTATAGATCAAAACACGGTACATCCCCACCGAGCTCGAAATGGACCTGATGAACAGTTCAGCTGCTTGACCCGTCAACTTTGAAAAAAAAAAGGCTGATTCAAGATTCACAGTGTGAAGCTTTTATCTACTTTTTCTAAAGTAATCCAAAACCGGTACAGCCGTCTCGTCAATTACTAGTTTTTGTTGATTTCATTTAAAAAAAAAAATTGTTTGTTTGCCCAATTTTTTTTTTGGTATTTTTGCTTGCTTTGTCTTAAATATTTGTTTTGTTTCCTTTAAAATCCTATTTGTATTTTTGGTTGCTTTGTATTAATTATGTTCCTGTTTTGTTTCCTTTAAATTCCATTGTCCGTTAGGTGAGCAGATGGCTTTACCTTGAAACATACTCTTCTACATGTGGTGTGAAAAGAGGCTAAGCTCCCGTCAAATTATAGTATCAGAGCCGCAGATAACCTACCAAGCTTCATCGTGATTACATGTCTAAAGAAAGTACAACTCTTAACCCGGGTATATTTGTCCTGAAGGCCTGCTAGGGTCTAGACTTGGCCTTGATTTAATCCTCGGTGTATGCTGCCAGCTTTACCGATAAGCACTGTGTTTGTCCCTCGGGAGAAGCCTTGGTGCTATATTCCCGTGCTCGTCTAACAGCCACAGCTATTCCATAGGCAGGTATTGATGCTCTAGATTTTGGTCACTTATTTCAATTTTGTACTCAATTTTGACTAATCATATGTAAGAGCAATGCCAAAGAAATGTACCAGTTACCTCCGCGCCTTACTGGATGGCGCGATACCGTTGCTATGTATGCCTAACAAATTATATTTTATCCATAGATGTTGACATCCCATTCATTTAGGGTTGGCTGAGTTACCTTTGATTAGAAAAACAACCCACTGAAATTCACTGGAAATCAGTAAATATTTTTAACTTGAGACTAAAATCAAGTTACAAAAAGACACAAAGAGACTTTCCTTGAGCTGTGTATAAGAATCACAGCGGAGTGGCATGCATACATTGGTACACTCTAGACCAATAAATTAATGTCAGGCACGGCGCTAACCCACCGGTATATGTAAGACAGAGCACCTCAGTTTGTAAACTTGCTGGCAAATAGAAGGCATTCAAATCTAACGACATTCCCTTCAGTTGCCAGACAATAGAACCATGTTTTTCCTATTATGGGGACACTTGTACATGTACCAGTTATGTAAATTTACTATCCATTTATATATGTATATACATTTTCTCGCAAACAAATTAATTTTCAAAAATATATTTAGCATCTTGTATGTTTTAAAATATAGTGAATGATTTTCTTAAGCTTTTAGCTTTCTCGGGTTGTTAATTTTATCACAAAAGCTCATTTGGCTCTGCCTAATACATGAATGTGCCCTCCTTCCTGTGAAGTTTCCTGCTGCTATCTAGGTGGTGGCACAGGATTCCACTTTATATGAATACTACCGATGCGAAGAGAATACACTCGAAGCAAAAATTCCGCTGTCATGGTTTTTAAATCCGGGCATTTGAATATCACTGCCATTTACCCTTTCGCGTGGGCGTGTTTTATGTCTATGTTATTTTCCGCAATGAATGGAATATAAAGATGACACGTTGTCCTAATTGTGACATAAATTCGCAATGTGTTTCAAGTAGACGCTTTTAAAGATTCGATTCACCACAAAATGAAATTAAAATGCAATTTTGGTTTAAAGCAGCACACTGAAAGGCATGGTATTGGTCTCTGACAACCTCTTATCCATTGGTGGACCTGTCATGTGTAATCATGTTCATGTAGGCACGTTTAATTGCTACATTTTGAGTTTCACCAGTGCACAAAATGTATCCTATAAATGTACAATAACCTGGAAAGGGGGCTGGGTGGGTGGGTGGGTGGTTATAAAATCACCAGCGAAATAAACTTATTCGGAACCTCTAAAGCTTGCAAGAATGACTTACAGACAACAGTCAATATTGACCTACGCCTTGTATATGATCTTCTTTTCTTGTATTTGTACCCCACTAAACCTTTTTGAGAACAAAAAATCCCCAGCAACAGCTGTCCTGGAGGTTGCCCAGATCTGTCCCTTTGGCACTGCAGGAATATTGGTAGTCAAATGAAAGGTCTTTTTATTAGTAATGTGTTTTGGGAATCGCCACAATAAAAAGAAGTCCCCATCATAATTGATCATGCTCAATGAAGTTTGTTCTGCATCGAAGTCATAGGTCACATACTTTTTTTTGTTAACATAGAAATTGACTGCGGGAAACCTCGCCAGTAAGAAAAAAAAGTTTGCAGATTAAAACTTAATTTAGAATAACTTTCCAGTGTTTCTTCATCAACAAAGTTTATACTTCTATTTATCTCTAAAAGTGGTGCAACGAGTGGTCAGATATGTTCACTGCTTACCAACAAAACACTAAGTGGAATGGAGAAAAGCTATGTCCTGTGCTGGGTAGCCCTGGACCCATGTCTGCATGTGATTGGTTGTGCTGAAACAGCAGCTTGGTTTATTCGGATTTGCCTTAAATCTATAATGAATCAAGCAAAGAGTTAAAAGATAAGCACAGACAACACTTTTTTGGTCTACTGAGGATCATTCTGTTCGTGTGGTGGTAGGGCGCTGTCATATTTGTACCTCCTTGGAGATCCTACGTGTACAAAATACCATGTGATATAGCGTTTACGTTATATTTTGACAAGTGCATTTAAACACGACATTGAAGGGAATTCCCTTAGTCAATTTCGAGTAAAATGCAAATTTCAGGGTTCGAAGAGCTCCATCACAACATGTGCATTTAATTTACGTTGTGATCACATCGTTGTAAATCACCTTAAAGATGGGAGATGCCTTCCATTATTGTGCATTCTTGATATATCCATGAACAATTTGTATACATATACGATCGACATTAAGCAGACATGTATACAATTTACACTGAGGCTACTAAGCTGTCGGCACTAAGTATAAAGATGCATTCTTATGATGCGCATTGTTTAGAATAAATTTATGATTCAAATGTGAACACTGTTGAGACAGAAATATACATACAATTTAAGCTGAAAGTAAACGGATATATGCAGATCTCCTCAGCTGAAAAAGACACTTGCACGTACATGCATGTGGGACGCTTGTAGGTTTTAGAGAATCCTCATATTGGTGGAAGCGTTATGTAGCGCAGCATCCGTTCAAGTCAACGCTCACCCTAAGGATCCCCCATTCTCTTATTGCATCATCAACTTCATTCCCATATGACCATTTGTATATAGATTTGCGCCATGTCATTCCAAACTTCAGTCTAATGGCTTGATCTTGTATTATTGTATAGGTCAGCAATGCTTTTGTACATCAATATCTTCCAGACCTGAGGCAAGATAAGAAGAAAATGTGAAACGAGAGATTGCAACCCATACGCAATATATAAAGGAAAAATAATGTGTGCATGTCCCAAGAATTAAGGAGAGAGGGGGGGGGATACTTTCTTTGTGTATATGCTGCTTAAAGTGTTCATTACGCTCGTGCAAGAATCAATAAACAACACAAAACCTGCAACATCATGCTCTCATTTAAGGTCTCTAGATAAGTAATCCAAGCCTGGTGTCTATGTTCAGCTTAAGGGTTCATACTGAATCACAAGGCTTGGAAAAGAGGCGAGTGCGTAATAGTCCAAATAAAACCTGACTTGAATTTCATTGGCCATGTAATGACAGTTTCTTTGACGGCTATATTTAACTCAGGTTGAATCGAGTTGATTCGCATACTGAAATAATGCAGTAACCGTACCTACATTGTGATAAGACAAAGGCATTAACTGAAATAATTTACAGTGCCGTGCCTGGATATTTCAAAGTATCTGTCTGTCTGTCTGTCTGTCTGTCTGTTTGTATATATATATATGTGTGCGTGTGTGTGTGTGTGTGTGTGTGTGTGTGTGTGTGCGCGCGCACAAATTAGTACTGAATTCATACATAACAGAAAAAATATTTCTAATTGGAGAGAAGGAATTTAAATTATAGTGGGCAGGGTTTCGCCAGGCAAAATCTCCCACCACTGTCTAGGACACAGTTCAATGTTTAGATTTGTCTTTATTTTCAATGTTTTGATTTGTCTTTATTTTGTCACTCACAACTCACTTTCAGAGATGGCATAAAATGTTCTGAATGCAATTTCAGAAAAGCTGAACATGAAATCTAGTTTTCCATTCCTGAAATGGCTCAATTTTGAAAAATGACAAATTACATATATTCTACATACATACAGCAGATCGTAGCACTTCAAACTTTCAGACAAGTGGTATGCACCTACTCGATTATTGTGTGTATTATGTTTCTATAAATCCAAAGAAATGGGCAGAGTGTCCCTTTTATATTGGTAAATCCTGGATCTTTGGGCACAAGTCATGGACATACTAAAGTTGTTCGCATTTTTTCTTTGTGTCCCTTCGTTAGGGATGTTACATTAAAATATTAGTAAAATTATCCATTTTGAAAGAAACTTACTCGTTTCGAGTATGTGACGTTTGTGCGTACACATTTTGCACATCAAAGAGTCACGGGGATCGGAGGCGACTTTTTTTCTAGAAACTACCTTGCAACTAAAATTTCGCCGCTACTGCATAATGATTCGCCGTTGGTGTGTGAGTGTGTGATACAGGAGGTATATCCGTCTAGCACCACTATTTAACTTGGGCTTCCTATACGTTTGTTTCATATATTTTTGAACTTCATTCCACATGAATGTTTATACATGTCCATGTATCAAACGGGAAAGGAACAGCTGACCGTCATAACTGGTGTTTTCGGTACATATTGAAACCTAATTGTGCAGATTTTTCTCACCTACATTAAACATCTATACCTCAAGTAAAGAAAATAGAGTGACCAGTATTTGATATATTTGCCTGTCTGCTTGTCTGTCTCCCTGTCCAGTTATCTAGCAAGATAGGTGTGCTGTCTATCTGGCTGTCTGGCTTTAATTGATAGTTAATTTTAGTTATATATTCAGTTCCTTCATTGGTCAGTTCCTACATTTTAGACTAACTGGAATATTTCTACCTACTTTCTGAATAAGTAAGCTGTCTTGGGCTGTGCGCATGTCTAAGGTACTTGTGTATGGCATCAAGCGCCCCCTCCTTTCCTCCAGTACCCCCCCCCCCCCCAGCAGACCAGATAACATTTCCCTTTGGCGACTCAATATGCGGCTGTACTTTAGAAGTGGGTGAAAATGTTTGTATTCCGATCTTCTAACATGAACAACGCATCATACAGTGGCTTCATTGATGACGATACCGTCAATAGTCAAGTTTCGGGAGGTTTATGGATAAAATTGTTCCACTTGCTTCATAGGAATTATATACGCCCAGCAAAAGAGCTCTTAACACGAGGTTTAAAAATATTGTGATCGAAATGGGCAATACTGGGATGAAAAAAAATCACGCAGTGTGAATTTCCGCAGTTATTCCTTGAGAACAAACAACACTAAAAGCCGATCGGATGATAAAGTAGTGCTCATAGCAAGGCAATTGTGTTTACCAACATTTCAAAGAACTGGCCATCATGAACATTAAGTGACTAAATATGGTACTCAGCAAAACTGAGTGGGAACAAGAGTGTCCTACTGTGTTGCTGAAAGCCATGCTCTGCTTTTCTTTGAAAGTACATGCGCTAGCCATGCACCTTAGTTGATAGAGTGACACAACGCCATCGATTCACGGTTATGTGGTTGGTGGGCAGCTAATTCGCAGCGTGAACAAAAGGAATATTTAAAGCACAAGCCTGGCCTGAGAAGAAAGAAAATGGTCATTATGATTAAATCTTGTGTTTTAATTTATGCCAGTTTCATGTACATTAACCAGTTGAAGATGGCCTAGTGTTTGCTAGCTGTGCTACTGCATACTGTTTCCCTAGGTGTAGTTTACTAGTTACCTAAGTTATGGTCAAATGTTCGTATAGCACTGCCAGTAGGAACACATTTTAAGTGTTATTGATTGCGCACGGAAATTCCGGTATGTGACATTGTCTACGGGTTTTCAAAAGCGAAGGATTACCCGCTCCGTATTTGTGTCCTTTAATGTACTTCTAGTACAGCATTCAAACATTGGCCTACTTGTGCTAAAGGTATTAAGTATATATGCGAATGTCCCTCTTTGTTAGTCATTTGGAAGTTATGATCCAATTGATAGTTATTTGTAAACTTATAAATCGCATTTGCTTGTGACATGGTCCAGTGCATAATTTCGGTGAATGCTGTAACAGTACGCAAGATGCACAAACATCAATAAGTGTGGAGCGGGCGCTGCTCCACATGTTCTCTTTCACCTGTAATGGAATTGACCGAAGGCCACTTGATCGGATAAAATCTACATCAAGAGGGATCAGTCACAATCAAAATTAATGGAAAGTATTAATTCTTCTTATATGGCATAAGCTTGAATCAGGGAACTGTGAACTACGCATTATTAGAACTCTGCGTATAATGGGTTTTGGCTTAGACCGTAGAGAGATCGATGGATACCTAAAAAAGACACATGACCTGTATTGTGGAAAATATTATTTCTTCAGATATACAGTGAAATTAGCTTACATTGCGTGCTTTTATAGCACTTTATGGTACATTAAGGGTTAGATATCGGCAAAATTACCAGTTTCCACCGCCACAATTTGTAAGCCCATTTATTATTGTAATAAGACCACGTTGATCTTGTTATACCAATCCTGCTGTGGGATTTCAACCCATAAATTTATTTAGGTGTAAATAAGTTGTCTCATGAGTATGGTGAGTATTTCTGTACTCTCCAACGTGCAATGGACAAAATGTCGTAAGCTTTTGTATGCTCTCACTTTAATAGTCTCTTTTGACCATTCGCATATCTCTATGTGGTAGCCACAATTAGCATCGTTAGCACGTCCATCATACCAACGAGACGGCTGTATCATGAGAAACGTCACGACTGGTGCCAATAATCATCACAATATCTTTTGATAATAAGACCATAAGCGCTTTGATTATATAACAGGAGTATTATTGGACAGGAGTATTCATTTTGCAATCGCACCTTAATAAAAAAAAAATTGTCGTTCTCTTCGGGAGGCACAAGTGGTTCATCTTCTCTGAACAGACATAGCTCGATGAAGTTACATATGTGAAACAACCATTAACTAATTCCCAGGGTTAAATCCCCTCCCTGTTTCTCTTTTGTAGAAATGATTAAAGTTGGCCACTATGACAGGGGCTGGAAGCGCCAGGGTCAGAACACCCATAATCACACAAATGGTTCCAACTACCTTCCCCATTATGCCTACAGGGACAATGTCACCATATCCTACCGTTGTCATGGTGACAACGCTCCACCAAATTCCGTCAGGAATACTGGAAATCTGGTTACCTTTTTGATCTGCCTCAGCATAGAATATGGCTCCGGCGAACACCACCGCTCCCACCACTAAAAAAAAAAGAAACAGACCCAGCTCTCTTAGACTGGCTTTCATAGTCAATCCTAAGACCCGTAATCCGGAGGAATGCTTGGAGAGTTTAAAAACTCGAAATATCCTCAGCACACGCAAGAACAAAAGTGAAGCACTGCCCTTAGCTCCATCGCAACTCATGGTGGCTGTAACAATAGAGAGGATGACAAAATAAGGAATTAGGGTGATGAAATCGATGATATTCAGTATATTCTTGAGGAATTTTCGTTTGGACGGGCAAGAAAAAAAGCGAATAAAGAACTCCATGGTGAACCACATGATGCAACAAGATTCCATGATGAAGAACTGGTCTCTGTAGTTAGGTTCCAGTCGGAAGGACTGCGCACCATTCACCCAGAAATTAGTATTATTGTAACAGTGACTGTTGGCAAAGACTGGCAGTGTCTCTACACAGAAACTCACTATAGAAAGGAGTATGAAGGCCACAGATGTAACTCCCACTGCCTTGGCAGGGCGTGAGCTCTCCGGATATTCAAACAGCAGCCATAATTTTCGTTGAAAAGTTACTTTAGGCAAGAGGGTTTCTTTCCTTACCATTAATCCTTCATTTTTTCTAAACGAATCTATTATATCCTTTCTGAACTGATACTTTTCCAGCTCTTCCAAAAACGTTGCCATTGGTACGTGTATTGGGCGCTTCAAGTGGCCAGTTTGATAAAATTGGAAGATGGCTTCAAAAGTTGGTCGATGTCTATCAAGGAAATATTCTTTGTGGGTGGGGTCCCAGAGACGTGCACGTTTGAAAGGATTACCCAACAAGGACTCTGGAAACCGCCGGAAGACAGAAACTGAAGCTTCAACTTTAATACCACTTACATTGAGTCGTAGACGATCTTCTTCTTGGAAATCTGGGTCTAAATGAAGGGATGAGCTATCGTTGTTAGGCTGGGACAATCTTGTTAAACTACATCCAGAGCTGTCTTCCTCCTGTATCGATCCACTGTCCGGGCGAATGCTACTACTATACACTGTATAGTTTTCACTTTCCTCTTGGGTATCATTGTCGTATCCACTGTCTATTAGTAATTCGTAGCTCCTGGTCCTCCTAAGATTACATGTTACTTTACACACATGTATGTCGGTGTGTAAACTACGGCTGATCTGCTTGGGGACCCCGAGGAGCACTGCCCGTCTTCTTTGAAACGTTGTCTCGGCCTGTCCCCCGGAAAGCACATGCATTCTACACATGTGTGGGTTTCGCACGGTGCTCCCCTGCACTTTTTCTGCTACAGTATATAAACTCCTTGATGCATTTTTCATCCAGCTGGATTTTGGAATAAAACAAACCGGGGTACATAACCACGAAAAGCATATGGTAACTCCTGCTCCTCAGGCTGTACACGTATGTGTAGAAGTTTTCTCTTCTTAAGAAATGCCAGGCTGTTAACTAATTTAAAGCCTGTTCCCGGCAAGAATCATTGTGAAAAACCAAGTAGTTCTCTAATTGGTCACATTCAGGCACGTTTTCACTTTGATGTGAATTCCACAATTCCTTTGGTCTAGGAGCACTTTCAACGGCCTGACAATGGCTCGAATATTTCTATCATGATAATTCGTATCAGTAGAGACATTCTAGGTATCGACGTGCATTACAATCTTTGAATCTGATGAGTTGTCTTGTTTGTGATATGCACAGACTACATCAGAAGTACCCAAGCTTTACCTAAAAGCCAATATTTTGAATGGGTTTCAAGATGTTACAGAAGGATTTCGTATGTCCTATAGAAAGGCGAGGTATACTTTTTCACACATTAAGACTGCCTTTTTAACAGGTAGTCATTGTAGCATGACTTATTAAGCTCCAATGAAAGCGCAACCACGTGGCGGCATTTGTGGGAGGTACTAGATTCTTTTGTGTGTGATACTCCACCAGTTAACAAAATATCAACTGCTGTCGCCAAATTCACACGCTTTTTGTCGAGGCAATTGATCACCACATAAATTATCCCTCTTACATATGATGACGAGGTGATTAATATGTCTGGTTTTGTCGTTATCTAAATCAACATCTGGAGATTTCGATACGTTAAGGATTATCCCTGTAATTTGCCACCTGATGTTGTATTTAGTCTGTGCTTTGCTTTGAGTTCCTGTCCATGAATTGTCTACATTATCTGGGCAAGCTTTCCAGTTCTGGCTTGCTTATTTTTACTTGTAAGACAATGCGGATCAGCAACCGTGTTCCCATCGCATTGCACTTTTTAGTGTCAGAAACTTTATGTCACGCCCGTTGAGAGCCATTCGCAATTTCCATACATTTATCAGCGTATATGTGGCGCGGGCTATAAATTAGGACCCGTTGATATTTCGTTCACTATTGTCAGGATCTGCGCAACATAAATAAGGCCTCGGTGTCAAGAAGTTAAGCATCTCGGTGCACGTGCGTTCCGCACACTTTAAAGCTAAATTAGTATGCAGTTATATTTGGCAAATCTCCATGACAATAATCCCCAATAGAAGCCCTCACTACGTACCTGATTCATCGCCGCACAGTGAGGATAATGAGCTCCCCTATATTTATTGTCTCTCCTTCGCGGGCAATGCAATGTCATGCAAAGATCGAGTTACCGGACCAGAATAACGATTGTTTGATGCTCGTCAAGAAGGTACTGTTATGCAATGAATTCACGTCACTGTAACTCCACGTTCTGTTCTGTTGCTCCTGTCGGTGACAGATATGTACCGATGTAGCGATGTTTGGACGGAAGGCACTGGCCGCAAAATCGTGTAATATATCTATATTTGTTTGCACTCCTTGGAGATGTGTAACGAAAAAAACCTTTGACTTTGGCACTAGTTACAGATCTCAACTTTTAGACAGCAACACAGCTTCACTAGACGCGCGTCCGTCAGAGTCGGTGTGGGAGTGCCTACTGCAAGATCGGGGGAGGGCAAGCCATATGCCACGTTCAGTGTCGGTCCAAGCGCATCGATTGTATACTACATATTCTTCTTATCCAACAGCGCCTGCAAAAGAGACAAGAAACGCATAATAAATCGGTCAAATTTATTAGGATGTTGAAAGGTTGATTTAACTTTCTTAGTAAGGTATATAACAACTAGATCGCATTGTCCACAAAACGGAATCATCACTGGTTATGTTGGTGCATAATAAAGCATTTACACATAGGAGTTACCGCATACAGGCGCCAAAATCCAGACAACCCACTTCATGCAAGCAAGTGTGCTCAGTATTTTCTGGGATTTCTGGCGATGCGCGTTGGCACAGGACCTGTTATAAGAATCAACTTCACAATCGACACTGTGTGTGTTATTCACCAGATTATCGACACATGGCAGATCAGGTTTCCTTGCTTAATGAACTGATTGCGGACTCAAACAGGTCCCATGTTGGCACAGTTAACGCATCACACGCATCAAAGCAGAATGATGTTTTTTCTCCAATTGAATTTTCCCTTCATTTGGGAACATTTAATGCTTAGCGCGTGACCACAACTGACCACATTGTAATTTGACTGCACAGGTATGGCATATCGTGCTTTGCCACACGGAGCTGAGAAACGTGATAAACACTCATTGACAGCCAGATGTCCGCCGAGAGAGGGCATCGAAGCACTGGTGACAATCAGCCAATCATTACCCTAACATGACCGTTTGACGGGAGCGGACAAGATGGAAGCTCACTTCAATGGAATTCCACCCAAAAGAAACAATCATTCGATGTCAACGCCCCAGTCTGGGTATTATTTAGGCACTGAGGCCAAAAAGGACTTAATTGGGAACATAAATATCAGCCTCATTACAATGGATTTCTGTCGTGAATGACATGAGTGCTTCCTTGCTGCAGACAGCCCGGGAGCATAGATTCATACCGACAAATTGACCCCAATTACGTCTTCTGCTCAGCCCTTTCGAATTCTTTCATCCATCCGTTTTTTTATTTTCATTCGTCTGTAGACCCTATGTAATTATCTAACTTACTGACCTTAAATTTGGTTTACTTGAGTGTCATGGTCCCTGATGCAAATAGTCTTGATAACTTTGACAAGGCTTCCGGTGAGGTGAGGCTATAACACTAGTCATTTGTTCCATCATGTAATAACTTGTGCATTAATCTTCCAGTTTATTTGTTGTTGCATAAAAAGTCGCTTTCGGTTGATAAAACATTAAATTCGATGTCGATATCCTATTAAACTCAACACTTCTCTGTTGCACACAATGCAGGAGTTGCTCCCACTGGGTTTCATTAGAATATTTCTTTTATATTCCCGAAGTATGTATTGTAAAGTCATCATTATTGCAATGATATACCTCATAGACAAACAAGTGTAGAGTTTAAGTTAAACAAAAAGTATTTTAGTTATGTTAGCCCTGTGCCCCAAACATTTATAGCCACAACGTCGTGTGCTTTTCCCTATATATTCCCTTAAAATGCAACTCAAGATAATTCCCTACATATTAACTCAAGTTCCCGGGGGATTTTTTTTCACTGTTAAATACATATAGATACCATTAACGAAAAGAGCGCAGGGTTTGGCACATTTTGCGATAGATTTTATCATTTGATCGAGATCTGCGGTGATGTGTAACCATGCCGAAATTTATGACAGACTCTCTTTCCATATCCAAATAACAAAAAAGCTAAAACTGGTGGTGAAACATTCTAGAATCATTGTAAGCTTGAGATGTTCTAGCTGGATTAGTAAACCAGACATACATACATGTGTATATATCGGGTCCATTTTTGCTCGCGCATGAATCTACTAGCACATACACATCATTTCCACAGAAGAATTTTAGAACTAAAAACTATGACCAGCTATTTTCACTCCTGTCTGGAAGTCTGCCTTTTCACATACCTGTCAAAAATGTTCATTGTTGATTGAACCATTGGCTCACAATGTGTACGGTTCAGTTGTATTTGTAGTCCTTGGATCAACACTATAATGTAATATATATATGTATGTATGTATATATATATATATATATATATATATATATATATATATATATATATATATATATATATATATATATATATATATATATATATATATATATAGTTTTTGTATTGCAATCTTTCAATTATCAGCCAAAATAGCTACTCGTTTCGCGAAATGTTTTTAATGCTGCCAAAGCTGCAGATCATTCACAAATGCCACAGTTCCACCTGAAGAAAAATCAAACACTACATATGGATGCTATTGGTGACGCTTACCTGGCTCCTGAAGAAATATATTGGTTTGTTATTTGTCAAAAAAGGAGATAGTACATATTCCAAACACCACAATATCCTTGGTAAATCATGGTTTTATTCCTCACGAAAATTATTTTGCAACCAAGAGACTGTGCATTCTTTCTCCTGATTTCTGGTGAATGTTTGTGCCCAGAATTAAAATATGTATACCTCAGGATGTGCTAGATCCACTTTTACAGTTTGCATTGGAGAAATGCTATAATCACCGAGAATTTCATTATGTCTGTGCAACAGGACATGCATGAATTCACCATTATGCAAATGAGCTGTGTTTAGAATTTTAGATGTCCAATGTCTTCAAAACTGGTCGACGGAGTGCATTGCAAGTACTACATACATGTTTCTAACCATTGCACCGCCCTAATAAATTAATGTACAAAGAAACAAAAATATCTGAAGGAGAGTAACGATGTATTATTAATACCATTGTTGAAAACTAAGGAATATCTCTGAAAATGTTTGATGGAAAGGTAGGTTCATGGGGATTATTTGCGATTACAAAACTTACATCGGAACATCAGTTCTATTACATATTCTATGCCATTTATATAATAAGTGTTGCAATCATTCTTCCTGACATTCCTCGTGAATAGCATAGTGTGTAGGGTAGTCTGTTTTGTCTCACTTGATATGATCTGTTTAGTCACATTGTGTGACACGTTGATGCTGTTTTGAGTGTTGTGCTTGTTCTAATGGCAAAGAACCCATATCCGCAGCTACATTTAAAAAGCGAAGCAAGTTGCACTTCCCAGTTTTCAATCTTGATTGATGAGGATTTTAGCAAAGGAAAATAGGCGTGTCACTTAGGATGATACATTTCCCCTTGTGCGGCTGTGAGGGTGAATTTACCACAGGGTAATTTAATTTGGTATCTTAAAGTTTATGGTTAACAGCTGGTCACGATGTGAGGTACATTGGTTTCAGATGCGACACCACATATTTATGTATATTTATGTATTTGCTGTATTGACATTATAGATTTTTTTATGTACCAAACACTCCACAGTTATATATATGTTTCCGTGACACTCTATCTTTGCCCTTGCCGAAGGGTTGCTGGAAGAAGTCCAGTAATGTGGACATAGGCGTTATCCCATTGACCAGACTGGGAAGCTAAAATTTCTTTCACATAAGCCGTTCAAGTTGTTTCAAACCTCTTGATCCAGATTAAAAGACCTTGGACATGTTTTCAGGCCAAGTATTGCATGAACATAAAATAGTTTTGTTTTTGAATATTTAAATATATTGAGCTCTAATTCGTTAATCTAAGTCGAAGCTGCCAAATATCGTTATAATATTGTAAATTATATCTATCGGCTATTGACAGGTTCCTTAAGCTTGACGTAATTGCAGAAGTACATTAAGCCATACTTCATTAAACGTAATCGGTATTGATAAAATAATTTAACGTAAAAGTACTTAAAACATAATAAGTAACAGGTACGTCCAGTAAGCGGTAGAAAAATAAAAATCTGTCTGACAGTCAGCTGTTTTTTTGTTTTGTTTTTTCTTTGTTTGTGTGTATGTGTACCGAGGCATCATATTTAGGCACGTGCAGGAATTGCACAATTCTGCATTTCCAGTGTGCCCCACGTGATAAGCGACTCTGGAAAAAATACTGCACGGATGGGCTGGGTAAATGATACTAGGAATGAGAGGATGAATGTTTATCATCTACTATGTATACACATATGTGTTACCAAAGTATCTCTGTAAATTCGCTGTAATAATGTGGTCAAATGGAACTCTGCATATTTTGCAAGGGCAATACCGATGATTCGAGAATCTGTATTGATACCTTTTCTTATGCTCTTTGGAGAAAATGCTTGCAAAAGCAAAGATCATGAAAAATGAAAGACAGAAAAAACAATTTACCAGCTTTACAAAGTGGATACAATATGGACGATTTTGGTTGAAAATTTAGGCTCATGAAGTGGTAAGCTAATTGATTTATAAATTGATTACTATCACCACCATCAATTATTTGGTTCATGTGCAATTTATTGCAATGCATCTGTAGTGGTTTGTTTTGTTCATGTAATTTGCCATTTTTGTCTGTGTATTTTCAAAATATGATTGCAAGTTTGATGTAGCAATAAAGATCAAAGTTTATTTGAATAATATACCACTACACACACACACACACACACACACATATATATATATATATATATATATATATATATATATATATATATATATATGTGTGTGTGTGTGTGTGTGTGTGTGTTTGTGTGTGTGTGTCTGCATTTTATATAGCGAGAGGGAACATTTTTCATTGTCACTCACCCAAGGTCATCAACCAAATTAGCTCCTTAGCGAATCAACATTCATCTGTTAGCGATTACCATTGGAAAACCTGGCAGATTTTTTTCTTGAATATGCCTGAGGTATTGGGCTAAGTGCGCATAAGACGAAGTTACCGTAAAAATTTAGTCTGCGCGATACCATAGAAATACCAATGGGATTAAAGTCTTGCAAATTGCCACTGTTTCAGGTCACTCAACCGAAGTACTGACAAAATAGTCACCTATTACTGTTCGTATCGAGCGACTCTTAAAATACATATGATGAATAGCGGCACCCCACTTGAAAGGCGTTGTTGATCTCGAACCTCAAATGCTAGCATTAAAGTTCTTGGAGTTGTACTTTGCGTGAGTCCTGAGAATGGAAAAAGCCGTGACAGCCCAGGTCAGCATGATCTTGATCCTCATATTTTGTTACTGAAGCGTCCAATTTTCTCCTAGGTGTGCTATGATGGAAGATTAATATACTTTACTATTAATATACTTTACTACACTCGTCCACTAAAGCTCGGTATATGGCACGCCCCCACACAAATTCATTTTTGTCATTTTTGCAGGCGGATATTGAGAGTTATTGATTAAGAGTCAGCGCATTGGCCAGTAGTTGAGGACTAAATAAATTTTAAATGCATTTCGGTTTGTGCGTAATACTGGTCATTCATCATTTACCGCTGTGCTGGCAGAGCAGCGGAAATGCTTTACTATGTGGCGCTGCCTGATAGCTGCTTCTCATATCTCGCTTCCAGTAAAGCAAGAAGTTCAAGAAAAATAACGGGCTCATGCGACAAGTTTCGCTCAGTGGCTCCATCTGTGTTTCTCATACAAACACGGAAAACATGACTGAAACATACATAACATGGCAATAATTCAACCCGAATCTATTTTCTAGTATTAACTAAACAATATTCCGGTTTACATAACCAATATTACCGGAACCAGGGTTTCTATTTTACTTTTCTTTTTTTTTTTTAGCTGACCTAGAGTGATGTGATTGGGGTGAAAAACAGCATGGGCGGTTACTCAAGGATAGTGTCACAAATAACACAAACTACCCTAAATCTGTGAGTTTACCTAACTAATTTAAAGCATTGAACTTTAGATCCGAACCAATAACATTTGTGGTGTACGTGTTTCTTTGAAACTGCAGACGTTTGTGTGCTACTTATGTGTCTGGACATAAGTAATGTATCAAATATTGGGATCATAGCCTTATGAACATTCTTTAGTAGAGAAATTTTCCTGTGGTGGTCTCTGTTCCACATTTAGGGCAACTTCACATTTTTTCTCCAGTTTGTGCAATTATTGTACTGGAAAATCTTGTCTTGGCTGGCCCTACCCTTGTTGTCCATATCCACAACTGGGATCAACTGGAATTTCTTCCCTACGGATACAGAGACAGAAAGCTTTGTTGTTGTTGTTGTTGTTGTTGGTGTTGTTGTTGTTGTTGTTGTTGCTGTTGTTTTTGTTGTTGTTGTTGTTGTTGTTGTTGTTCTTCTTCTTCTTCTTCTTCTTCTTCTTCTTCTTCTTCTTCTTCTTCTCCTCCTCTTCCCGTTTTTTCATCCTCATTCTCATCATTATCACCACCACCAACAACAGCAGCAGCATCTTACTTTGTCTCTTCAATCCTGAGGCGAGGCATGCATATTCGTGCCCTCTGCCGATAGCTATATCCATGATATCTTTAAGGGAGGAGTTGTGGCTTGAAAATAGATGACAAAAATTATTAGATACTGCTGACAATCGGGGAAAGTAAGCCTAATTTGACCAATGCATGTCGTTTCTGGCATTGACCATCGTTAATTGTTAGATGGCATGTCACAATGAAAGTGTTTTCAGTCCCAACATTTTACATGACCAGCAGTGTTACATTATCACTTTTGACAGGTGACAATTTCATTATCACAGACAGGTTTGTATATCAACCGTGGTAGGATGATTTAACACACATTAAGAGTGGAGTCTTTATCAGAATATTTGGTATTGAGAAATAAGAAATAATTAAAGAGAGGTATTTGAAAAAAAGTCCAACTGTGGCACATGTTCCGGCAAATGTTGTGGCAGATGGAAGCGGTTGCTCACCAGGAAGGAGAGCAGCTGCATGTGCATGTGGAACCTTTACACACATATCCCTGACACCAGAGGAAAGAAGAGAGTTGATCCTGACACAGTCCAGGACACTTTTATCCATCACATTTGAATAGACCCTAAATGTCCAGTTGACAGTTGTGAGAACCCCATATTGTAAACCAAGACGCCTCTATTCAATACACTTCCATTGCCTATGATGTGTCGAAAATCCGTGTGGCAAAATAGAAATGATACAGATGCTGCCGACCTTGATTTCATGGTTGAGGGATATATGTGTAGTGTGCATCATAAGCTACGGACATTGAAAATACCGTACACTCTGCTCCCTTCTTTTAGTTTCCTGAAGACAATTCACACCTATAACAGATAGCAATTGACAGACAACAAATTTCCCATGGGGCATCATAGTGCGCAGATACGTTAAAAATAAAGAATGATGATGCAGCGAGTATGAAGGGAAACCAATATGTATACCTTTGTTCGACGGTGTTCAATACGACGAATGTACTTATAGAATGCAATTTTAATGATCAAAATTTGCTTGAAAATGATGTTCATGTACTGTCATAAGGTGTAGAAAAGGAGTTTTTTTGCGTCATAGTGATGCTCTAAGAGCTTGATGAGGAGTTAGACCTTATTTATATTCTGAATATGATATGAGGTATGATATAAATTTATATATGTATATATATACGTATATATACATATATATACGTATATATATATATATATATATATATATATATATATATATATATATATATATATATATATATATATATATATATATAATACGCACGGTGTAGGCTGTAGAAGCATGGTGACACAGAATTATTTTACGTGACCTAGCTCTCACAGTATAAAGAAGATCGATTACTCTTCAGCAGTCGTCAGTTACACGTTGTTTCGTTCTTTTATCTTCGATATATAATTCAACAGATGAAATGTCTATTGCTGAACAGATTTAAATGATAAAAGAGAGAGAACCGGGTTTTATATATGCGGCAACATTCTATCTGTGGGTCAAATAAACATTGATCGCTTAAATTTAAAATTTGTACACAACAAAAACATAACTTACACTTGTGTATCCAGGAGCGTATAGCTTATTTATATGAACATGCACTTATGCTAAGTCATCATATATATATATATATATATATATATATATATATATATATATATATATATATATATATATATATATATATATATATATATATATATATTTATATATATATATATATATATTTATTTATATATATATATATATATATATATATATATATATATATATATATATATAAGCCGTTACAAAATAAGTTGTCCAGTCCATTTCGGTACTTTTGCTTAGTGATCATATCACCATACCTGCCTAATACAGAAGCACGAACCTTAGACAGGGACACAGGATAGGTCCCATTTGGAAATGTGCAAAATGTTTTCATGACATTATTTCTAATAGGGTTACGGTATTCTGAATTATAACAATTTGACAGGAATTCAGGCAACTTTATGAAATACAAGTGAGTTCCAGGGGACATAATGTCGATCCTGAGAATTTAACAACAGTTCTAGCATCAAAGTTGTATGTTCTTGGA
Source organism: Hermodice carunculata (assembly GCA_964020975.1). Classification (NCBI taxonomy): domain Eukaryota; kingdom Metazoa; phylum Annelida; class Polychaeta; order Eunicida; family Amphinomidae; genus Hermodice; species Hermodice carunculata. The sequence goes on along the minus strand of OZ026622.1, from coordinate 31,648,334 downwards.
AACATAAGGCCAGTGCTGGTAAATTACCCAAAGTCCTCAGAACATAGTGATAAGCTAATGGGAACATACAATAATGTGATTTAAGTCCCAAGCCAAAGAGATAAATTTCCAGGAACACTACCCAGGTCCAAGGGCTTTGCGAAAATTGCGAAAAACGTCTCATGTGGATATAAAGTCGAACAAAAATATACAAAAAACGGAAGAAAAAATTATCATCTTATTGCGTGACACTCGAAAAAATGAATAAATAAATAAATAAATAAATAAATAAATAAATAAATAAATAAATAAATAAATAAGTAAGTAAGTAAGTAAATAAATAAATAAATAAATAAATAAATGATAAATAAATAAATAAACAAATAAAAACATACAAATACACAAATCAACAAATAAATAAATATACAAAGAAATTAATTAATTAATAATTATCGTTATGATTATAACGATAATACTAACAATAACAAGAACAATACTGTTACTACTACTACTACTACTACTACTACTACTACTACTACTGTTAACAATAATAATGATAATACTATAAATAATAATAAATGCACCTTTAAAATAACACATCCATCAATGTCCAGTTATCCGACATATAAATTGTTATATAATCATTTTCAGCAGGTATATGAAGAGTTCAGGTAATTTCAAAGCCTAGGGTTATGGAATGTATGTTTACGCCAAACTTGCTTTACACTATAGCAAAATGAAGTGTTTCACTGACCACATCCTAAAAAGGAACAGATATCAGCTAGACTTTGATATACAATTTTCAAACTTAATCAAGTGCACAAGCTTTGGACACTTAACAATTTTATTTTCAGCTAAATTATGTCTCTATTTCAAAGTCGGGGTTATTTACCAATTTGATCTGTAGCATAGAGAAAATTGACCTGGGCAATATATAATATAATATGAGCCTTGAGCTATGGTACATCTGAAATGATTCTCATCACTAATATGCTGGAATTGATGTGGTTTCCGCCCCTTTGATAATTTTGTTTCTCATCTGATACCTCTTGTGACGCCCCAGCAGCTTTAATGCATGCTCTGGCCTTTGGCACATGATTTGCTCCATCAAAATACTTTTATATGTCTTTCACCTGTGATAAACTGTTCATCGGAATCCACACGTTCCATATGTCTCGGCGCCCGTATTTAATGTGCCTTAGCATTGATTTTACCTAAACAAATATACATGTACCTGTAATGATACATTCATACATATGTCGGTTAGATACAAAAGGCGAATCAATAGACACTCGCCTTTTTACTATTAACAGCTGTTGTGACATGACAGAGCAGGTTGCGGTCAACCGAATTATACAACGTTTTTTATTACAGGCATATTTATTCATCCCCTGTATATTTGGCGACTAAAGCTCAATTACCCATAGATTTTGGAGTGGTGTAGACCTGCTACGGGTCTCGATATTTTTTGGGATTAATTTTCTGTTAAATATTTTTCTATTATTTTTATTGTTTTCATTTATTATTCAAAGCTCAATCATGTCCGGCTTTTGTAGTTGGCAAGGACCTGCTACAGGTCGGGGGCGGAGGGATTAATTCTTATTCATTTTTAATTATGTTTTATGATTTTGATTTTATTGTTAACAAAATTGGTATATTTCCTTGATAGTATTACTGTACTTCACCAGAAAAGTTAAGCCTAAGTGCAGTCTGACCATGCAATATCCCAGTTCAGCAATCCCCCAAATAGATGGCACTCCTTTCAGATAGATATACTGCAGCCGGTGACGACTGCCTCCAAAGCAGACCAAGCTCCGTGCTATCTCTACTACACTAGCGGAGCTTGGCTCTGGTTTGGAGGCACCCGATGACTTTTGACCTGATGAACATTTTGGCCAGATCGTATCTGGATAAATGGCATCTTCTGACCACAGGCGGAGATGCCTTCAGAACAAATACAACTGACACATTTGCGGTTTTGCAGAACATTTGTAAATTAAGTAAATTCTATGACCAAGCCAGGTCTAGAGCTGGTGTTACTACCTGTATTGTTTGCCAGCATTGAGAAAACTGGCAAAGGGCCTTCATATCACAACAGAGTACAAGTAGTCACCTACTTGTATGTCTCATATAAATTCGAAATACAAAATGCTATACACAAAAACATAAAATTGAGGTATTTTTCATCTCTGAGATCAACACCCCATCAAGTGTTACAAGTGGCACTACAGGTATACTAAAAGTTATTGTCATTTGTCAGTATTTTACACAGCAACATATTGTTATATTCGAAAATATGCATGTGTAAACCCGAAGAGTCCTCTTTCATCCTAAAACAGCAGCCTCAAAATATAGGTGAAGGTCACATCATACTCTTGCTCCAGACGTTATACATGTATGTAAAAGGGGTGGTAGTCCCGTTTTAATTGACATATTTTTGCAGAGTGTGGGATAAACATGCACTTTTGATCAACTGGATTAAAGAGCTGTGGTCAATACCAAATATACGAATGGTTGCATCGCACGCGGACATTTCTCCCTCTGCCTCTTGTGCGTTTCCTGACGTTGAGAATTGGAGCACCCTCCTCCAGTCCACGCAAAGCCAGTCGTCCACTCTGGCCATAGGACTCTCAATGGATTGAAGGACGCCCGCCAGTGTCTGCTCCCGGATCGATTGTGGGTCTTGTGGCCGGCGGTTCTGGAGCTGACTGGTAAAGAAAGAGACGGTTAAGGTGGGTGCTGGCCACCTTCTAGTTTAATTTGCTCTCAACCATTTGGGGCGGGAGGAGGAGAAGAAGGGAACTGCGCTGTGGCCATGGTGGAAGTGGCAGCCGCTACTTGTTCTACCATTAACGGTTCAATACGGGGCATGCATAGTAATCTCCCGCCGCCAGTTCATGCCTGGTTGTCTTAGTAACCATAGTCTCTCCTGGCAAGTTACACCCTGCCGCCCGTTTGGGCAAGCGGGATATTACTTATCTTTTTGAAATCAAGAATACTTAGTACAGGCACATGTGACACTTATAAAATGTCACATGACCATTATGGCGCATAATCAACGAGGTCGAAGACCAAGTTGATTATGAAGGCACAATGCTTGTCGTGACAAGTTATAAAAGACTTGTAACATGGGTGGTACGAACCGACCAAGATATTCCTTAGTGCATGACATTTTTCCCTACCCTTTGTGGTGTAGTTTGCTGCTTATATAAGTTGTCACATGTACAGTCAAGTTTCACTGCTTGCTCATGTATTTTCCACTCATCAATGTGGCACTAGGAAGACCAGGTGGTGGAAACGAAAATGACAGACTTAAGTGAGCTAGGCAGCATTCCCAATCACCATGTATTATTTCAGAGGAGTAAATGCCATAATGAAGAGAGTGTATGCCACAAAAATTTACCTATTGCAGGTGAAAAGCAATAGGTTTTTGGAATTTAATTCGCTTCCTTTTTGTCAGTATTCTTGCTTGTCATAGACACTGATAAGTGTTGCAAATTTAGTTATGTACATCAACTTACATTACGCCTACAGTGATATCATGCTGCACATGACAGAAAACTTGGAAAGCTCCAGGCATACATGTATGTACTATTCCAAGTCCTGTGGTCATCTGCACAGATCCTGCTAGAACAATAACTTGCTGTTCAAGGGAAGGTGTCCACAACAACTGTAAACATGTACTACACATTGCATGTACAGGCCCTGCTGAACTGCACAACACTAGCAATGCTATTGTGTGAAAAGTGTTGATAATTTGTTTACTTCGCTTGTTATTGAATAGCGACGGGAAACATCCACACTTTTCACATAAACACTGGATTATGCGATATAATCGACACTTTTCCCAGCTCCATATTAATCGGTTCCTATCACCCATACTACAAGGAAATTTATTCTTACATCCAATTTAGGAAATACTAATGAATATGACTTTGGCATTTGTTTATAACCTTTAATTTCTAAAATACACTTTTTTGGTGATCAAGATGTATCAAGCCCTTCCTGAGACAGTGATATGCCAGTGTGTCCTCCATGATTGACAGACTTGAACCCAATGCTTTGTGGCGGGAAATTAAGCTGCGTGTCTGGTACTGTAGCATAGCAGCAGCCTATCTTGGTGCTACTGTCATGTTCGTTCCCGATATAATGCCAGCCTGCAGAGGCAGAAAATGTGTGTGTGTGTGTGTGTGTGTGTGTGTGTGTGTGTGTGTGTGTGTGTGTGTTACACTCCTCATAGATAACAATACGGAGATTATACAGTGAGAACAGAGCAATGCGTGGGATCTCATTCTTGACCTGCCAGCAGTCTTTTGTCAGTGTACATCGTTTTCCGATCATTATTAGCGAATCAAAATTTTCAAATGGTAGCCCTTAAGCAAGAAAAAGCTGGTGGACTAGGTTTATTTCCAGGATGATAAACCCATCAACCTAACCACAGCTATTGTTCAAAATAACGGTAATAAAAGTGGAAAACTTTGTTTCGAACAATGACTGTGGTAGGGTCTATGTTAGGTTATAAGGTGGGATGAGAGTTCAACAGACTTTAATGACAGCCAAGGGCGGAGACTGCAGCTGTCATTAAAAGCTGTTAAAATCTCATCTTGCTTTATAACCAACTTAGAACGCAACACAGATTAGCCATGGCATACATCCTATTAAAAGGTCCCTGACATATTTGGAACACTACTGACCTCTGGTATCAGAAACCAGAATGAGCCTGTGGGAGACACCCATTCAAGCCCCCATTCACTTACATGTTAAGTTTGCTGACTTTGCTTGCTCATATCTATTATCAAAAATACTTTTGAATGGATCCATTGAGTTATTCTGATAGGAAAACAGAATTAGAAAAAGCTTCAGTGTTCAAACTTTCCCCTATTGCCGCTGATATATATCTCACTGCAATTTTGATACCCTGTAGTAGGCTGTACAGTTGGACTCAAAGCCAGAATAACTGAGTCGACTATACATTCGAGGAATTTCCAGCAGCAACATTGTTATAAAATATGGGTTTTTAAGGATATATTATCACAGATGCATTTATTCTAAAGCTCAATTACCTTGTAAATGGAGGAAAACCGATCAGTGCAGACCTAATTTGCTTATTGGGCCTAAAAAAGTCCGATGGAACGTGAGTATTGCACACACACACACACACACACACACACACACACGCGCGCGCGCGCGCGTGCGCATATATATATATATATATATATATATATACACACACACACACACACACATATATATATATATATATATATATATATATATATATATATATATATATATATATATATATATATATATATATATATATATATATATATATATATATATATATTGATGTCTCGGGTAGTACAAGTTACACACCCAAATGGCGAACTGATTCCAAAATATGAATTCAACAGATTAAGTTGTATGATGTGATAAGATGATTTAAATCATGTTGCCATGAAAACTTATTTCATATATCAGGACTACTAGTAACTAGTGCAACAATGGCTCAAACTCTTAAGACCTGTTTTTTTGCCTCACCGTCATAGTCCCAGAGTTGTCCCAGGATAACGCGATGGCTGTATTCAAAAACTGTTTGTAAAGATAAATATAAGCTGGAAAAGTAGGCAAATTTAACATGTAAGTGAATGGGGACTTGACTTGATTTTCCACTCAAGCCTCATTATGGTTTCTGCCATCAGAGGGAAGTAATGTTCCAAATATGGCAGAGACTTTTGAATAGGGTGTACTGATTGGGTCGGTGTAAGTCACAAGCCGCTCCCGCGCCTGTCAGTAGCAGCAAAACTGCAGGGGTGGTCCGGTGGAAAGATAAGCGCACTTTGGGTTTATTGCATAATTCACGCGCGAAAATGCTTGCCAATTAAATAGATGCTACGTATTGACCAATAATACAGCAGTCGTACGCATGACTTATTTATCTATATAAAGTAAGGATAAAGCCACGTGGTTGTCCAGTAGCCACGCGGATGTCCAGTTTACACTTAAATACTAATGACTTTCATTCTTTTCTGCCTTGCCCATGAATTTTGGTATTAAAATCCAAAGATAATTAGAAAGTTTGGCTGCAATAATTTTACAGTTTTTAAACTTGCCAGTTTTACTACTTTATTTTATCTTTTGGCATCATTCTGTTCTAATTTCACTTTCAGACATTTTAGGCTAACGTGTTTTCTGTCAGGTTAAACCGCCAAGGGCTATCGGTAGGAAGCAGCCGCCGACGACAGTTAAACGTTTGCCTAGTTGTACTTAAAATCGTGTTAAGGAAAATTATATTTTGATAACATGTTTTTGACATAAATGCTGATGACTGTCATTCTTTTTTCACGTGCCTAAATGCACATTTTATCAAAATAAAAAAAAAAATACTCAAAACTGACACATTCCGTTGAAACATTGACTTAGGGTTGGCAGTGAAATAGAGCTTAATTGTTTGGAGACTTTCAAAGTAAGGTGAAGGTGTCATCATTTTTTTTTTTTTTTTTTGTGCGGGATCTCCATTGCTGTAGTACTTGTAAGGGTTTCCATTGGCTTGTACAATTGGTCTAGCTGCAACTGTTTATTCTACAATCACTGGGACTGCATATAATGACCCAGTTTGTTTTTACTTCAGCTATATACTAGCAGGTAGTTTAACTGGGATAAGCTTTCCAGCTAAAAAGGGTACATATTGGTTCAGGGGTAAGTAATTTTTTTTTTATCTGAACCTGTATTATACAAGTTTAGTAATTATGTTTTGTTTGACAGGTATTCTTCTTTCACCATGAAACTCTGCATTTATGAGCAAAACTTCACGTATTTAGCTAATTCATCATTTGCCATATTCATATTTATCCATTAGTATGTACCTGTGGGTTGTTTTTGCTGAATATTTAGCTTAGACAAGGAGCCGGTACTCAGAGAGATATGTACGGGTATAGGCTCCGAAACATGTTCTGACTAGTTACCCGATGAAGACCCTTTAATCTAATTGAGCTAATACAGCCTATATGCAAAATTCTACAGAAGAACGTGTGCAATATGTTCAATTGTACTTCCATATGTATATTGATTAGACAGTAACAGCTTAGCTTACGGAGAGTAAAGACTCCGGACTGCGGAATAGGGAAATGACTACTAGGAAGTGGTTCTGGACAAAAAGACACAACTACAATTCGTCTACTAGACAGAAAACTACGCATTTATTTATTTATTTTTATTTTTTTATTTATTTATTTTTTGTACAGTTCATCATGTGTGCCCTTAACTAAGATGGAAAATTCGGGCGCAAGTTTCTTTTGGACTGATTTACCTGGCGATTTACAAAACCTCTATACCCAATATTTGTTTCAACCAAATGTCAACACTGCAGACACAGTTTTGCCGGCAGAAACAGACATCGCTGAGCGGACAGGCAATCGCTTCAATGAACCCCTGTCGGATGCACAGTCAGACGGAAAAGTGAGGAGCGCTGTTCCTCAGTCTAAGCAAATGGCAAACAAGTGTGTGTGTGTGGGGGGGGGGGGGGGGGGGTACATGGAGTGGGCACGATGGAGAAATGAGTTCCGCGAAACTATCATTACGAGTCTTTTGAAATACAAGTTGCCAATCGGGATTGACTAGATATAATCATACCATTTCAAAACATTGCTAGTCTCGAATGGATAAAAATGTTCAGTTTCGGTTCTATTTCTTTTACGCACTTGCGCATCTAAATGAAGGTTATTTCCATTCCTTTTCAAAGCAACACAACCTAAGGTATATCTGTTATTTATATTTGTTTCAGCTAGGGGGTATGTGGTCAGTACGTGGACAACAATTTTACAGCTGTTAAATATCAAATCGTTTACACAACTTATTTTCATTTCCTGTTTCATGTAGTCAACATCGCTGCCGAGGCATTGTTATAGAACAAGACATTATTATAGAACATTGCATCACACTTGCTTTCCATACAAGTTTGGTCTTTTTTCAGCTTACCTAACGGTATTTTGACATCTGTTATTTATTTTCAACCTGGCTCGCGCATACCTGCTGAGGAGGTGTGGTTTCCGATGGGCCAATGAAAATGCAGTTATAACAGTACGGCCACCCACTTTAAAAGATTTTAAAGCCCCCGAGAACAATAGAAAATAGGGCATGGCGCATTATAATATGGATTATTGCAATGATTTTGCTTGTGGAGGATAAATTGTGCATTGCAAAGCAGCAATTTTGTAGTAGTTAACACTCACCGCGAATGAACTACAGACGTTAACAAACTCGGGAGTCCAACATTACAGATGTACTGATATTTCACAGCCATAACTCAAAAATATTAGACGGAATTTTAGAGAAAAGAGCTGATATCGGACATTCATTTTGCCCAGCTATCAAGCTCAGTGTCATGCCTCGCTTTATTGAATCTTTTCTTCAGGGCATTGGGTGTAATGGAATACAATTTTTACTATTATTAAAAACCCAAAACGTACAAAGAATCATAAAAAAAAAACAAGAACAAAAGAAGTAAAAATAAAAAAATACAAAAAGCAAAGAAAACAAACAAAAAACAATCAAAATAAAAAAAACAAAACCAAAAAGACAAAACAAAAAACAAAAACAAAACAAAAAACAAAAACAAAACAAAAAACAAAAACAAAACAAAAAAGAAAACAAACCAAAAGACAAAAACAGCCCCCCCCCCCAAAAAAGGAAAAGAAAAAAAAAAGAAAAAAAAAATACGGTCTGTTATTGTCCGCTGGGTTCATCCATACCTAACTTGGTCAAGGCCATTAGTCCCAAGTAGGAGTTTTAAATAAGTGCCCAGATAAACTGCTTGCGAGATGTTTCAAACGCGAACCCTACATTCATCTGCATGTAAAGGCTTGGTCGATTTCACACCAAGAAAAAAAATTGTCTCCAGAGAAGAGCTTATACAGGTCAACCAAACACTTTTTTTAAATACATTTTATTTCAATTTTCTTTCCAAAAACATACTGAATTTTAATTTTAGATGATTCCATTTAGTACACAGGAAAGTGAAATGGAAAGAGATCTTTCTCTTGCGCACATAAAATGCAAGCTTCGTTCGCCAAACCCCATTTAAGGGATGTACCAGAAGTGCGGGTGCAAATATGTAAATCAGGATGGAAATTCAATGAGGTGTCCTGCACTACCTGGATGAAGCTGCAAGTACACTGAAGTTCATGTATATACTGCACTTCCCGCCCGCACATTATAATCCGCGTACATGATGAAAAAAAATAAAATAAAAATAGAATAAAACAAAAAGCAACCCCCCCCCCCAAAAAAAAGAAAAAGAAAGAAAAGAAAAAAGAAAAACACGGAAAATTCTGCGCATGATAAGGAAAACAAGAAATACATATGTTACTGGTTATGGCCCAATTTCATATGTTTCTATGTTTCCTAAAAAAAATACAGGGGCGTAGTTACATAGAGAATCACGATTGCAAACTGGAGGCAGGTCCACAGATGAGATGACAAAGTTTCATTTTAGCAATACATTACGACGCCAAAGGCGGAATAATTTATCGCGTAAACGGAAATTGCGAGTCTTATCTGTGAACTTGTATCCAGTTACGAGACGGTGATTATATTTACTCCAAGTTTTAACGCAGAATAAGCACAAAATTTATGAGAGTGTTTGTGCAATAATGCTAGGGTAAATGGGTCGTGTACACAGGTGGAGGAATTTAAGTCTAGTAAACGTGATTAGGCATCACAGTTTTAAAATGTAGCCCCGCCTATAGCGCCCAGAGAAAGATGAAAAAAGGAATAAAGAATAACTGTAATTATGTGCGACTTTATTGACAAAAGGTGAAAGCAGTGAACAGGAAGAAATGAATGTCATTGACATTATGTCCTGTTGCGCTAGGGAACGAGGAAACTTGGTCATGGGAAATTGAAGGTTTTACCGCTGATTCCGTCACGTTCACATTGATTGTTACTGGGCCATTAAAACACGCTTCTGCAAGCATATCAGTCATTAAGTTATGGGCACGACACATCGATGTCATAGTGTTGACCTGTGAAATCACTGTTGACGTAGTGGTCGGTGGTGTTTCGCACACGAGTTGACAAGCACTCTGAGAAAGCAAGATGGCCATTACTTGCTTTTCGTGCAGTTGTTATCAAGCGCAGAGGTGATTTAGAGTGTAACAATTTAAAATTATTGTGGATAGAAGTAAGATTACATAATAACAAATTTTTACTGGGAGTGGCATATAACCCGCCTTATTCGAAAATTTCACATTGGGATGTTTTGCAACAAAATTTTGACCTTGTGGGAATAAATGGGTACGACAAAATTGTTCGAACGGGGATTTAAATGCCGATTTCGGAACACCTGCAGGAAATATATTAAACTTTTTACACACATTACTGAATGTACTGCCATATGTCTGGATCAGATAATTTTATTTTTTTCTCAATATAGTCCGACTATGAAAGTATTACCCCCTGTTGCCGATAGTGATCACTGCATGGCAACAGCATCTATATTTTTCAAATTACCAAAGACATGCGCATGTCATAGGCAAATCTCTGAATATCATAAGACTGACTGGGGGAATTTTAGATTTGAAGTGGGAAATGATGCTAGGGAAGTCTGTTTTAGCTTCGATCATATTGATGATATATATGTTGTGCTTGGACAGAAACATTCCTAAACACTGTAAAGTAATGCATACGAAACAAAGTTGAATACATTCGACCAAATGATGTCCCATAGTATAATTCATCCCGTCGAAATCTTAAACATGGGAAAGATCGAAAACATTAAAAGGCTAAGACAACTTGGCCACATTTAGACCTCTTTGGAATCAGCATCAGTATCAAACTAACTCAGAAAAGCTAGACAGAAGTGCAGAAAAACTTCAAGTGATAAACTATCAAATGCTAGATAGTGACATAATTCTTGGTGGCGTACTGTCAAAATCGTTCTTGTTGACGTCCTGGGTGCAGGATCTCCATCACTGATACATCAGGACCATATGCATTCTGACACCAAATGAAAGGGGGCCCAGCTTGTCAGTGACCACTTTTTGATTCAGTGTTACGTTGGTGATCAAGAAGCAAATCTATGAGACAGCCAATAAAAACCAGAAATATTACTTTACAGACTGCAATTAAATCCAGATCAAATTTTCGAGTTATTAGTTAGTATTGATACAAGTAAAGCTACTGGTGCAGACGTGATAAGTCATAGAATGCTCAAAGAGGCAGCTGTATCTATAGTTGAACCACTTTATAAATTGTTTAATATTTCTCTTCAAGATGAACGATTGTAATTTGCAGAAATATTCCGACATTAGATGTGCCTAGTATGGATTTTCAAAAAAGCAACTATAAAACAGCAGTCGCAATAGCAAGGAGGTATTGAAACACCATACTAGGCCTACCTGTTCTGCACCAGGGCCATTTTCAATGTAATACGGGCGCAAGTACAGAATAAATCATAATCATTATCTCACACTTCAAGTTAAGCTACCGGAAACTGCATCAATAACTTTCCTTAGCGTAGTCTGAGCACCAGTTGCAAAGTGCATGCGGCCAAAGTGGTTCAGCTTTGGCATCTTCCATGAAAGTCCAGAAAGTGACCCTAACACCAAAATATCAATCCACCCAAAGAGCCCATGGGGGGCTAAAATGACAATCAACTTTATGATGGATTGATGTAGCTGTTAATGTCACTTTGTGGACTTATATGGATGATGATCATTGTTGAGACGGCGGTTTCAACAAGTACCTTTTAAATGCTAATTTTATTCATAATTTCAACAAATTAGGAACCTGTGCTTTCAAATTCTCTGATGTGCTGCAAATTTTGGTCCTTTTTCATAAATTGTATGGTCCAATATGCACATGAATGATGCACTTGTTCAAGCTAATTTACTAAAATAGGCCTATAATTTGAAACATAACTTTTTGCATTCTTTCATGTTAAAACTAGACATGGCTTTTTTGACCCTATGGACCTTTGCACATACGTTTTGGACTCTTTTAGGTAAAGACGAACTTTAAATTTAAAGCTACATATACCAAGGAACATTGCCTTTGGTCGGAATTGACTTGGATTTGTTTCATTAAGACTGCGGTTTGGATATGGTAATGATATTGTCCAATTCAAAAACTACAATTAAATTCTTAATCATTATAGAGCTGTCAAGACCTGATATATCTGGGATTCAAATCTAATTAAGTTTAAGATTTTACTTGAGAAAATATCAATTTCTAAAAAAGTGGAAAACAAAATTTGGATGATAAAAATTAACTTTATAATGTACACCCAAGGGCCTAGTATGTCTCATTCTGATCAATGCCCCCACTCCCTCATTTAAAAGACAAAGATGACACTGGAAATTTAAATATCCATAATTTTTAAACAATGAAAATATTATTTCTTCCAGGTATTGTATTTAACAGTTATGAAGAACATAGCACTTCGTGTATACCTTGAATTTTGGCTCTAATGTATTGCAATGACATTTCACCTACTTCACTTGATGATGATGATGATGATGATGATGATGATGATGATGATGATGATGATGATGATGATGATGTGATCACGCAGTCAGCTTTTCATTTTCTTTATTATCATCCATTTTTTCAGTACAGTTGCATGAGTGTAGAACAATAGTGACTTGTACCGTGTAAACTGACTTATTTTCACTGTGTTGTCAATTTCATTGATGCCTCATACCACACGAATTCTCGCAAAAAGAGTTAATTTTAATATGAATGTGTTCTTGAAAAAATTAAAGTTTGTTATATTTTTGATAAATGTATTTTTATTGTTATCCTTTGAATCAGAACAAGGCTTCTTCCTGGTAGATTATATACACATGCATCACATTCAACATATCGTTTCTTAGTAGGTAGTTTTTTGAGTCAACAGGGCAGGATCTGCTTCTTTTGGGACAAGTGCTCCATCTTTAAATATGTTATTTTTCCCCATCAGTTGCTTCTTCTCCTTGACAATAGGACATATAAATTGATGAGCCCTATTCTAAAATATAAAGAAATATGTATGTGTTTATATTCATCATCTGGATCAAGCCTTTTAATGGTATTACACCTGTTTAAAATGGTATTTGGTACCCCCCCCAAAAAAAATTAAATTAAAAAAAAATCCTCCCTCCCTCATCATTTCTGTCCCCAGAGGTAAATGAGAAACAAGTTATTTTTTTATTTGGCTTTAGTAACATTTCATTTGATTGCAAAAAGTGTGAAAATAGAAAATATGCAAAATTAACAATTCACGTTACCTTTTAATATATACTTACAACTGATTTGTATATTAAGACACAAACAAAAACAAAACAAAACAAAAAAAAAAGTCTTGTTTAAAGTTACTCTAAAATCAACATACAACATCACAAAATCAGGATGTTGGATCAGGCTATCAACCAGGCATTCTTGGTTCCAACTACAAACTCAACAGAGCCAGCAGCAGAAACCATAAGCAATGCGGTGTGTCCATTACATGTCGCTAGGGTTCTTGGTCTGTCTGAATGCCTGGCATTTCCAGTGGGCTGATGAAAAATCCTGTTTGCCACATTAGGTTTTATTGCTCTCCGGTAAGTACTTTCCTGTTTTTTATTTCTTTTTTTTTCTCCTGACAGGGGCCCCTGTATTGAGTAAAGATAACTCTAGCCCAGTAAATTCCCAAGCTTACCTTGGCCCAGTACGTTGAATGGGCCTGTGACCCCCTAGACAAGGTCAGGCTAATGATACAAGTGTGGGTGGTTAAAAGTAATGAACCTTAACTGTTTAAATCTTAGGCTTTAGAGTTCCCATTTTTTTGTAATTAACAAAGCTTGTTTCCTAAATCTTGTTGGGTGAATTAAGCACTTATAAACATGCACCATTTTGCACTTCGAATCTCAAAATTTTCCCGAGGGAGGCAGACCCTGCGATCCCCCCTAGCAGGCCTTCGCACCCTTTGGCTGCTTGCAGGTCCAGTCTTTATCCTTCGCCACTGCACTAATATTAAATATATGTATGTATGTATGTATGTATGTATGTATGTATGTATGTATGTATGTATATATATATATATATATATATATATATATATATATATATATATATATATATATATATATATATATATATATATACATAAATATATATATATTAGTAATTTTGTGACTTTAATGATGACCAGCTATCTCCCGATTGAGCCAGGTCATCAGTATTGTGGAAAGCAGAAATATGGTCATTGATTGGCTATCCCAGGTGCATCACTGATAATCCTGCTACCTGCTTTAGTATCATAGCCACCACACGTTCAGAGCGTGCCTGGGAAAACTATCGACTGGTGGCGTCCTATTCACAGTGAATGAAAAAAAAAAAAAAAAAAAGACAAAACTAGCATTGAACGACATTTTCGGAACCAGACATTTGCAGGGAGTCTCTGACACGAAAGCGCTGCAAGTCGATACAATAACGTCAGGTGCATCACGGCTAAGTGGTGTATGCTCACTTTTGCCATTTGTCATTTTCAAAAACCTTTAATTTGCATTTTTTTGTCTTTCAGTTTGTCCCTTTCAGATAACACCCATTAGTTGACCCGTTCAGCGATTGCTGCATATAGATGCAACATTTGGATTCTAACTATACTTGATATTCATCCGTTGATTTGCAGTTGAAAAGGATAAACAAATAAATCAATAAACAAAGAGCTAACACATGTACGCAGAATAGGCTGGCCATATTATGCATACAGACATACAGACCAAGAGTGAAACTACATAACGGTAAATGTATAGCTAGCAGTTGATTTAAATGCAGACTATTGACATATTCTGCGTATCCCTGACATGCTTTCCATGCCATTTGCTGTAAAGCTATACTTTAGAAGCCAATTCGGGACTTGTGACATGCATCTGATTTCCCTTGAAAATAAATTATTGAGAACAGCAGCGGCTACATATTCCGGGCTACATATACACTTGCCATTTTGAACATCCCTTGAAACCTGCAGCTTCCAACACACACACACACACACACACACACACACACACACACACACACACACACACTCATATATATATATATATATATATATATATATATATATATATAAATGAATGAGAGAGAATGAAACAGAGAGAATCACCTGAATATCTTGCACCATGTCCATCTGTGGTCCTTTGGAGGACCTCCGACCAGCAGCCTAATGTATTTACAGTCGAATTAACATTGGGTGTACCCTTTGATTCCTCTGCCATTTTTGCAGAGGAATCCCAGGACGAGCACCAAGGAGCAATGCGTGCAAAACTTAGGGTCGCATGAAGTGGCGATGCTGTTAATTTTGTCTTTAAAGTTGATGACTTCGATTGCTGTTTGCTCTAAGCACAAAGTTGAGCAAAGACAGAGTGCTTCATATTCAATACCCTAAGCTTATGTTAATACGAAGTGCTCCTCGTTAAATACCCCAAAGTTTACGCAATTATGATTTATATTCAAGTGATTAATAGTACACTGGAGCTATTATATAATAGCTCCATGCTTATACTATGCTTGCGTGACGCATAAAAAAAGATGTATTTGCTGTTGCCGTTGCCATAATTCATGCTTATTAGACTAAATACCCTACTTCCGGGTAAGTGTTGAAGGAAGGAAGACGTCGCTTTCTGTGTGTACTATACACACTTAAACTTTTACGCAGTACAGCACGAATTTTTGTATAGCCTGAAGAGTTAGAGCCTAACGTTTCTCTAATATTTACAAGATCTACCGATATTTCCCCTTAAGTCTGATATACAAAGAAATTTCAACTTCGCCGTTGCTATTGATCCCACCTTTAAAGGATTGGTTGCTTAATTCACCACTTAGACGGAATTCTATATCAGTTATTAGACAATAAGTGATCCCATACTGGTAGGATATGCTTCAAAATAGACATCCTTGGATCTCACATATAAACCTTATGAAGGTAACTGGAACGTTAGTAGAGATATGTCTTTGCGAGTAAATGGCATCTCATGGGGTTTCACAATATGACCAAAAATACAATCATCATGAGATATGCTACAAAGCGTATATTTTCTTGAATTCAAGAATTTTGCATTTATATTTTGCAATTTCAATAATCAAATTTGGTGCACTAGTTAATTTGGAAACAAGCAAATTCAACGAAGATGCGTTGCAGATGAATAAAACAACCTGTGGGTGTATGTAACACAAAAAGTCTGTTCACTTCTCAATACAATAGTGACAGGAGGGGCTTAACGTTGTCGATGTGAAGAACATCGAGGTCGTCTTAGATAGACAACGACTTGCTTTTAGACCCTAACAGCCCAAATGAAGCAGACGGTGATGTGTTCCATTTTAAGGGGGAAGATGTGAAGCTAGTGCGCAGTGAAGCTGGCAACTTTGGATCAATATAACCCATTTAATTATTTCAAGAAATACATAAAACCTATATATTTTCTGCTTACTACATATCCATAGTTCTGTATTCATAGGTTTTTTCGGATTTTAATTGTTTGAGACTTTATAGCATTCTTTCTGACTTGAAAGGATTTTCACATCTTTTTACTGAAGCCGCACATTTTTTTTCAGGTTGAAATCAGAAGAAATTGAAAATAAATACCCATGTCCAGGATCGAATTCAACGGTGAGTCCTGAAATAGCGTGAACAGTAAGTTATAAAATGTTTCAGTAAGTTCTGACAGGTTGTTCTTCTTTTTTTTTTTTTTATATAAATTGCTCCAAAAATCACGGAAGGGGTTGTCAGAAACAAATGTCTGGAAACAGGTCCGAGATATATTTTTTTTTCTTTTGATTCCCGTTGATTTGAAAGTAATGGGGCCATTCATATGTTTCTGAGATGAGATTCAAATTGCAGAGGTTAAGCAAAAAAACAGTTCCGAGAGAATCAAAGTGAAAGAAATTGTTGCCAATTCTAATGGATATATGGCTGTAATATGACACATAATCAGTTCACCTGCCCTTTGTTTTTATTATTGTGTGGAATTAGCTTGTAGCTAAACCTCTATGATGTTGTCATTCCAAAAAAGTATATTTTGTGGCTTAAAACTCGACTTTTTTTAACTTGGGTACATCACACTTGGCTTGTTTGGGTGTGGGTTCACATATCTGGGGCCCAGTAAGTGAATTGTGCTAATTTGTTTTACATAATTAGAGAATTTCAAAGCAGTAAGAACAATAGTGGTGATTAGTCTGTACTGGCCCATTCTTCTCTCCGTGGCTAATGGTTTCCTCTTTTATATGAGTGACCCTTGTCGGTGGCTCAATTGGTTTCCAGGGGTCATGGATTAATGACTGTGCAAACAATGTCAAGGTTCATTATTGTGCCCATGCAAACAAATCCCATATGCTCGGCACTGCTGAGACTGTTCAGTGTGAACAAAAGTTTTGACCTCAATTTTCTCATTTAAATTTTTAGGTTTTTTGAGTTTTTAGGAGCATGTAGTTTAACTATCAAACTATCCAAAAATATGAAAAAGTGAAAAGAGGTTATCCGAAGGTACTGGCTTCAGATCTTCCAGCTTAACTTGTCTTGTTGATCATTCCACATGATAAGCCTAGACCCACCTCTTTGACTTGCACAGAAACCATCGTCAAGCAATCCTGCTATTTCGCTTTAAAATCTAAAAATCTCCTCGACCTAATCAAGTACTGCCTCACACCATAAGAGTGTCACTCAATTTGGAAGCCCTGTATCTCACACATCGCTTTCAGATTACTTTCAAGACACAAAAAACAATCAGCGCGTCACAGATGTTAATGTACTAACACTTCTTCCGAGAATACTATTTGCATCGATACGATAAGCTGAATCCCAGATTTGCCACTTTAACTCCAGTCTTTATTTTCAAGAAGCCACGATAAAGTGGCGGCGCTGGTTGTTTTTCATTAAATAAAAGACAAAATAAGTTGATGGAACCTTTTAAAAAAATATTCAAAGCTTACCTTACCGTAGCTTTCCACAGAGTCCTTTTGTTCTTAATTGTGTCCATTTCCTGTACTTATGTCTTTAACCGCAGACCTACACTCACCCTTAACTTCCGTTTTGTTGAGCCGCATTTAACTCGTAACGTTCAGTGCATGCATAACGACTATTTGGGGATGGTGGTCGCAGCAACATTTACACATTTGCGGTATGCGAGCAAGCTGGGTACTTCTGTGTAAAACATCTATAACTGTGTCTTAACAGCTATATAACGATGTGCAGAGTGGGAATTTCTGGCCATCTTTATAGCGATTGTATACAGGTATGTTGACAGTGGTATCGGAACTATTTACTAAAATGAAAATTTCTGATGTGCATACGAATACTTTAACGGTATATACAGCACGTAGATATTATACGTGCTGTATATACCGGCATGGGGTTAACTCATGCTCAATACATGGGAAACATGACAACATTTATCTTTCACCCCGGGTGCATGCAGCTCCCTGGGTTCAACTTTTGTTGAAAATATTGATGATCCTTTGTTTTATATGACTCCGATGTATGAATCGCAAACAAGTTACTATCGCTTGATATAAAATCTAATCGCTTTAAGGACACTTTTTGTTTAATATATTGACATAGCTGCTAAGGGGTGAATACGTATTTAGTACATGAAACATTCCAGATATGCAGATTGTTTATGTGGCCATGCCGCGACACTCAACGCCAGACTGGCCGTGCATTAATGCTACCTTACCCGCTACCTCTAAGTTCTCAAGTCTGTGAGATTGTTACATATACATATCTATACATATCTAGTGATGAAGTCTTTTTGGTCTCAAGTCTATGAGATAATTACATAGTGATGTGGTTTTTTGCTTTCCAACCACCCAGTGTGAAATGTGTACCTTTGTACATACTGCAGCTTTTTTGTTTGTACTTTTACATAATTCTGATTGCTCACAGTTTCATTGTGACAACTTCACCGATTCATTTCAGTTACTTTTTGATGTTTATGAACTCAAACCTTACATCTCTTTCGTATACCATCATATGAGTACCTTGCTTCGTATAATCGACTTATTTGACACACCTGCTATATTACGGTCGTAAGTTCATCAGTCATTGACATTTTAAAAAACTTTGGTGGCGTGAATAGGAACAATCTGAACGAATTGTTACAAAACCCTGAAGATCTTGATAATGCAATTTCAATAGTATCTGAATCACCATATGTTGACCTAACGAATGTGGCAGATTATCTTAAATCATTTAATGAACATTTCTCTGTACTAGGTATTAATATACAATGTCTCAGTGCCAAATTTGACAAACTAAAAAGTCTAATTGACGAGTTAGCTATAAGTAATGTTGTATTTAGTGCAATTTGTCTTCAGGAAACCTGGCTAGAAGGCGATAACCCCGACGTATCTATGTTTGAACTCGAAAATTACACTTCTATTTCGTTGAAAGCTACTAGTAGTTCACACGGAGGCCTATTAATATACCTACATAAGAACTTTCAATACAATACCCGAGACTTTTATTCCTCAACGACAAACTGGGAAGGTCAATTTATCGACATTTTCGGAGACGAACTCAAACAAAAGATTACCTTGTGTAACATTTATAGACCGCCGCGTGATAGAAATGATGATATTCAACAATTTATTAACGACTTGGCTCCTATTCTTGAAGCTCTATCACATGAGCGTTCCGATAAAATGATTTTAGGCGACTTTAATACAGATTTATTAAAAATTCACACAAGAAATAAATATTCGGAATTCCTAGACGTTATACTAAATAACGGATATGTGCCAAATTTAACCTTACCTACAAGATTTTCGGAGCGGAGAGCAACTCTGATAGATAACATTTTTTGTAATCTCTCCCACTGTAAAAAGACGTGTTTATCTGGCATAGTTTTTACCAACTTATCCGACCATCTACCATATTTCACATGCTTAGACCAAAAATTGGATCTTCATGGTCCGCCAAAATTCATCAGTATTCAGACCAAAGACGAACTATCAGTACAAAATTTCATACAGGAACTAAGCAATACCCATATCATGAAAACTTAACCTTGACCTCAATCAAAACCCAAATTTAAATTACGATATATTAGAAAATATCATATGTACTGCTAAGACGAAACATCTGCCAACTAAAACTGTCAAATTTAACAAACATAAGCACAAACGTTCGCCATGGATGACTAACGGTGTACTTAGATCAATTAAATATCGCGATACCCTGTATAAACAACTAAAATGCACTAATCAAGATACCGTAGAATATATTAATCTTAAATTGAACCTCAAAGCATATAACAAAATTCTTGATAAAAACATCAGAGAACTGAAGCAAAATTTCTACCATGGTCAGTTTACCCGCTTTAAAAGCGAACAAAGAAAACATGGGATGTAATCCGATCGATTCTTAATTTAAAGAGAAACAAAAGAGATTTCCCCCTCTTCTTTAAAGTTGATAACACAAAAATTACTAGTAAAGTTGAAATCGCTGAGCGTTTCAATACTTTCTTCACAAATATTGGCCCCACATTAGCTGCCAAAATCAACTCTGTCAGCCTACCACATTTCTCTACCTATCTCACTCAACAGTTCGTTGCAAATTTTTCTTTTTCTAATGTATCTGCCGAAGATATCTCAACGATTATTAATAACTTCAAACCCAAGTCAAGCGCTGGGCACGACAATCTCTCCATGAAATTACTCAAGAGTATAAATGGTATTATTTCCGATTCCTTTGCTTTGATCGTGAATCAGTCACTCAACACTGGAATATTCCCAGGTAAACTTAAGATCGCTAAAGTCCTGCCTGTCTTTAAAAAAGACGACAAATCCCTACTTAATAATTATAGACCAATATCTCTCCTTCCTGCGTTCTCTAAAATCATAGAAAAGACTGTCTATCAGCAGCTTTATTCATATTTCACTTCTCACGATCTGTTTTACAGAAGACAGCATGGTTTTAAAAAACTACATTCCACTGAGACTGCTGCTCTGGAATTTATAGACAGAATATTTAATTTACTTGACTGTGGTGAAATACCTGTGAGCGTTTTCCTCGATTTATCAAAAGCGTTTGACACGCTAGATCACTACATTCTTTTCCACAAATTGAATTACTAAGGGGTCAATGGTACGGCATTGCAATGGTTTAAAAGTTATTTAAGTGACAGATCGCAATATGTTCAGTTTGATGAAATCTGTTCCAAAACATTACCCATTCATACCGGCGTACCTCAAGGCTCAATTCTTGGACCACTTTTATTCATTATCTGCGTTAATGACTTATGTTTGGCTTCCCCTAAATTCGAATCCATACTTTACACGGACGACACCACTTTAATAAACTCTCTATGTGTCTTTAACACCGATGATAAAGATAATCTCAACAGTATCTCTGATACCATGAACCATGAACTGAAAAAAGTACATGACTGGCTCTCTGCAAACAAATTATCTTTAAACGTTTCTAAGACAAAATTTATGATTTTTCATTTCCCCCAGCGAAAATTAAACTTTGATATAAATCTCCAAATCGCAAACACTCCTATAGGGAGAACAACCGTATTTGAATTTTTAGGATTAACAATTAATGAGAATCTCAATTGGAACAGTCATATCTCTAAAATTTCAACTAAACTGTCAAAAATCACTGGCATATTAAGTAGACTTCACACTTTTCTTCCCCGTCAGCAACTGATGCAAATCTATAATTTCCTCTTCTTACCTCACATCAACTACTGTTTACTTGCTTGGGGCTTTTCATCTGATCGCATCTTTTTGCTTCAAAAACGAGCCATTCGTTTCATATGTTCTGCCAATTTCCTAGCTCACACCGAGCCTTTATTTAAAGAACTAAATATATTAAAGATTAACGATATCATGCAAGCCAGAGCTCTGAAATTCTATTTCAGATATTGCAACTCCGAGTTGCCGCAATACTTTACAAATATCTTCACCACTCAGCCTGTTGTACATCCTTACCCCACCAGATTCCGTGATGTTCCTCGTCAAGCAATTCCAGCTAGGAACTCTACTAAAAATCGTATTCGATACTATGTCCCAGATTTACTTAACAAAACGCCACCCTGTATCAAAAATAAAATTCACACGCACTCATATGATGGTTTCTCTAAATACATAAATTCGTACTTCTGTAATCAGTACTCTGAAATCTGTGTCATTCGAAATTGTTACGTATGCAACAACTGATTAATTAGATTTTTGACCATGTTTAATCTACAAAAGGTATTACTTACTAATTTTAACTTTGAGTCTTGACATTTTTAGATGTGGTGTACTTTCAGTTTGAATAATATTAGGTGGCCCCAATGATAGCGGATTGCATAAATCCTTAATTGGAGTCATCCTGACATATAATTTTATCACTATCTGTTATGTACTTACTGTTAAACTGTAATTTTATGTTTTGTCAATAATAACATGTACAAACTGTAACCATATGTCTAATAAACTGTTTTGAATCTTGAATCTTAAAAATGCTGTGTTTCACACCTCCTTTAAACCATGCCTCTTTTGTCACTACCAGGGACTTCTTCTGCAGTTTTTCCACTTAAATTCTTGCGGATGTCTCTTGTATGAGGACTACTTTCGGTGACCAGAATGCCGGTATTCGAATTTTCCCATTAAGAAATAGGGTTCTCTCTGCTTTATTTCAGAAAAAAACAATAAATAAACATGTAAGTAAGTCGCCGATAGGATTCGAACCCGCACTTATTATTTCCACATGTTGAAGCGACTGAAACCCTGTGCTATACATGTAAATCTCTCGCGCTTCGCGGTCGCGATTTATGATACAGGCTCTCAGAACATATCCCGATAGCCCGTGGTATCTCATATTCAGATACCCCTGTCATGGAGATCAGTGAAGATCGTCGTCCCCACAAATTCATGGGGATTCATCATCTTGGGGAAAAAAGTGAATAAGTTTACATCGAAAACACGACGTCGCAATGGAGTGTTACCCCCAATGATGTTTTCACAGTGAGCCACTAGATGACAGTGCTGAAATTGGCACTTCCGGGTAGTCGATGCTTTGATACGTGAATATAATTGTATTGAAATAATCTGACTGATATGATAGATGTTCATAATACGTATACATATACACTTACCGCGTAATCCTATTGGCGAAAGCTAACACTGATGTACTGCGGTGTTTTGTGCATATGCAAAAAAAAAAAAAAAAAAGCCAACAAAAATGTACATAAAAAGAGGAAGAAGCTAAAATTGAAAAATTAGTCCTGACACTATACTGCTGAAACTGAACTCTCTTGATGCATATGGTGAATGTTGATATGCATGACTTCCATAAACCACTCATCATCTATTTTTTCGTCTGTCCTACCTATACAATTCAAAGGGATCATTTGCATAATTCAGTAACTGAGTACGCATCCTTCAGCCTAGAGACTGTTCTATTTGGCGCTCCTAATTGCACTTTTGAAAGTAACAAAACAATATTTCTGGCCGTTCAAAAATTCATTATCAATACCAAACGTTTTCAGCTCAGTGCCGTTACATAATCAACTAAATCACATGAATTTATCCTCGGTTTTTGCGTTATATTAAAATTAATTACCATAGTATATTATTGATCACAGCATATTAGTAAATGTACATAAAGCCCCACTATCTGTCCAGTACAACTGTGGTGTCCTTCTTAAATTCGTTCTACTTGATGCAGTGCTCCAACACCGCTGTCGTCTTGGTGGAGCACTGCTGAAAGCTTTGTCTTGTTCCGTCTGTCCTGTGTTATTGTATTTTCTTTGCAAGAAGGGTTAATATAGGGCCTGGCCCTTCTCCCCAATTGTATTCTTTTTGAATAAAATATGTTTAAACCAAACTCATCATCTCCATATTTCCTGGGCATACAACACTATAGCTGTCTTCTGTTACCAGGCGAAATTATATGCATCGAGTACGAAATACATATACATGTACATTCACATGAAAAACTGGGACCGAAGGTGTGTTGGGGATGGAGTGAGTTGGCATATCATACACAAACCCAATACAATCTTTATAAGGAGGAATATACAATATTGTCACTGCTCCGTGGTTACACCAATATAAGCGTGTACTTCCCTTTTCTCCATTGTAATAAATATAGGAAGCCCCGAAAACATGTCTGCTGCATCACCCGGTACGGCGGTTAACAGTTATTCCAAGCAATTTTTTTAGCCCCCACCGGATTATTTTCTTTCTTTCCATTGACCAAAGGGAATAAGACAGCAACTACAAAATGTTAAGGTCTGAGGAACCCTTTGGCTTTGGCCGGCTGCTACATGAGCTGATCATCCAGCTCCTTTTCCCCAAAGCATAATCAAGTACAACGCTAAATAATAAATAAACAAACAAAGTAGCCCCGGCTAAAAAAAAAAAAAAAAAGGAAAGTAAAAAAAAAAAAGGAAAAAAAGGAAAGTAAAAAAAAAAAAAAAAAAAGAAAAAAGAAAACAAAGAAGAAAAGAAAAAAAGAATAGTACCTGCAGGAAACTGAATGGTTGATAGGTTTCATGTGACACAGCACACCTGTAATATCAACTAGTGCAAATTTTGCCAGGCTCCCACCCGTGAGCATATGCCTAGGCTACCGGGAAGTAGTTGCTGCCACCTAGTGGTGAAAATGAAAACTAGAAATGGCGGTGGCCAACCATTCCAGATTTGTGTTGTGAAAGAGTTTAGGGAACAAATAGTACATATTCGAACATCACGTGTTGAGACAGTGCTATGGAACTCCTTGCAAAAGTACGTCAAACCTACAAAATACTTTGACACTGACACAATTGGTTTGCAGTAAGTCGCAAGTGTCCATAAGTAAGACTAAGAGAGTTCTTTTACTCTAAATGGGAAAGTTTTAAGGGTGTAGAGAGTGGTACCACTCAAATCCATGAATTAATCTCATTTTGCAAAGAAAAAGAGAATAAAATTACTCAGAATGCCTGCACCCACGGTCCATCAACCAGCAACCACAACACCTATGGTAAGTCAGAAATTTCGTGCGTGCAGCCCGCTCACATTGGGGTACACCCCCAGGTGGGGAGTGTCCCCCAGTCACTTGATCAGGAGAAATCCTTAGTTCAAAGTACACGCAGTAGAGCTCATTTGAGCGGTATAGTTTACAGTTGTGAAAATTTTTCTCAAGTAAGCTGTGAGGAGGTCTCGTACGTGCACAGCAAAGTAGTGAAGTCAAAAGTGCCCAACTACTTGGGCTGTCGTATTTCAGTGCCATCCGGTCTCAAGGTTGACACATGGAGGTCACTGTTAACATTTCACGGTTACGCGGACCTGCAGGTGTGTGAGCTGCTAGAGTACGGTTTCCCAGTGGGATACACAGCAGCGCACTTACCAAGCCCTTCTAGTCGTAACCACAGCAAGGCTTATGCCTTCGCGGAACATGTTGACAATTTCATCAAGGGAGAAATAAGTCTAGGGGCCACTCTTGGTCCACTGCAGGACGGCGATCTAGCGCTCTCGGTTTGTACTTCTCCAATCAGTACTGCCGAGAAGAAAGATTCCGCGAAACGCAGAATCATTTTAGATCTCTCCTGGCCCGCAGGTAAGTCAGTTAATGACGGGATCCCTAGAGATACATACCTCGGGATCCCATTCAAGTTAGTGTTTCCTTCCATCGACACGCTCACTGACCGTATAGTCGCGTTAGGTCCGGGTTGTAAACTGTACAAACGCGACCTAGCCCGTGCTTATAGGCAGATCCCGGTAGACCCGGGTGACATTCACCTTTTGGGATTTTCCTGGAGAGGAAAGATGTACGTCGACCGGGTCTTGACCTTTGGTCTGCGTTCCGCGGCTATGTGCTGTCAGCGCACAACAAACGCAGTCGCCTTTCTCCATAGACAGGCAGGATATTTTATTGCCAACTACTTAGACGACTTTGGAGGTGCAGAGGAAGAAAATACAGCTTGGCAAGCCTTCCAGCACCTAAAAACGCTCTTACACCAGTTAGGCCTAGAGGAGTCGGGAAGTAAGGCAGTTAGTCCCTGTTCCCAGATGGTTTTCCTGGGAATACTCCTAGATGCCGAGAATATGCTCATGTCCGTCCCCGAGGATAAGCTACAGGAGATTCGCCAGGCCTTGCGCACTTGGTCCAATAAGGCCACAGCCTCGAAGCGAGAGATCCAATCTATCATTGGCAAACTTCAGTTTGCTGCCAAGTGTGTGAAGCCGGGCAGAATTTTCATATCGCGAATGTTGGAGCACCTGAGAACTCTCACGCAGGCTCCCCCAGATAAGCAGGTATCCTTAACCCCCTCATTTTTGCAGGATGTGGCCTGGTGGGTGAGATTCATGGACAAGTATAACGGGGTGTCGGTGATACCGCAAGAGGGTTGGTCGGAACCTGATACACTGTTCGCGACCGACGCCTGCCTGACAGCTTGCGGAGGTCACACTCACGAAGCCTTTTTCCACCGCGAGTTTCCAGGTAGCATTATAGAAATGGACCTTCATATTAATGCCCTGGAATTGCTAACAGTATTGGTTGCCTTGCGACTCTGGGCCCATACCTTCTTAGGAAAAAAGGTCCAAATCTTCTGCGATAACGAGGCGTCGGTCACAGTGCTTAACTCAGGGCGCACCAGAGACCCCTTTTTAGGAGCCTGTATGAGGGAGATTGCCTTTGTGGCAGCTCAAAACCAGCTGGAGTTGCGAGCACAGCATTTAAGTTCACAGGATAATAGAGTTGCGGACTTGCTGTCGAGGTGGGCCATGGACCGCAGGCACAGAGTACAGTTTTTTGAAGTGTCGGGTTTCATACCAGAGCAAGAACAGAAAGTACCAGATGAGTTCTTTCATCTGACTAGTAGCTGGTAACCTTGTTCTCATTTGCTTGCAGAGTCGCAGATACTGCAGTTGAAAGCAGAAGTCAAACACTCACAGAGACATGCATTTGCTCAAGGTACCACCAGGAATCTGTTTGTACAATGGAAAGCCTATTTTCTGTTTTGCTTATACTTTAAGTTGACTCCCTTACCTGCCTCTTTGTTGAATGTTTGCTTATTTACCCAGTTCCTGAGCAGGTCCTTTCAAAGCATTTCATCCATTAAAAATTATATTAATGGAGTAAAGGTCCTACATTTAATTTTGGATTTAGAATTTAATTGTATAGCTGAATTTCAGTATAGACTGCTGATAAAAGGCCTAGCCAGGTTGAACCCTCACTGCCCGAAACAGGCCTCCCCCATCACTCCAGATTTGCTTATGAAAATACACAGTGTCTTAGACTTCTCCAGGGCAGAACATGTGGCTGCCTGGGCAGCCTTCCTGCTAGCCTTTTACTTGATGGCAAGAAAGGCTAATATAGTGCCACCCAGCCTCTCCTCCTTTGACCCAGGTAAGCACCTCACAAGAGGTGACCTCTTCATTGGGGACTCTGGGCTCTTAATTTTTATAAAATGGTCAAAGACCATTCAGTTTGGAGAACGCAAACTTATTCTACCAGTCCTCAGGATACCTGGCTCGGTCCTTTGCCCTCACGCAGCCTATCTGCAGTTATTGAGAGTCGCTGGAGCAGCGTCGGACGCCCCCGCCTTCCTTTTCAGTGTTGCCCCTGACCGTAAATGCCTTACACAACAATCATTTGTTAGCATTCTCCGCTGGGCCATCAGCAGGCTGGGGCTAGCTGGAGAACTTTTCACCGGTCACAGTTTTCGCAGGGGGGGCGCCACTACAGCGTTCTTGGCCCAGGTTCCAGGCGAGCTTATCAAGCTTCAGGGAGACTGGGCGTCCGACGCTTATCTAAGATATCTAGATGTAGATATGAGTTCGAAACTGCAAGTCGGTGTCAGAATGAGACAATACATTCGCACAAATTTTGTCTAGTGTAGCCAAGTTGGCGAAGTAAGACAGTGTACTTTCGCAAGTTTTCATAAGCTAGCCAAGTTGGCAAATTCTTATCTAAATAATTGTTCTTAAAGGATTAAGTAACAGGTAATTTGGCTGGCTGGCACCCTTCCCACTCAGAGTCCTTCCAGGTTCTAACCATTGTTTAATTTTGGTTTTGTTTTGTTATGTATATATATAAATTTTTTTTTTTTTTTTTTTTTTTTTTTTTTTTTTTTTTTTTTTTTTTTTAATCTCCTTTCCTTCTGTTTTTCCTTGGTAGTTTTGGCGGTCAATTGTCCTCAAGGGGTTGTTTACTTTTACTCTGTTAATCATGGTTCATTTTGTTTGAGTGATACTAACAATTGTGAACCTTGAGGCCTTTGACCATTTACTGCCAAAAAATTCCTAAACTGTTCAATAAAATACTTAAAAACATGTTCTTTCTCCTTATCATTACCAGGAAGGTACTTTAGTTAAGTTTTACAGCTCCTGTTTCTACTCCAGCTCGGAACTCTAGCAGGTTGTTTTAAATTCAGCTGAGCTGTCACAGTCCTACTCCGACAATATACCTGGCCAGTAATTTACATATTTTGTTTCAATATCAAAATATTTAATTACCCTGGTGATATTGGAGGTTTCACCAGTTCCACCTTGGTTTCCCATAGTTCCTTTTCCTTAGAATTACTTCCGTCTGGTGCCAGCCTCACCTTTACTTGTTTGTAACACCTTTTTCGTCATTACTTGCTTTGTGTTTTGAAAAATCAGTTACGATCGATGTGTCATGGTAGTCAGACGTGGTAAATGCGAGTCAAAAAACCCACCCTCCCACCCTGTTCTGGTCATGTACCAAAGGGTGGCGGTCAATTGTCCTCAAGGGGTTGTTTACTTTTACTCTGTTAATCATGGTTCATTTTGTTTGAGTGATACTAACAATTGTGAACCTTGAGGCCTTTGACCATTTACTGCCAAAAAATTCCTAAACTGTTCAATAAAATACTTAAAAACATGTTCTTTCTCCTTATCATTACCAGGAAGGTACTTTAGTTAAGTTTTACAGCTCCTGTTTCTACTCCAGCTCGGAACTCTAGCAGGTTGTTTTAAATTCAGCTGAGCTGTCACAGTCCTACTCCGACAATATACCTGGCCAGTAATTTCCGTCCGTCCGTCTGTCTGTCTGTCTCTTTCTCTTTTTTATCTATTATCTCTCCCTGTCCCTGTCTGCCCGTTTGTCTATTTGTACTATATATATATATATATATATATATATATATATATATATATATATATATATATATATATATATATATATATATATATGAAACATATCACCAATTTCAAAAAATGAGCTAGTGCCAAATTTTGCCATTCAGTTCACACCCACACACACACACACACACACACACACACATATATATATATATATATATATATATATATATATATATGACAGAAGATGATATAATTTCCCAATGTGCTGCTTCATTTGCGGCCTGTTTGTTACTGTACCACAATGCACTACACAGCCATGTTGAAAGAGAAATATTTTGCACTTGCGACTTTCCAAAATAAGTTCCATTGTACGCTCATGTGTGACGATACAGAGCTAGTCCAAAAGTAATTGCTTGTTTGGTCAATTACAAGCACGGGACTTTGATAAACAATCCAATTCCTGATCTTTTAGTTCCCAGACGTACAAAGCACATTTGGGTCAATAATGTGAGATATGTTTGGATTTCTGAATAGCCTTGCAGAAATAAAGGGGCGAACGCTAAATAAAGTTTACGAAAACACAACACGTTCTAATAGTACCTGAAATAGTCCCTTATGAAAAGGTGACTTTATAAAATGCAGTACAGTTTGTGAGTTGCTATAGTTGACAGGTAGCCTTTATTCATAATGAAGCTCTGCATTTACAAGCAAAACTTCACGTATTTAGCTAATTCATCATTTGCCATGTTCATATTTATTCATTATTATGTGGGTTGTCTTTGCTGAACATTTAGCCCAGACAAGGAGCCGCTACTTAGAGAGACATGTACAGTTATAGGCTCCGAAACATGATCTGAGTAGTTACCCGTTGAAGACCTTTTAATATATTTGGGCTAGTACAGCTTATGTCAAAACTACACAGAGAACAGGTGCAATATAGACAATCGTACTTCCATATGTATATAGGTGACACAGTGACAAGTTAGCTTATGGAGAGTAAAGAGGGTGGACTACGGAATAGGGTAATGACTACTAGGGAGTGGTTCTGGACAAAAAGACACAAATACAAGGATATAATAAAACTTGGCGTCTCATTACTTGCTTGCCACAAAACTCGAATTGACATAGAGAGAAATAGTGCCCAATCAAACCGTTGCAATTTTCATTGCAGGGCAGATATACGAACACTTTAGCAACTTCAAAACACCAGGCGTACATGTTCATATAATGATTTTCGACAAATGATATGAATTCATTCGTAACTAAACAAATTTTTAACAATTGGCCGAGACTAAAGGTTACAGCCTGCTTCCTGCTCTTTTACCATCAGTTTATGCGTACACAAATATTTCGCCCAAAAGATACGGAGTTAAACTACTGCTCTAACATTTCCAGTCAACATCCTCTTTTCGTTCTGCCCGCATGTAATTAGTGTGATGCATCATCTCTTAAGAAAAATAGTTGACAAGGGCACGGCAATAAAGTGGCATGTGAATGGACGGGGTGGATAGACGAACAAAAACATACATACCTAAGTAAAGATATAGACAGGCAGTCAGTCAGGCAGACAAGTAGGCAAACCAGTGAAAAAAATGAGTACCTGCTGCATATGTTGTAAGGCAATAAAAAGTGATCACGTGTGCAGTACCTTTCACTGCATGAACCTATAAACAAATGACTGTTTTGTCGTTAAAACATTAGCCACAAAGAACTGGTGATCTCTCTCGGCAGTGATCGCACACAAAACTTGCCTCATATTTCAACACGGAACTACATACCCAGCCGAAATGGTCCAAGTCGGTTCTGATACCATCTACGCATTACAGGCATTGCTGCTGAAGGTTCAAAAGAGGATAACCGACCTGTGAGAATAGTGTTGGAACATCCAAGCTTCCCACTCGGAAAAAGAAGAAGAAGAAAAAAGTTTTAACGCACTAACCTGTATTTACGTTGAATAAGGGTATGTCAAAAAGTTTCTACCTCATCCACAAAAATAAATGTGTGTTGCTATATACCATTGCCTAGTGTTGCCGGCATTTGACATCTTCCATTATTTACAAATGAAGAGTTTGATAGAAAAGCTACACGACAGGCTCATACATTATTGAATAATCAAATGACCTGCACGATGGCATGATATGTTATTAGTCCTGTTGCTCATAAATTCACAGCTGTTGAAATTCAGGATATATTCAGCATGAAGTCGTAAAACAATATATAAAAGGGTCATCTTCATTACCTGTGGATCAACACACCACAATGTTTATTTAACCATTTAAATAAATGTTTATATAATAAAAAGTTTATTGGTTACACTCGGAGGAGGTTTATATATATATATATATATATATATATATATATATATATATATATATATATATATATATATATATATATATATATATATATATATATATATATATATATATATATATATATATATATATATATATATATATATATATATATATATTTATATATAAACCTCCTCCCAGTGTAACCAATAAACTTGTATGAATGTATATATGTATGTATGTATGTATGTATGTATGTATGTATGTATGCATGTATGTATGTATGTATGTATGTATGTATGTATATATATATACATATATATATCTATATATATATATACATATACACGTTACGAGGTTTGAAAGCTATCTTGGCACTTAAATCGCATGTTTTCAACAAATAACTTTTTTTTGTTATTTTACTCTTTTACAATTAAACTTTGTTGTCAGGGGAGCACAAGGGCATGGCCATTTATTCATGTAACCTCTAGCCCAAAGCAAACTTTGAAACTGAAAACATAAATTGTTAATACTTCTCCTTTCTTTATGCAACATGGCTGTCATTGTTAAATAATACAGCTATATACTCAGTTTCATCAATTTAGATAGGCGTTCTTATTGGACGTGTTAGGAAAATTAAGTTATTGATAAGCATTTAAAATTGGCTCAAATTCACGTATTTGATGTGACACTGTAATTCTTTTATGGTTTTCAATTACATATGAGTGTTTATCGTTTAAAAAAGGATTAACTTTGCACAAAAGGAATCACACAGCTCTTGCTACACATTTAACTTCCCCACCTACTGTGGAAAGACAAGTCTTCAGATTCCCACAGTTTTGTATGAGCAGTGTGTGACCACAAAGGTACATTTCGGGAACATTGCCTGTCATAGATTTGGAGATATTTGCTGTCAAGGTGATTGCTGTTGTGCATGGTTTCACTCAGTGGACATCTTTTGGATGCCAAGCGGGCACCAATACCAGGGTGATACAGATTGACCAAAATTGGACTGAAGCAGTTTAACCGTGGCACACAACTGTTGGGTGTGTACAATGTCTATTAACACCCAGGTCTGTTTACTAACGCACCAGATTGCAGCCCCTTATAGTTAAGGGAGTATGTGCTTCCTGCAGTCTTCATTACACAGCAGGTCTTCAAATGAAAATCCGGACTGAGTAGTTTTCCATCAACTTTATTGGCTTTTTGACATATTTAAAGGCTTTTTTGTCATCACTTCAACCTAATCCCTGATCATGGACATACAGTCAACCTCTGGAATAAAATGAACAGAACTGTGGCTAGACCAGAACGTCACTTACATTTTGACTTGCTACTGACCTTATTGTAATTTGTCTAGTTTATGCCACGTATGCTACTTTATCCAACATTCATTTCTCAACAGAAATCCATGAACCTCTTTATATAATCCAACAATTTAAATGTGCTGGACCCTCCACACTTAATATGGTCATTCACGATACCAAAACTGTATCCATCATCAGAACGCAAGCAGTGCCTATCACCGTCACCCCCGTTACTTTTATTATTCCTGATGGCAAGTGATAATCAACTCAACCATGGATAGGTCAATGGAAACCAATGCATATGCTGTAGTGAGGCTATGACAGAAAACCAAAATGCTTGTGCTGTGACATGTGTAACCAGTGGGTTCACATCAAATATATACGCATGTCTACTACTGATTATAATGGGCATGCAAATTGTGACAATCCATGGACTTGCCCCAACAGTACTCTACCAAACGTTTCAGACTCATTAAACAAAAAAAATACATATTTATCTACGACTTAAAAATTAATACAACGTCCAGAATTATAACAACTTATCAGGACAACCTACTAATTCTAGTCTAAACAATTCTCATTCAATTATCAATGACGACCCGTCCTGGAAACTACTCTCTGCCAAGGGGTTTTAGCTTTGCTCACCACAATATCAGCTGATTGCTCTGCCACCTTGATGACTTGTGTGAATTCATCAAAGGGAAAGCCCTCGACGTTTCATCATTAGCAGAGACAGAGATCTTTCAGAGTCCCAAATGCAGAAATTTCTATTCCTAGTTTTAAATTTGTTGCTCGAAAGGACATAAATTCCAATGGTGGTAGTGTTTTAACTGTGGTCCCCGAAAATCTGTCTGCTTCTAATAAGACCGACTTGGACTGCAGTACACCAGCAATTGTGTGCAGGGAGATTAAAGTCTTTCCTTCATCTGCTATCTTAGTGGCATCATGTTACAGAGCACCTTATCAATCAATCAATGTTTTCCTGGACAATCTAAAATCACAACTTGAAACTGTACCTGGTAGTAACTCAATACATATGTTACGCTATTTTAATTTAAACTGAATAATTCAACTGTGTTGTATCAAAAGAAATTACTGGATCCTGCGTCTGATCACCAGTTAAGGCAACTTATTACTGACCCTACCCATACCAAAGATTTTACTGCTACTATCCTCGATTTGATCTTTACCAGTGAACTCAACACATCGGGAAGTGTTCTACACATAGGTATATCAGACCATGCCTTTATATTTTGTGTCAACAAAGCCAGAGTTCGAAGGCCCCAACCTAATTAGATACTTAAAAACAGAGCCTTGAAGAAAACATTTTCGTAAATGATTGCCTACATTTCCCATGGTCTGTGGCAGAAACCTTCGATAATGTAAATGATCACTGAGACCTTATCCACTGTGTGTTAGCCGGGTTTCTTGATGCCCATGATTCTCTCATGAATAAAAGCCTAAGAGGTGATGATCTTGCACCATGGATAACTCATGGCATTGAAGAACCAATACATAACAGAGTATCATAAAGCCAAAATGGAAAACTTGGATATTAAGACTAGACAATTTATTTTTGAAAATTAAAAGGCATCACGAAACCTGATGAACACCATAATGAGAAACGCTAAGAAAAATTATTACAACAACATTCATATAATATGGAAAAATCAGAAAGACTATGGGCCAGACTGAAGAACTTGCCACGGCTCAAGCGTGGTTAGTGCAAAACAATTTGACTTCACACTTGTTTTGTCATCCAAACCCGAACCTCCTAGTGCAATAATTAACATCACAACTAATACCATACAAGGGAACCCGACAACGGTAAAGGAAGTCTCTTCCGTCAAATACTTTGATGTCTGGATAAACAAATGTATCTCCTGGTATTATCATATCTATAAACTATGTAGTGAGATATTATGAAGTCTAAGTGTATTAAAAAAAACCTACTTGAACCTTCATTACGTCAGATACAGCAACACTATTACACAATACTCTTATCCTACCTCTTTTCAACAACACCGGTACTGTCTTTCAAGTCTTGCATTACAAGACTTGAAAGACTCCCGAACGTGGCGACAGGATAGTCTTACAGTGTGAAGTGCGAGACTTGATTCAATTGAACTACTAGAAAAGCTAACTTTATGTCAATAACCAATCGAGTTGATTTCGACACTGGTACAATGGTCAACAAATGTATGAATGACGTAGTTCTACCCTTCTCATCTCATCTCTTCATTCATATAAATCATGTCCAATTATACAATACACGCCAGTGTGACCATCTGTACCAAATTCCACATGTAGGAACTTAACGAAATAGTTCTTTTAACAATTCTGGCATACATCTTTGAAATCAGTTACCTAAACTGATAAGGGAAAACCCTGCCCTGACTAGTTTTACATCTAAATATTTATCAAATTTGAGAAATCCACTACATAATAGTTTACGTACTTAATAGTAGTCACTTGATCCTTACTATTTTCCACAGTTACTGATCTGGCTTTGCATAGCTGCGTGGCTAATAGGCTATGGATTGAGTCTTGCTTTGATTCAAATTCTCTCCCTCGAAATGCATGTTCCACATTGTAACTTTGTCCTGGCTCTGTATGAAATTTCCCTTGCCTCCTTCTATATCTGGGTCAAATTATCATGGAAGTTATTGGGTGCTACTAAAATGTAATAAGTCACGTCAGATATGTATAGAGATGGTGAAAATCTAAGGAGCATCCGGTTTTGCGTCGCAGCGATGGCCATTTAAATTCATTTTAAATATCTAGAAATGCTTTTAGATATCTATAAGTAATTATGTATATAAGAAAAAACAGAAACCCTTGATACTATGTTCAGGTTCTTCAATTTAACACATATTTTGTTTAAGGACCATATTATGATGCATGCAGCATTTGGCAAATCTATGAAGGACTGTATGAAAAACAAAGAAAGAAAAGTGATTTCTGCCAGTGCTTTAGCTTTGTATGATAGCAATCGCATTTACTGGAATGTATTACAATTAAGATGAAAACTAGTCATGGCTTTTCACATTTCAAATGTGAAAATATAAGCCTAGCATGTTGTAGCATCTACATGGACTATTACTTTGAAAACCAAGCAGGCGGACGTCAAATCATGACTGAAAATAATAAAAAGCAAGAGGTCAAATAAAACATACTGTGTGCCTGCATTGACAATTTCAATATATGGTACCACTGGAGAGATTGCTTCACTGATTTAAGCAAAGCACAGCCAATGTTCAATGAGCGTTGGATTTATAGTTGGTTGTACTGCTTTATACTTCTTGCCTTCACCGTCATGAAACGGACAATTGCATGCTTGAGGTATGCCTGAAATTTCATAATATGTGATCACTAGGTTTTAGTGATACAATATTTATGTATGTTTATTTCAAGAACAATTCATAGAACATGAAAACTTGAATGTTGTCATGGGGGTGCAGAAAATAATGTTCCAAATACTTCTGAAATCTATGAATGAAACAAATATTTTAAGCAAATATTATCCGTATTCATAAATTTCAAACCGACAATAAAAGTAAAGCTTATTACCGCTAAAGGGGAAGATTCAAAAATTACCAAAACGTCAACACTCACCTTCCAAAACCAACATCAACAAATAAATTTCACTCCTGACTTTAGGAACTCAGTCATCCGTAAAAGGCGATTGGTGGTTTTCAACTGGTCCTCTCGACCTTTGAAATATTCTTCAGTGACTACAAATGTTACGTTTTTTTCCAAACATGTAGGCATAACCACTTAAAACCCGAAATTTACCTGTGCCAAACACAATAAGAGACATCGTGGGCCAGCCGCTTTTTGTTTCTCCTGACTTGTCAGTCAGTTAAGTTGATAGCAAAAGAAGAAGTAGTACGATACATGGTTTCAGTGATTTTATATATGTAAAACATTAGAAAACCACACTACCTACACTTAAACTATGTGTCAGATAACGCAGTCGTTAGCACATAATAGGCAAACAAATAATAATCAAGAGTTGAAAGAAAAAACAAAAACAAAAAAAAACAAAAAAAACCCAAAAAACCGAAAAAAAAAAAAACCGAAAACAAAAAAACGAAAACAAAAACGAAAACAAAAAAAAAAAAAACGAAAAAAAAAAAAAAAACGAAAAAAAAAAACAAAACAAAAAAAAAACGCACATTCACCAATTTCAACCCAACAATGAATCCAAGGTTAAAGAAGGGGAAAAGGCAGAAATTTCCCGAGTACCGGGATCCCGAGGCAATGCACTAGTGCCCAGAGTAAAAAACTATGCGTAAATCTTTTTCACATTTATATAATTGTTTCATACCCGTGAAATAAAAATACAATTCCACATATGTGTAAAGCTATTATACATATTTGTATATCTTTTTCATATATATATATATATATATATATATATATATATATATATATATATATATATATATATATATATATATATATATATATGTATTATAAAAAATGTATGAAACATTCATTTCTTTTACATATGTAAAAACGGAACACATTTAAATGAAACACTGTTAAACATTTGTGCAAGGTTTTATACAAAAGTGAAACAAGTCATAAACATTGTATGTGTAAACCTATTTCACCAATGTGTAATTCTTTTCCACATATGTAAAATTGCAACTATTTCACATATTTATACTAGTCTTTATGTCCAGAACCATTTCGATAGAAAAATATTAACAAATATGTGAAATACTTCTACAAATATACTCATACATTACTTTATACATTGTAAATCTATTGCACACATGTATAATTGTGATGATTGTATTGATTAAAGATTTGACCCAATGGATGCTTCCTAGATTTGCGATGTGCTCAGTGTGGCCAATTTTAGGAATTGCAGCTCGCTGTTATGACTAGGCTACATGTACGCGCATCAAAACATAGGCCTACCTGGTCTGCATAGTTTTTTTGTTTTGTTTTTGTTTTTTTCTCTTAAATGATGTAAATCACTTCAACAATTTTTGAAAATTGAATGATCTCGTGTAAAAGTAATCTGAAAACTGTTGTCAAAATTGGCCGCGATGCCCTCTTGAACAGCTTTATACTAGTGACAATTCTGTTCCCGCTATCGTGATGCATGACAAAAAAGAGGTAAATGACGGAAAGTAACACCACAGAACAGAACGGCGAGTTTACTAAACGGTAGACGGCTATGAACATTTTTTTAATTGTATACTTCTTTTAAACCCCTCTTGAAATAAATTTACTTACTTTCTCAATGACAGGTTCTCAATTTTAGAGGAAGAAATGTCATGGGAGTTTTTTTTTGTGATATTTCGGTTATTATGATTCTTAGAGATCAGTAATTTTCAGCGTACAGTATTTTCGTTGTGTTTATT
This sequence comes from Hermodice carunculata, assembly GCA_964020975.1. NCBI lineage: Eukaryota > Metazoa > Annelida > Polychaeta > Eunicida > Amphinomidae > Hermodice > Hermodice carunculata. The sequence goes on along the minus strand of OZ026622.1, from coordinate 31,610,336 downwards.
TTACTTATGTGAAAAGAATAACCATGTGTAAAAGATATACATATATGTGGAACTATTTTTCACGGGTAAATGAAGATTTCGTTTCACATATGCATCAAACTATGTCACATAGGCATAGAATAAGTTTATTTGAGTATAATTCTTTCTCACATAGCTAAAATAATTTATTTACTAATGTCAAAAGATTTGCCCATATATAGAATACTTTTTATACCTATGTGAAGTAGTTGTACACATATCTGTAATTATGCCTTCATTTTAATTTGAGTAAAATTTGCACACTTATATACAAAATTTAACATGTGTGTAAATCTTTTTCAGATAAACAAAAGAAATTATTTCACTGATATGAAACAATTGACACATAGGTGCAAAGGATTTGACCACATGTGAAATAATTTTACAGGTATATGTAATTTCAATATCATTTACATATGTAATAAACTATTTCACGCATGTTTAAAGAATTTTACATGTATGTAAATCATTTCCACATATGCGAAATAAATGATTATTTTACACAACATGCGAAAAAGAGTTATAGGTATGTGTAACTAGTTTTCACATATGCATAAAACAATTCTATTCCACATATGGGTAAAAGAATTTCACAAATGTGTAAAAGAATGTCACGTGTGTAAAAGAATTTCACATATAGGTAAATCTTGTTTCACATGAGTCAGATAAATGATTATTTCACCTCTGTATTATTACGGTTATGCTAAAACGGTTTGCCGTAGAGATTTAAAAGTTTCCAAAATAAGTACAAAACTTTCCATTATTATTATTATTATTATTATTATTATTATTATTATTATTATTATTATTATTATTATTATTATTATTATTATTATTATTATTATTATTATTATTATTGCCATCTTCATTTTACTTGGCCATAGCATGCGACGCTCATGTGTCAACACACTTTTATATGGATGAAATAAATTTACGTACGCGGCTTCCGCGAGGAAACAATGACTCAGCATAATTTATATTTTCATTGTATACCAGTCATGTATGTGCTTTCAGCGTCTTCCATTATGTCAAACCGGTGGCTAACGAAACCTATCTTGAGTTTCTAAATAAGATACAATAGATTCAGTGACCTTTCGGCATAATGACTAATATCCACAATAATGTTTTCAGCAAAATATTCCAGTGTTTATGGAAAGTACCACGAATGTCTCACTGCTCCAGGCTGTATCAATTTGTATCAATATAAGGCAGGTTAAGATTTAATCATGGAGGGACACCGAAGGATTCCTTTATACATGCAGCGGGGTTGCATGCCTTTCTATACAAAGCATGTTATTTGTCCAGAGTATGTGTGACACTCTTTTTGGAGCCATAACAATGTAATCTTAACGTGTCTTATATTGGTAGCGTCCGAAGTATTGATGAATCTTTATCCAAACCAATTCCAAGTTACCATGCTGAATGGTTTCCAACATTGCATGGTTTCTTACCTTCATCGAAGATAGCTTCTGGATCAAAAGCACAGCACTAAATACTCTGAACAACCCTCAGTAACAAATGTAATGGTCATGAAATGCAAATCCATGGTGCTTCCCGTGCACAGGATAAGAAGTTGTGGGTTGACCTTGTCGTTTGGACGTAGGTCAATTACGGAACCTCGATTTCTACATGGTAATTGGTGATTGGGAAGAAGAAAGTACATGTGAGACAGTTTCTGTAAGTGCGCTGCGTATCATCTTTCTTTTCCTCGACCGTCAGTAGCCTTTGACTTGGAATAAAACAATTTTGTGTAAGCCAAGAACAGAAATTAAGTGCGGATAGCTGCACGGAAGTTCCAATTGTGCTTATCATATAAAAAAAAAAATCAGCGAGCCAGAGATTAATCTGTATATACTATATGTCTAACACTATCGGTCAGACACGCAGTATGCAGGGATGCTCCTGTCTTTCGACTTGCCCATAGCCCAGTGTTTATACACTTTTCACGGAAAGATCCACATGCATCCACATTCGATAAAATATACCGTACACGGTCGCAATTTGCTTTTGAACATAATGAGGTGTCATGATTTTACTTTTATTTTCGTAATCCATTCTATCTATCTATCTGTCCATCTATCTATCTATCTATCTATCTATCTATCTATCTATCTATCTATCTATCTATCTATCTATCTATCTATCTGTCTGTCTGTCTGTCTGTCTGTCTGTCTGTCCTTCATTTTATTTTATTTTATTATTTTTTGGACCTGAGTGTAGCATGTTACACCGATGGGTCAACAGACTTTTACCGGTCAAGTGATTTATGTTGATTTCTTCCAAGAGAAAACGGCGGCTCAGAATATTCCTATTTTCAGTGTATACCAATAATGTATTTTCTATGTGTTTTGGGACCACGGAGTGGCCGGGTCTCGAACCAGCAATCTTTAGCACCAATCACCCAGTCGAAAATAGGGAAAGAGCACACCAACTGCACCGTATCCCTATTCCTAAAAAGAATGGTTCAATGGAGGTCGGTATGACACATCTATGCCCTACAACCCGTTTCTGAGTTTCTGAATAACGTAAGATGGACTAAGCGACCTTTGTGCTTTTCGAAGAACATCCAGAACAACGTATTTTGTGTAATATTGTATTAGCGATATGTATGGAAAATACCCTGAATGTCTCACTGCGCCATGTTGTATCAATTTTATGCAACAGTCCATGCAATAGGCAGGTTAAGATTTAATCGTGAAAAGTTCCCGGAGGGGTCCATCTTTACATGTAGCAGGTTAAATGCCTGTCTGTCTAAAACATATGATTTGGCCAGAATGCGTGTTGCATTGGTTTGAAACTATCATGATGTAATCTTAACCTGCCTAATACTGGACGCGTCTGACTGATTAATGTGCCTTTATTAAAACCAATTCCAAGTTATCATTCTGGATAGAGCACACTCTCTTGCATTGCGTGGTTTGTGATTAACCGATTGTGATTTTGAGGGCTGATTGCTGTGTGGGTTACCTGAATAGTGAAAGATTTGCAAAATGTCACACACAAACACCTATATGTTGCATGTGGCAATTTTTGTAAAGCCTTTGTAATCACGCATGTTTCCGCTTGGGAATTTTGATTAACATGGGAAGTTATATATTTTGGAATGTTTTAATCATGGTATTTTTTATGTTATGAAAGTAGTGCGTATTGTTTATATTACCTTGATGGGACAGGAAGTAACATACTAATGTCCGACTCTGTAGAAAACATTGTATTGTGCAAACATTTTATCTAAACGTTTCACTGCATGAATAAAATACTTTATAAATATAGACAATTGCCATATGAAAACAGCATAAATGACATCGATATATCAGACCACATTCTTCTCTAGTGTAAAGCGTGGAAACGGCAGTGTCATCAAAATGCATCGCAGCAAGTAACACCATTGCGTTCATAAAAATCCAAGGTTTCGTGTTTTGTCTGGTGTGCTGTATGGATACGTAAGGTCTAATAGTTTTGTTAATATTTTCATTAACTACCGTACTACTCATATCACATACCACGTCACCCATTTATGAAGTTTTGTTACCTTATCCAGTAGAAAGATTGGAATGAAACTTTTCCACGTCTCACGCTGTATAATGTACCAACATGGACGATCCATTGACGAAGCCAACGACGTTAGCGAATTGGCACAAATGATACAGGCAAAGGCCGAAAGGGAAAGAAGACACATATCTCCTCACCTGTTTTATTGTTTCCTATATGCATAGTCCTTTTATCGATATCCAGTAGTCGCTGTAATCTGGCCTCTCCCATAATGCGCATACACATTAAAAGTAGGAAAAAAACTGCAGCAACTTAGCAGCTGGTGCAGGCCATATGATACATGTATATACAGACGCTTGTCAAACAACTGATTACCACTATTTAAAATATACCGTTTCAAAGCATAAGGTTACAGAATACATGTCACCCTGTATGTATACACACATGTATATATATATATATATATATATATATATATATATATATATATATATATATACATTTATATACGTATGTATATATATATATATATATATATATATGTGTGTGTGTGTGTATATATATGTATATATTTGTGCAAATTCTTCACCACAGGGTTTACGTATAAGACATAAATATCATGAAACCGTAGCCAAATAATTAAAAAAATGCATTACCTGCCATTGGGTGACAGCCAGAGAATTTAAGAGGAAAAGTATATTTTTTCTTCAATGTTTACACATTTTGAGATATCAAATGCCAAATGGCATGATATAACATACGTGCAATACAAAATGGTGTGGGTAAACACGTCTGATCCAAAGGCATAAGGAAATTACGCCACCTAGTGATTCATTTTCGAAATTGTTTCGTGTTGTGTGTTGTGATGATCGATTTCTATGCTTGGAGCATTTGCAAAGGTTTTCCTCAGATACAGCAAGACTTTATTTATATGACCTGCTAAATAGGCTTAAGTCGTACCAAGACAGTACATTAGAATGAAAAAAAAATTAACAGTGGCAAGCATCCTGCAAAACTGGATAATCCATCGTCACAATAGAACGTATAATAAAGACGCATTTTATACGAATTGTGTCGACTTCAAAGAAGTGAAAGATAATAACGCAACAATTGAATCCGTAGTGAGGAAGAATACATATCCTAGAAAGCATATAAAGGAGACACTGTCGCATTCTGTAAGGCTTTATGACTGCTCCAGTACCCTGTGGTAGCCTTAGTGTGTCTCGGTGCCAACTCAGACATTTTGTGTTTCCAAGAATTCTTATTTTTTTCTTCTTTGTTTCTTTCCTCTTTACTCTCAAATTAGTCCGGAGTTTTTCGCGGACACTATTATTCCGAAAATCACCAAACTTGCCATGATGACTGACCTACGAGTGAAATTATGCACCTAGTTTGGAATAGTCGTGATGTTTGAACCTAACTTATGCAAATTAGGGGCAATTAAAATTTCAAAAGCTCCATATCTTCAAATATATTATAGATAGACACAAAGCTCTATGTTACACATGTGGGTTTTAGACATCTGGCAAATCCAGAAGCTTGCAGACAAAAGTTGGGAAATTTTAATGTGTGCCAGATTCACTGGATTTCCCTGCAATCCACACACCCTTCTACTGCTTACTGCAAGCTGCATGGACCTCCATGGCGCTGGGTCACCATTTTGCAGTCGTAATAAATTAGTTTGAACCTGCCTCACAGGCAACTCTCTACCCATACATGCTAGGTGTATGGTTTGCAAGGTTTGGGTTTTGTAGAAACGGGGGGGGGATCCCCTCAACTGTGTGATGAGGTTCTCAATAAAATACAGAGGATCTCTCTCTGTACATGCAAGAACAGATCTGCTCCATGCTGCTACATGTATCTGTAGCAGGCAGGCCATAGTTCCCACTATTGCTGGACAGAGCTGTAAATGAGACTGGTATCCTAGCTGGTCTGTTCTTCTCGCTTATTAATCTGACGATACTGCACTTCTGGGCAGAATACGCCCGCTGTGTGTACCTTCTATTAATATACTACATGCAGTGCAGAGTTGGCAAGACCCATCAAAGTATGGTCTCTCAGTTTTACATGATTGTTTTCACAACTTTGTGAATTTTGAAACATCTGTGGATTTGTGCCATCTAAGTGGGCACTTACATGTCTTTGTTTTCTTGTAACCAAGAGAAGATTCCTGTTATTATTATGAATCCTGCTCTCCGTGGCTAAGGCAAGGGATCCGGGTACAGTAAAGTGCTTGTCTCAGTTCACAGGTACATTTACATGTAGTTTCGTGACAGGATCTATTAGATTTGTTAATTGTATTAGTGTCTTTTTGTCCAGAACCACTTCCTAGTAGTCATTATCTAATAAGGGAACAAAGACAGTTTTGTGTAGCATGTATACACATTCCCTTGAACTAGGCCATAATATATATATATACATTGTACATGTATATGTGCATGCATGAATAATGTATTTGTACATGCACATGTATACTCACCATGCTGCGAGAAGGGATGAGTCTCTCAGGAGTGGGCACCTTTTCCCTGGTCCAAGGGTGCCCATTATAGAGAGGTTTCACTGTATAAGTAAAACACTGGAAGAGTGTGCCTGAGTAATTACTATTGATGATATTCAAGTTTTATAATGTGCAACGTCTTTGTTTGGCACATCGTCAGATGCTATTGGTTTTGTATATATCCTTCATATACATATACACCAGTATCATTTGGAATGACACCGCTATCTATTCAGTCCAGATGTTATTAAAGATTTTTGAAGTCGGAAATAAGTGTGCTCCTAATATAAATACCATTTTGCGTGTTTGTGTTGTTTGCAAATCCAACAGCAGGAAAAACACGAATGTATACGTGTATATTGAATACATGCATAAACGTGTCAATCTATCCTACATCATAGGTTTGTACTATGGGCACATTTGCTGAAATTAGAATGCTAACTGATTTGGGGACACAATGTAAATGTTGAATGTCTTCAAAAGTACATGTATTACAGACAGAAGTGCCAATCCACTTCAATTCGTTGGTTTATACTATATCTGCATCTAATGATATTGAAATGAAAATTGTAAAGTTTTATTTACACTAATGAGGCACACTCTGAAAACTTTAATTTTCAGAATTATTTCTCCAGTATAATCATGTCTGGGTTCGAACCCAGACAGCTTGTTCTTTCTTTCTTTTCTTTCTTTCTTTCTTTTCTTTCTTCTTTCTTTCTTTCTTTCTTTTCTTTCTTTCTTTCTTTCTTTCTTTCTTTCTTTCTTTCTTTCTTTCTTTCTTTTCTTTCTTTCTTTCTTTCTTTTCTTTCTTTCTTTCTTTCTTTCTTTCCTTTCTTTCTTTCTTTCTTTCTTTCTTTCTTTCTTTCTTTCTTTCTTTCTTTCTTTCTTTCTTTCTTTCTTTTACAGTTTTGCTGTGAAACAAAATCTTCTTTTTAATTTGTGTCAATTGTTCTGACACCCACAGGAGCTTTCATCAGTATACATGACAGCGGGACAATTGCTTTGCAAGCAAAGCTGAATGGATAATTACATTGCTACCCCGCTGGTGAAAGGTAAGTGGGCATACTCTGATGGTATCTAATGGCAATATATCTGAATACTGCAGACTATAATAGCTGGTACGGGTATGTGTGAACCTTCTGGACCAGTTTCTTTTTTGCCTTTATATCGCTTGGAATTGTCCAAATCATATGTCATATCATAAAGGGAGAGGGGCAATAAATAACAAGTTTTTTTTTCAGATGCATTTCAAGAATTTGCAAAGATTCGAATTCCATTTACTTGGCTGGCTGTTAAACACTTCCGATTCCACCCGCTTGATACTTTCATTACATAACAAACAGGGGGGGGGGGGGTTACTCTAAAAAAGAAGAAGCAGATTTGGTACGGATATATTTTCGCCCTAGCACGTTTTTACCTTATTTTGCTTCTTTATTTTTTTTTCATGGTTTTGTATTGTCATCAGTGTGTAAGAAAGCCGACTTCCTTAACATAATTTGTAACCATGGAGAGGGACTCATAAAAGCTTCACAGATTGTTTCCCGAACCACATTTCTATGAACTAAAATATGAATATATAAAGGGGAATGTAATACCCTAACCCAGTTTTCGTTACCGGTAAAACATTTGGAGAGTAATGACATGCATGCAAGTTTGTACCAGGGACGTGCTATAGCACGTCCCTGTTTGTAAAAAACTTGAACAAACTGTCCATATATTGCCCATGAGCTGTTTTGAGGTGATGAACCTGACAGTGCAAATAGATCTACGCGTGTGTTGTTGCTTTTTTTTTTTTTTTTTTAACAGTATTGAAGATTATGAATGCACAGCTATTTTACTGTGCTTACGCATCTGAAATGATTATAACAGTAGCCATGAAACGGCATACTTACATCATTACCAATACCTTTGTTAATACACACACAACCGTGTAACTATCGGACATTCATTACCTGCCTGCGAACTGGCAACGTGAAATCTTTAGTCTACACATATTGGGGGCACATTTGGTACTCATATCAAACTCCGTTAGCTGATGCACTTTCGCAGCTTAATCCATTATCTCTCAAAGTGAATAGGGATAAGGTCTATGTCGATTACTTTGAGAGTTAGGTGTGGAAAAATATAGTAAATTATGTGGCGATAATCCTGGTGGCTCGAAGACTGGCCCACCATGAACTTGGGCACAAAAGAGTTTTTCGTTGCTCCAGTAACCGTACCAGATTTTGTATGGAAAGGGGCAGGTGAGATACTCTGTACAACCGCTAAGTGTTGCAATACTTCTAACTGTTACAAGTAACACGTCAATTTTGTAACAGATTGCGTTGTTACTTTTGTAACCGATAGCGAGGGCCTGTGCCGTCATTTGTTCACTACGTGTTACATTTAACTCTCGACTCAATCATTTACTGTAGATAGGCAACTGCCTATTGCTTGAAAAATTAAGTAAAGAAAGGTATCACCTTACTTGAAATATTAAACTACGTGCATATCATATAATTTTTGCTGCATTTATATTTTATATGTAAACAATTATGTGCTATTATTTAAAGTTTGTACATCTATTGACTGTAAAAGTGAAGTTAAATGGGAAAATGAACATTTCTAATGGCGATATGCCGCCGTATTACGTTAAATAATTTGTAACATGAATTTCTTTATGCAACAAATACTGATAGATAAATAAATATAAAAAGTAGATAATGTTTATAATATGATGATGATGCTGATAGAAGTAGTAGTAGTAGTAATAATAATAATAATAATAATAATAATAATAATAATAATAATAAATAATAATAATAATAATAATAATAATAATAATAATAATAGTAATAATAATAATATCTACCATATGTGATACATTAGATTCATAGACCCTTTTATACGGATACGCGTGGAATAATCAAATTAGATAAGCTACCTACTCCCTTATAGTAATTTTATGAGATAGGGAATATAGCGTGTATGATACAAAGGTGAAACGGATTGTGCGCATTTTTGCTTCTGCGCCATAAAACTATACATTTTAAAGTTTTACAGCTGAATATTTTACTTTTACTAAAAAATAAAAGTCCTATATCAAATGTAAAAAGCATATGACATGGCAGAATTTTAAGAAAAGTATCATAGGACTTGACACTATTTCAAAATGCAGATAAGTCGAGAAAGCTTTTTCCTTTGACTCTGATTATAACAATATATGTAAGCAGAGCAGTAAGAGACCTATTTTCATCTTGGGATATAACATAGCTCCACAAACCTTCAACATGTCGAACCTGTGTATCGTTACATAGTTAATGTGTATTCCTAGTATTTTGTAGGAAACTACTGGACCAATTTGGAGAAATGCAGCTAATTAAAAACTGCCAAACTGTTCGTTTTTACAGGAAACTTCAACCAGAAATGTAAGCCACTAAACAATGTTGAAAATTTGTAAAGAGAGGCTGTTGATATAAGTGGCACTTGATCTAATCTGTAATCATTTAGTCTCAAACAGACCTTCTTAACTTGGTGATCTTAATATTCCTAACTGGTTTCAGGATCGTGCACAACCTGCAAAAGAGGCAGCTCTAATTTTTGGCACAGTATCGGGATTAATTGAGGTAAACCTATTACAGGTTTAATGTTTGATTAACACTAAGAAAGGAATCAAATTACCATAAGGTGAGAAAAATGGCAAATGCTATATTTTAATTTTATATCAATATGCACTAGAAACTTTGGGAAGGAAGCCAGTGTGTCCAACCAATGTAAAAAGGTTTCATCTAAAAATGTTGATTGTGATCCAGGTGGGGAGAATATTGCCAATTATTTGGCTACTAAATATGATAATATATATAACATATATATATATATATATATATATATATATATATATATATATATATATATATATATATATATATATATATATATATATGATAGTGTACCTGACTCAGTAATTATAAATGGTATCAAATAAGAAGTAAAGAATAGAGGTGATATATCTGGTTCTGAGATATATGAGATATCGCATGCCAAGATTAAATATTTGAGTGGAATTTCATTAGTCTGCATTGTGTAAAATTGTATGATGCATAAATTTCAAAATAATAAATCATAAAATAAAATAACATGAGTGAAAATAAACTATTATCTGTAATTACACACGTGGCTTTAATGGTTGTTTGCTTCATTTAAAAATTCAAATCAAGCAAGCCGAAAGTTGGGCGGCCGCAGAAAGGCATATTGACCTCGGCCTTTGCCCTTAATCAAAATGCCTGTCACCAGGTCCTTCATATTACTGCAAGTCCATTATCCTACAGTGAAACACGGGATGGGCATTGAAAAAATTGAATTTGAAAATAGAATTATAGGTATTCTACCTTGTAGCAGACCATTCAGTATACCAGCAGACCAGTTAATCTGGTGCTACATTTCCTGTTCAGGAGACCTAAATGCATTCACCTGATAGGCTGATCAACAACTGCTGTGATATATATATATATATATATATATATATATATATATATATATATATATATATATATATATATATATATATATATATATATATATATATATATGTGTGTGTGTGTGTGTGTGTGTGTGTGTGTGTGTGTGTGTGTGTGTATGTAGTGACACTTACCGGTGTTTGTAACGTTTAACGGTGTGAATGTTTTTTGTTTTTATTCTTTGGTTATTTTTGTAACACTTAGGCGCAATTTTAACATTAAGCGGTATTGAAATTGCCGCAAACTGTTATTTGTAACAGTTAGCGGTATTGTAACATTAAGCGGTTGTACATACCCTACTCAACGAGCCAACTATTTGGAGAGGTTAAGACAAGAAGGTATAGAAACTGCTAAACAGGGGGTGCACGCAAGAGGGGAATGAATTAATGTAGAGGCTTTAGAGCTGGACGCCACTGCAGTAGGCCTATTTTCAGATACTGGGTTACTTCAGATTCCAAGGAAACCCACTACTGTATTTTTTTTTTTTTTTTTTTTTTGAGGATTGAACATTTAAGACCTTAAATCAAAGTTAACATTAGGCCTCCTTGCTGAAAGTCCACCTAACCTTTACCTTTACCAAGTGTTGCTCAATGAGAGCCTCAACCTCTTTGACCTCTTAGTTTCAAATAAAAAGTTGAGACATAGGGCCTGCACAAGCAGGCGACTCTAAGTAGTGTAGTTCTATCGTATATAGGCCATTAATTTGACTAGTAAACAAAGGCCGAAATTCAAGCCTCACAGATCAGATATACGCATCTGTACATTGTGCCCACATACTACATTCACGACGCAAAACTGCCATTAATGAAAGAAAACCGTCACTGGAA
>OZ026622.1:31522910-31598806 GCA_964020975.1 Hermodice carunculata | reverse complement strand
CACAGAGTTGACATTTATTTCTATCGTGATAAATGTAGGTTCCATGCATAATGGGGTATATACTTGGTGAACACGTCGGGTTCAGCACTTTGTTTACTCGCTAAAAAGACGTGGTAAATATAGATAAAACAGCCTGTCTTTATTGGAGTTACCATAAACGATAGAATAAATTTCTTAGGCAGGTTTAATCGTTGAAATATGGACCGCCTGCTCGAAGAAAGTAGTAAACAATTCGAGTTCAACAAGGTACAGAAAAACAGGGTTGGACAGGTCCTACTTGAAAACGCATAGCTTTCTGAGTTTCCCGACAGACAAGCAAAGTCATGATGGATTCAGCCAGCTTCCAATGTACATATCTCTGAGTTTCACGGATGATGCCAAAAAAAAAGTGAGATGTGTAACGTGCTTAACAAGCAAATATTTCTGTTCTTAACCAGAATTAAAAGTCTTTTTTTGCTTTTGTTTTTGTTTTTTTTTTGTTCGGTATTTTTGTTTGTTTGTTTGTTTGTTTGTTTTTTTGTCAGCAACCGCCAGTTTTTTTAAATGCTTTGGACTTGTTGATTTGTCACACTTACTATACATAACAGCTTGTTAAACATCTGTCAACGCTGTCTTCAAACATGCTCTGGCATCCTCCAGAGTAATAATAACGCAATACATGACACAAAAAAGGTTCTGGCATGAAGTCTATTGTCGATGCAAAGGCCAACGAATTTTGCATAAATCTGGAACTTGAACAGCACTCCTAAAGCTGTGGAACGTGGGACTTCAGATAGTACTCGACATGCCAGTGACTTATTGTTGCCATACCAGTCAGTGAAAGCCTGAGAGATGATATTGACTGGTTGTCACATATGAATCAGCATGTACATCCATTGACATCCAGCAATTCGTTAGATTAATAGTAAAGTTATCCTAAAGGTTGTAAAATCCTATCCAGAACAAAATATGAAAAAAAAAATGATTTAAAGTATTAGCTTCATACTGATTATTATACATATTTTTGAAAGTCCGTCCCCCCTAACCTGTCTCTGAGCAAAGATAGATACGTTGTTGTCCAGAGAAACGTGTTCACAAAATACGGCATTAACTGGTGCTCGAAGGCCATCGCCAGGAACACAGTCAAACTTATCTGCCACTCATCAAGCCCACATGTTTATGTTTGCGTTAAGCCCATGGCACCTGAACAACACAAACACACTATTGAGCAGTGACATGGTGGGAATAGCTGTCGTTTTGGTCTATCGAGAGATGTATCTATTTGAGAACGTTATTTTTCCAAAGGGTTCATTCGGCTCCAGTTCAATCATACTAAAAACGACCACTTTTGTGTTATTTATACTGTATATTTGACCGCCAATATACCTCCAAAGAAAGACGATTTGCTTGAACTGACGGTGTGACGACACCTGCATGAAGCTAACTTTGGTTGCATATCAAAATAGCTGCAGCTCGTTATGCATCTACAGCAAAACCTGCCATTGTGTACACCTGTGAAATGTGGAATCACTTCCACTTAACTTGCATCTATAGTGGATATGGTCTCTGGATATTGTGGTTAACATTTTTCAAGGCATCACATGCTGAAATAATCTGTGTATTGTGTATACAATTAATATGGCAGTGATTCCATTTACAAAAACCCGTATAGTTACACTTATTTCGTGGTATTTTTCATTTCCTCTGACTCCACTTATGACACAACACCATGAAAATAATAACACAATAAAATAGCCTTTTAACATTGGTTGAGTAGGAAGTATGTCTAAAGTGGTGTTAGTCAAATTTCACGCAAATGCCTAAAAATTTCAACAACCGCGCAAACTTATATACAAGCCACCGTGCATGAAACATAACAGTTCCCACATGAAGCTAAGAATAGAGAAAACCAAGTGTTTTGTTTTATATATTCTTGCTGAAGTTTCCTCAGTGAGGCAACCAAGTACGTTGTACATAAATTCAAATGTTTTATACGTCTGGCCCCTGTCCTATGCGGACATTTGTGTACGTGTGCAGTGGGCACTTTTGCCATACCTGAAAGTGTCCGAGTTGGACATTTTTTTTACTATATATTTTACTCCACTAACCCAACTTTGACAAATACCATGGACAAGTGTCTTACTGCTGTACAAAGTATTACGAAAATGGACTCAAAGTGAAGGTATCTGTTGAGATTGGTTTGTTGCATCTTTCTTCTGCTTTTGAATTTAACCTCAAAGCAAATGAGCATTGTTTTGACCGCAATAAAGCCGTACAACCTGGACAATATGTCCACGCAGAGACGAAGGGAAGCGGTTCAGTCTATATCTGCATGCTTAGGAGCAGCTGGATCAGTTTCTATGGCCACCCTGTTGTGTGTAACCGTTTGCCGCCTCTTGTGTTTTAACTATTCAGGGCAAAGTTGGAGACTGAGTTAATGGCCTTTATCTGTGCACTCTTGGGGCCCTTTTACTAAGACTATAAATCTGGAATAAAATTATTAAAATCAGCACAACTTTTGTTGTGATTTGCACCAAAAGGGTTAGAATGAAAAAACCAAAAACAAAAACCAAAAAAGAAAAAAAAAAAAAAAAAAACCAAAAAACCCCCCAAAACAAAAAGAAAACAAAACAAACAAAAACAAAAAAGCCCTCCCCCCCAAAAAAAAAAGAAAAACAAAACAAAAACAAAAACAAAACAAAACAAAAAAAAACAACAAAACAAAACAAAAACAAAAACAAAGAAAAACAAAACAAAACAAAACAAAAACAAAAAAAAAACAAAAAAAAACAAAAAAAAAAAAAAAACAAAAACAAAACAAAACAAAAAAAAACAAAAAAGCAAAAAAACATAAAAAACAAAAAAAAAAAAAAAAAAAAAAAAAAAAAAAAAAAAAAAAAAACAAAAAAAACAAACAAAAAACAAAAAAAAACAAACAAAAAAAAAAAAAAAAAAAAAAAAAAAAAAAAAAAAAAAAAAAAACAAAAAACAAACAACCCCCCCCAGATGATCTTTATCCAGGTTACACGGCAGACAATGGTGTTAGGTCCTTTCTGCATCAATGTAAAACAATTTGCAAAAAAAAAAAAAAAAATAATAATAATAAAGTCGCAGGGTTGTCGCACATACAAAATCGCCATTGGAAAGTAACAGAAATAATTTAGAATTATGCTAATGGTTACCTGGTTTAGAATGTTTTCTTATCAAACGTAAAACGATTTGATCGAGAAACAGGGCTGACCCTAGGAAGGCAGACGGAATCATTAGATATCAAAATAATCATACCATATGTAGTTGTCACCATTTTATATATATATATATATATATATATATATATATATATATATATATATATATATATATATATATATATATATATATATACAAGTGTGTGTGTGTATTTAAAGTATCAACCTGCCTGTAGACTTGATATAAAGTCGAGATGTTTTGAAGATGGCTAATATTCATGCAAAGTACATTTTAGAACCACACAGGGAGATTGGGATATGAAAGAAGCTACAGGTAAGATAGAATTTTGAATTTGACAGCGTTAAGTTTTAATTTGACTATATCCACACAAAAATAATGAAATGCGCCTTCTTTTGCTATTCTACGTGTGTATTTGGGTGAACACGATAAACCAAGGTTGATTAAGACGAGATTCCACGTGCCCGTATACCCGCAGGGCACATGAATGCATATACGTAGGCGTTTCTATGCGCTGTCCATCGCACAATGAGAATCCATAGAGACATTTTCTCTGTATCTGCGTATGATAAAGGGACTCTAGACTCACACTGTAATATACCTTCATACATAATTGATATGATTTTGTGGTACGTCTGTAAATGTATCAAATGTGTTGTTTCTGTTTTATAGGTTATGTTATGATTTATAAACATTGCATTTAAAACAAATTTAAAGTCTGCGCTCTCAAGGTGATGTAACAGTATTAGTATGTGAGCTTTCCTGGGGAGTTACATTATCTGATATCTTTAAAAATAAAATTGTATCAACAACTGAAGTATAAATAGACCCTTGTCTAATTTTCCGAGACAAATTACACACACACACACACACACACACACACACACACACACACACACACACACGCACGCACGCACGCACGCACGCACACACACACACACACACACACAGAAGGTTCCTCGTGTCGTTTGCGAAGCCATTTTTGCCACTAGTAAAATTATTTAGTAATTACACAGTAAAGAATGACGCGTAAAACAAACGCGTTCGTTTCCAATGGGTGATATTCGTTTATAATAAAGTAAGTACAAACACAAGCACAAGTTCTCATCGCGACTGACCATTTGGTAAAGAACAACAGGAAAGAGCACAATGTAGGGTCACTCTTAGTGTATGTAATGACACAAATGCAAGTATATGGGATTTCATGAAACATAGATCTGTTCCAAGAAGATGTTATTACAACCTACAGGTATTTTGAAATTAGATCTAGATTTGTTTCACTTGATAGGACGAAGAGTCTGGTTGAGACCCTAAATTTGACCCTCCCAGGTCAAAGATTATAAATAAATAAAAGATACAATGTAATGCAATGCAGTGAAATAAAACAAAATAAATAAATGATATATTAGTGAATGAATGAATTATTTGAATAGATGAATAAATAAATAAATAGATAAATAAATAGATGGAAAGGTAGATGGATAAATTAAATTAATGGATAAATAAATAAATAAATAAGTAAATAAATAAATAAATAAATAAATAAATAAATAGATAGATAGATAGATAGATAGATAGATAGATAGATAAATAAATAAATAAATAAATAAATAAATAAATAAATAAATAAATAAATAAATAAATAAATAAATAAATCTCTTCGATATACCTTGCAAAACCCGAAGGACGAAGGAGAATTGAATACTAATTTTGAGCTTTGTCAACAGCTGCATAGCCGACACTTCTGCCTCACCAGCTCAGTGCCCCATTCATAGCTTTGATTTTTGCTTGTCCAAATCATTGCCGGCATTCTCAAGTATAGAACCCATGGATCAGTAGACACCATCTTTTACACACTGTTTTCGAGATCCAAGATTCACGTAACCGTGTTTCTTTGGAACCATTGTTAATTATTCCCTTTCTGTGGCACACAAATAAGCAAAAGCGTGTGGCAGAAACAAACAAACAAACAAACAAACAAACAAACACAAAGTGTAGAAACAGGTGGTGATTGTTTTTGAGGAGCAGATTGTCAACACCTGAAGCCCTCTTTGCGCGCATAATTGAAACACAAACATCGCGTCACGGCACCAGTACATTTTCCAATGTCAATCTTGTTGTCCAACGTTGCTGTGAATTCTACAAGACGGACGAAATAAGATGTTAAAAGCATATAAAACCAAACTTTAGACTTAATGTTCGCTCTCCATCGCTTCTATTCTATGAGCTTTAGCTGAATGTGGTTTGGAAGATTGATTCCCAACTTTTAGGGCTGGCCACGTATAAAATGATGATAAGTATGTGGCTTTAAGTTGTTGCGTATTCTTTCTGCTGATAGATGCAAACTTGTATATTATATCGGAAGCCAAGATTGTACGGTTTGAACAAAACTTTCTTGTTACAAAAAAGACAAAATTTGTTGGAGCAAAGTAACACATCGAATATATCATTACAATCCAAGATACATTGATACTCTTCTGAACCGGCGCACAGAGAGATATGACGTACAAAATTTTGCTCTCATGTGACTGGTTGGTATCAATGAATTAGGACAAGGGTATTACACATGTGCTACGCACGTGTCGTAAAGTGCTGCAAAAAACGTGTCTCACAATAGTGTGGACGGGAAACCCTTCAACTTCATTCTGTTAACTTTGAGTTGGCAAGGAGATTGAATATGCGATCACAGGCAACTGTGAGTCGGTTGTTCGTTTACCTTTATGACTGATAGTGATCATTACTGCTGAAAGCGGTCATTCTAATGATCAGATATAGTCCCACCTATTGTCCTCAATAAAGATGGTAAACTTGATCAAGTCTGCTTTATTTACCACATGATGGCAGATGTGTGTCTTTTTTAGTTAACTGAGGGTGGGCAAGGGGTTTCCCGTACTGGCGTACTAGAAGCCCTCTTGTTTTACGTACTTTGTACTATCCAAAATTTTGAAAGATTTTTATTTTCCGTACTGCGTACTCTAAAAAAAATAATTGCCTGTACCAGCATACCGAAACCCCCCCTTACCCCCCCCCCAACTCATCAAGACATTTAGTGATTTTATAGTTTTGAATGTAACTTGGTTTTCTTGTTTTCACTGAACAACTCTGCCATGAAGTAGGAAGAAGTTCTTTTGAATGCACAGTCAACTGACAATTACACACCTGTGCACACCTGCCACGCGGGGGGGGGGGGGCAAGAGGTAAAAGAGTAAACTTTACGCACGCGCACAGTTGAACATGTTGCACTTTGTAACTTCAAGATTATGTGAATGTGAAGAATACGAACTCACTGCACATTATATGCTTCCCAAACAGTTAAAATTAAGAGATTGTGTAAAATTGTTCATTCCGTGAAACCAGCTGTGAAAAATAAGTGTTTGCTATTATAACTTGTGACCCAATGTGCATTTTTCTTGCCAAACATTGGAATGTTTCGCACATTACTGTAGGATTTTGTAATGTGAACACACAAATATGGCATGTGAATCGTTACTGTCAGGCACAACTTCTATCCATCCTTACCAGAGACCGCACTCAGTATCAGTAAATAGAGGCCATCAACAAGTTGCTGGTATTGCCTCTTGCACATAGTGTCATAAAGTATGACCCACTAAAAAGGTAATATGGAGGAGTACTCCTGGCCAGGACAATTATATATATATATATATATATATATATATATATATATATATATATATATATATATATATATATACATACATACATACATACATACATACATACATACATACATACATACAACATACATACAACATACATACAACATACATACATACATACATTTTATATGTAGCTTTTAAGCTTGTCTTATCATTCTTATCATGCTTTCAATACAGGTTAGAGTATTTCCTCAAACAAAGATAAGGGTTTTCAGCGTGGAAGACTAAATTCACGGAATTCACTCTTCAGCTACATCCTGAACTCAACCAGCAACAGCGTCTTAAATTTTTATCGTGTCTGTCTTTATGCCAGTCTTTGCCTGTGCCTGGAATACATGGTTTATGTTCCAAATGTACAACTTGATCTTTCTCAATAGAACTTGACCTTTCTCAATGCCACAAAGGCATAAGTAGACGACGTTACTTATTTTTTTGTAACATTTGCATTTTCGATCAAATATTTTAATGCGCCATCACAATACATGTATAATGGCTTTGCTTAACCTTTGCACCTATTTTTCTAAACCCTAAAAATGAAAGGAGAAAGAAAAAGGATAAAAAAGACAGAAACACCTTTTGAAGCGGTATACCTTGCACTAGAGACAAGATATCACTGCTCGTGTACAAAAAGGTTGCTTGCCAAACCTTTTTTTCCCTTTTTTGGGTGGGTGCGGTGGGGGCATACTTAGAATTTAGTTTATGCTTTTATAACCCGTGTGTCACGAACCAGCCCAAAAAAGTGTAATGATATATCTTATCGGTCTCATCTGTGCCCCAAACATTCTGCT
The DNA here is from genome assembly GCA_964020975.1 of Hermodice carunculata. NCBI lineage: Eukaryota > Metazoa > Annelida > Polychaeta > Eunicida > Amphinomidae > Hermodice > Hermodice carunculata. The sequence continues at coordinate 31,591,155 of OZ026622.1, read as the reverse complement.
TCACTTCTGTACAAATAAACGACCGAAAGCATTCTACGGGCATCTAAGACACTACAATAACCTTAACCTTGGCAAGTAACCCCTGTGATCTGTGCAATACTGTCTTCTTTCTGTTATAAAAGGGATGACAAATAATGTCAACTGAAATTTCAAAGATTTGCTTGACAAAACTGTGTGTGAGATTTTGCATATTTTGAGACAATGGATAAGTCTCTATACAGCACAAATAGCAAATTGACATAATTAGCAAAGCATTGATCGTCAAATGCCAGCATAGCTGAAATTAGATTGTGATGTTGTAATTGCATCTCTCTATATAACAATATCAATAAAAATGTTGACCATTATTTAACACTTCATTTTAATGTTTTGGTCGAAATTAGCATGGATATAAATCATATTGTTTTCAGTCATTCTTCAGTGGATCTATCTTTAGTGCAAACATTTAAATTTAGATTTGAATTGCTTCTCTATATAAAAGATGATTGCACTTCAATATGACACAGAGAAATAACTTGATATTGGAATTGCACCTTTATGTAAAAGTTTTGAAGATGTTCATCATCATTCAGCATTTCATACTTGTATATTAACCACAATTTGCATAAATTAGAACCTCGGGTTTCAGTCACTGTTCATTTGATAAACTTTGGTAAAACATAAAGATAAAATGACACCTCTAACTAAATTTTGGACATCTTCATCCTTATTCAACACTGCAATTTTTTTCTATTGGCCAAAATTTGTATAAATTGAAAGGCGGCAGTTTGAAGTCACTGTTCATTGGATGCGACCCTAGCACAAACATATAAATTAAATTTGGAGAGTCACCTATATCTTTTATAGCTTTCAAGCGAATGAACCTTTTTGATTTCTAAGTGTCCCTAATTGGCATGGAGTTAAATTCCACTAATGGTATAGTATGTCCATTAAGGTCGCCCCAAGAAACATACCCATTGTACTAATATCTGTGTCTGCATGGGAAGCAATTTGGTAGCAAGAAGCAATCGATATTTTCACTGGCCCTCATTGGCATACTTTTCAGCATTTTGAATATTCTGAATAACATTCAAAACGTCACTAAGTACGTCATAGCCATGCAAAATGTGAAATTTTTGGCTAAAATATATCTGAGATGGATTAACAGCCACCGGATATGGCTTAGCGACGTTGTGTTTAATATGTCTACAATTTGAAAATTGCAAGTACGCTAGATAGTACAGAGAATAGGTCTGAGAGAATCAAATAACAATCTGAGTCGGCACATGTCCAAGTTACATGCATGTCACAGAACACATTTTGCTACCGGCCCAAACTGTACCAACGAAAGGTGCCAGAGTCCTCTCAAAAATCTTATAATCTCATATTTTAACATTGGACATAAAAACGTGATTTTGCTAATTGAAGGAAATACTAGTTGGATGCGTTTTTCTACAAGTAAAAACGGTTACTATGCGATTCCCGTGAGACCAGCGCAGAATTTGAGACATATATACAAGACCTTTCCAGCCTCGGGTGCTCTATAGCAACAATTTTACTTTGTAAATTTCTGTTGACCTATTTAGTATTGGTACGTTGGGAAGTAAATAAAATAAACCTGCATTTAGAGCGTCGCCCCAAAACAGTTATCGGGCATAGTTTTGTCTATGTTCGGTCTAGCAGCTTAAACAGATATATCTTGGATGGTTGGCTTCATGTGCTTAGCTACCTTAGATTACCCCCTTTACACATCGAAGAACGTACCATGTGCCATAAAAAATCATTAGTATTAAACAAATCCCTTCTCCTTGTTGTCCTAGGAAGTCTTCGAAATATTGAAACTTGTGTAGAAAGAAATATGTAATCATTCAAGTGAAATATCTGTGATGATAAAGAATCGTACTTGGAATTATCTGGATGCAAATATGCCACAGGGAATGAAGGCTGCGTTTATAAGTATTTTGGACCATTTTGTGCCTGCGTACCAAATGCGTTTTGGCACACACATTTTTTCAGAAGCACGAAGTGGAAACAGGGCAACATTTAATATAAGGGTTGTTAAAATTAAGACCATGTTCGAATATGAAGTGTCAAAGTATGGCCGTCAGCGGGCCAATAGTAAGACTTCACCATACTTAAGTCGATGAATCCAAAGCTACAGAGGCAACAATGTGGCAGTATATATAGAAAAACTTATATGATGTGTCATCCTTGATGTAAGAAAAAAGTGGCTGACCTTTCTTTGAATATCACACGTGCGGCACTGCAAAGAGTGAAAAAGAGAGAAACTTCTTTTTGGCGTTGAGCTTGAATATACTGCGTTACTGTCTCCATATTTAATTCATTACCATATGACATGGACATCCACGGAAAAAGTTTCTTTCGCACAACATAAGTAAGCAAGGAATAAGATCATATAAAGCATAAAGCCATTTGTAGGCTTATGGCACAGTGGTTTTTACTATTTTATAGATTCAAAATAATTACATTTCAGAGTTGTAGCTTTCTGGGTTAAATGTATAATCATCTCCGACGTTTTCTCTCTTGATTTTGTAAGAGCTTCGATCTATCTTGCAGGATTGTAAACGTTTGCACGTGATGTTCAATTTATGTAATTAGTTAAGCGCCCTGTGCTGCGGAGTGTATCAACCCCGCAGGATTTCCTTCCTACCACTGGTAATCATATATACCTTAGCTGGTAACATGTACAGTGTTTAATTTGACATGCTACATATCCGTTTAACCAGGTAATGTCTTTGATTATATATTGCCATAATCAATACAGTTCCGGCAGACTTTAATAGTTATAAAAAAACCCAAACAATTATCAAAGAGCAAATGATTTATATCATTGGAAACATGGTGGAGCGGTTTAGCATATACAGTAGCTTGTTGCATATACTCAGGTGCTGGTGTTCCAAGCCTCCTGTAGTTCGACTTTGAACCCGTCAGCAACACTCTTTGGCTATGCCAAAAATTTGGAACACATTCGTGTTTGGTATTAACTAATGTAGTTCTAGGACAAAAATAAACAAACTCAATCCACATACCTCTTCCTGAATTTTTAGAGCGAGAGTCTTTGGAAACGCATGGAGCACTCTTAGTGCCTCCGTCATTAAAACCTGATATTTTACAAAACACCGACGAAACAAAGATTATATTTGAGACCTTTAAAACAAGTATTTTTGATGGTGGTCACATGGAGCTCAGCCAACAGTTTTGCGGTAAATGAATGTATGCTCTTTTTGAATCCTCTGCGATAAACGTCATGTGTCAGCAGCGTCTGAAAGGGTGATGACGTCACATGCAGCGTCAATTAAAGCCTTACATGTGACATGCGCACAAACAGCTGACGTCAATTCGGGTATGTTGATAGTCTCCCTTCCTTGAAACAGCTGTCATTCCATCCTGTTTATTCCCGGCTACAGATCACGCATACTGACTGAACCGAATTTGTTTCTACGCTGTCTAACAGACAAAATGGCGTAGTATGCCATTGCATAACAGCACCGCGCGTATTTAATAAACGATTACTCAGAAGTATACTGTTTTAATTCCCCATGCATGTATATTACAGCATCCATGACTAGGCACGTGTCCTTTCCTTTAAATTGTCCCTACTTTGTCATTCAATTTAGATTGAGTTCCATGTACATTTATAGATAAGCCTTACTGAGTTTCAGACGAGCAAATAATTTGAGATCAGCTGTGTTAACATAGAGGACACACGCCCGGGCAATCCACACAAATAGGAATCATGTACATGTATAGCCTTGAGAGGGGATAGCTAGAAGTGCCAGTCTTTTGCGTTTAGTTTCGTTTTTAACCCTGCACTTGGCCAAGGCTTAATTCTTTCATAGCCAATCACGACTAAAGTCGATCTACCTAAGTCAAGCTTGTCTGAACTATCTTTGGGATCCCAGATTCGCATTCCTCACAAAAAGACCTTTCACCCGAGTACCGATATGCGTAGAGTTCCAGAGAGAATGTTCCAGGGCAACGACTTTTCTCGGCGCGCATTGGGAGCATTGCCCCTCATACGCGTCGAGATAAGCTGTTGACTTAACCCATTATTTGTCACTTAAAGAGTTAATTGCAGTCGTACGAACCAAAGTTCGATTTGAAATGAAATGAAATGAAATGAAATGAAATGAAATGAAGTGAAATGAAATGAAATGAAATGAAATGAAATGAAACTTTATTGGCTATACCTTAATACACGAAAAGGCGTTCTGCCAAATAAAATACAACACAACAGATATACAAATACGTGTACACACAAGAGACGAGACTGAGCAAAATATTTAACACCCGTGAACAAAACAAAAAGAAAAAAAAAAAAAAAAAGAAGTAATTACAACAATTGTCATCTTCCTCCCCTGCAACCATTAGTACAGATTGAAAAACGGGGTACGTAACTTACAATACTCTGGATTTGTTGCTTTAGTGTGATGAGATGCTACAGGTATGATAGTCTAAACATTTACCAAATTATAAAGAATTTCCTCGGATAATGAGACATTTTGACAAATACTCCTCCACTGATTTAATAATTTCAAAGTCTCTTGATTGCATCAAAATGGTAAATAGCTGATTAAGCCGAAAATTTGCCAAATCACCAAACATATTTTTCAATTTATCAAATAAAACATTTCTGGGCTCGGTGTATTTGTATTTCTACAATACGTCCATGATGTCATTACAATTTTGAGTAATAAAAATCGGTACAACGGTGTCTGTTCTATTTTTAAACTGTACTGATTATATGTACCACTGAAATGAGTTAAGCACGCTTGCTTTATTCTATCACCAGGTACCGTGCGCTTTGTAGATGTAAAAGTTTCGAAAAGTATGTTTAAATTAAAATTATCGATTATCATACAAAAAAACTTTTTGAAATATTGTTTGCCATGTAAAAAAGAAAGGATGTTGTCGACACTGGGGCCCCTTCAGATTAAAATGTCCATAATATGTACGAATTCAAGGTCTTTCCACTGTCTAATTCAAAGGCACGTTTGTATATCTTATAGAACCTGGCAATGCATTCGACACGGTATACAGTGTACAGTATTATCATATATTGCCCCAGCAAAAAATTCTATCTTGTAAAGGCAGCTCTTAAATATCATTGAACGAAATTCAGCTTTTAATGCTGAATCAGGTGGGTGTTTTGAAATAACTACATGCAATCCCATACATAGATGTTACATCGAGTAAGCACCATACCCTAAATTTTCATAGCAATAGAGAAATAAGTACATTGGACTTTCCCTATTTGAAAACCATGCATTATGCAACTACACCTCATCTTCGCCAGTATCGTCCCACAGGAGACCTATCAGTTATTCGGAATCAACGTACACATATCAGCTGACTTTAATGTTTCAGATGCTCGGTTGTGAAGAAACAGGTGGCTATTATATCATGGCTATTTTTATGTTTAATTAATACTTTCCAGCTGGGGCGTATTCTCCATTTCTCACATTTGTATCAAAATTTTGACATTCCAACCAGACATGTATAGACACTTGTACATTGGTCCTTAAAACAAAGGATGATATGTCAGTTTAGAGTATATATATATATATATATATATATATATATATATATATATATATATATATATATATATATATATATATATATATATATATATATATATATATATATATATATATCTGTGTGTGTATTAATATATATATATTTATATGTTGTGTAGGCGTGTGTACATGACTTGCAGCATATGTAATAATCACATTCGGAAAATTGATAAGTTTTCTCCCAGGACAGAGATAGCAATACAGATGATGTGAAACAACGTGCAGCGCAGAATTTTGTGATGGCATGGTGTATGCATACAGCATACATAAAGTCGTATAATTTATCTTACGGTAAGTAACCAAGATAAGACACTTCTGTGGTATCCCGTGCAGTTCGTATGGAGCTATAACACGCATATGGGCGCATGCTGCACGATGCTGGCTATATTTTCCCCAGGTGGACTTGTAATTCATATACACGGTAAACACTTACCTGAAAATCAAGGTTGCCTGTGTGGTTATCTCAAGGGTATGATCTTTTCGGCTAAGTTGACGTTTCTCTTATTCTCCATCAAATCAGGCACAAATGTGCCAAAGAGTACAATCCAATGTCTTTGTCATTTCTCGTGGTTGTTTCATTACCTCAAAAACTTTAGCCTGAGCCCTCCATGTTTGATTTCAGCCCCCGAGTACTAGAAAGAACATGCTACGCCCGCCATAATGTTGGAGTTTCTAGCGATAAGGTCAACTTTATTTTAAGCATACACTGCATAAGCGCGCCGCGGAAGCCAAAGCTGAAACATAACACGCCCAACTGGCCCGCAAAGTTTGACACAGCTCAGAGTCAGTGCGCTGACAGCTTCTACAAGCAGGCCAAGCACCGAATGATACCCCATTGTGTTACTACCTTAAGAGGGTTACATCACATATCATCGTGTGTACACCATTAATAAGTATTGTAAGGGCTTCTTAAGATCAACGAGTTGTTTTGGTAGTGTTTATAAACGTAGTATCGGTGTACTGAAGTGAATACCGGTTTCCTTGATAGGATTCCACGGTCATACTCGCCCTGCAGCAGAAAGTTGATACGGCTCTTCCACTGGATTCACAAGCCAGATTCCATAGAGATCGATGTGTGTAGCCCACATGTAACACAAGTCTTTACTACTAAGTGCCAAGCCATAAGTCACGAGTTAATTTGCACTCTCTTGTCGCCACTATGGTAGCTTTACACCAGACTTAAAGGACTGTTTGATTGATTGTATTTCCACATCTTGTCTTTCCGTGGCTTCTACAACGCTGAACAACATGTGTGTGTTTAGATAATAATAATAATAATAATAATAATAATAATAATGATAATAATAATAACGATGACGATGACGATGACGATGACGATGATGACGACGACGACGATGATGATGATGATGATGATGATGATGATGATGATGATGATGATGATGATGATGATGATGATGATGATGATGATGATGATATTCTGAATCTACCTCTTTACAACTGGGGCACCGCGGGAAGGGTAGAACTGAAGGTGCGTCAGTTAAAAATACGTAATTATACATATAAAACAACAAAAGGATAAAATGAACAGAAATATGCATGTGGCTACAATGAAAGAAATTTTTGAAAACAGAGATATAAGGTAATGCATCCCATGTACAATATCAGGTCGGACTACGTGCGTCAACATTCAGTGTACCGCGCCTAACGCACCAGGCCTCTGACAAGAACTGCTTGCAAACAGTGTCAAACACAAAACCGACAGTGTATCCATGTTGTAGCTACAAGAGATGAGCTTATGAAAGAGAGCCAGACTTGTTCTTCATTAATTTCTTTTAGTTTTCTTTCCAAAAACAGAGTATACCTGAACTTTTATATTGGTTTTCGGACATAGGAACAGGAAATAAAAAAAACTCCTTTCCCGTTCTTGACACAAACTACATATTTCACTTTTCATACCCCACTTAGCCACATTTTCGTTAATACCTACAAAGATCCAACCCTGGCCAAGAACTTTAGCTTAGTCCCATTGAAATTACTGATATCAAATATGCATCTTTGACCAAAAGTAGAACATTTTATTAGCCGATACCAATAACACGAAGATTTTTCATCAATGTCTTGAAAGAATTCCACCTTATTACTCTCCAAACGCAACTTTTGATATGGCTCCAACCAGGAGTCACTTTGGGCCGATCTAAACCAATCTTTATGAAAATTTGATGTATTTCCTGAAAGTAACACTATATTCGGTCATCCTCCAAATAACAGTCGTAAAATTTGTTGAATATTTGTTCGCAAAATCTACTGCCTGGCAAATCATATTTCAGTCTGTGGTAAAACTTAATGCGAAATGCGGTCCAAGATTAATTTGATTGGGAGCGTTTCTAGTACTCCCAGATTTGCTGTACCTACAGGGAAACTTTTACACACATTACTACCTTTGCTATAGCGTATTCAATAGATCGGGTAATTGTTTTACTTTCTGGAGTTGTCTTTAGCCAGACAGCAGAACCGTGGGTGAAGGTAGGTAGTATGACGCTTTTTTATATGCTGTTCCCGAACGAGACTCTATTAACATTTTCATGCCGGATAAAATACTACAAAGGTATGCACGTACGCGATCAGCCTTTGGCTTAAGTAATGTCTTGACATGTGTTTATTCATTTAATGTCTGTGTCAAAAGTATCCCTAGGTATTTATAAGTTGTATATTCATAAAGTGGAGTGTTACCGAGCATCCATTTATTAGTGCTATTGTGACGTTTGCCAATGACCATAACCTTAGATTTATCATAATCGAACTGCATGCCCCATTTGGTTGCAAATACATTGGACACACTTAACGTTTTAACCATTGCCTCTTCACTATCACCTGTTTGCACCACATCGTCAGCATGCAGTAAATCTGGAATTTTAACACCATTTAATGGAATACCTAAATGTTTTTCATTCAATATATCCACACGGTCAGTCATTATTATTGAAAACAAGGTATATGATAAAATGCAGCCTTGTTTTACACCGTTAAGTACTTCAAACCAGGAGGATTCAAAAGGACTCGAATATAACTTTATTGTCAATAGGATTATACAGACTTTTAATAATTCGCCATGCTTTCCCCTGGACGCCTTTTTCCCGGAGTTTCACAAACAATAAATCTCGATTAACTGTGTCAAACGCTTTAGAAATATCAAAGAACGAAGATGGAGTCTTCAGTTTTTGATGTTTTCTTGTTGTGCACAGACCGTTAAGATTGAAATACTGGTCCTCAAAACGATAGGCTTCATGAAGTTCACCAATGATACCACGTTCTTCTAGAAAACCCATAAGCTGATCTTCAATTACAGACGTGAATGGTTTATAAACACAAGGTGTTACGGTTATACCCCTGTAGTTTCCGAGTTCTACTTAAGAACCTTCTTTTCGTATAGGTTTTACATAGCCTTGAAACCAGTGATCCGGAACGTGTTCAGTAATTTTACAGCGTTTGAAAAAAAAAATCAACCAAAGAACTGATAAGTATGTGACCACCATATTTTAGAAACTCATCAGGTATGTTATCCACTCCACAGGCTTTTATACATTTTAACTTTATATCAGAACTTTCGTACACTTTAAATCTAGCGGAAAAATGTTGATTTTTGATTTTTTTTATGCCACTGTGGTTTATTCTATTATCTCAAGTGAGTTTAAAGCAGAAGAAAAAACTTTTGTGGGAGAGAGATAGACAGATAAAACGAGTGAGGCAGTATAATATTTTTTGCATGGTATAATCGCATTCATTCAGTTCAGTTTGTATGTGTTACAAGGGTTGTAGCTTATGACTGTGCACCTGCATTTAATGGTTTCATCACTTTTCCTTGGTTCAGGCTGCATCTAGTTGGGGCCAAAATGTCCCTGAAAACACCAAATACGAGTACCAGGGAAGTTTGTTCTCCCTCCACTAACTCTCCATCTTGATCGAAGCTAGCAATAAACATGCTGTTTTTATCAAGTGTACACTTTCAAGGGGGGAGGGGCCCCAAAATAGTGTAACGTTTGTACACTTGTGAAAATGTCTACAATTATGGACGGCCCCTTACGATTTAGCCTTTACAACATATTCCAGTACGCTCTGCTATTTCTTATACCTTCATTGGCATTATGTGTAATCACCCTTATCTTATGATTAATCGTTTTAGCCTTAATTTTGTCCTGAATTATATGTTTTCTTCTTAAGTATTCTTCCCAAAGTTAGTTGACAAGGTTTCCATTACGCTGATCCATGCGTGACAAGTATCTGTAAAAATCTGTTTGTCATTTGCCTTTTTTTTATTAGATTGCCCAGCGTACCACACTAGACGGTCACTATTACCTCTGATAATTTTGTCACCAATAACTTTCTCATCACCCTCAATGACAATAGTTCTCCGAGAGTACCAAGCCTCATTCACACTCATAAAATCATTACAGTTCCAACCCGTGAGTTGGAAGGACATTTTATCTTTAAAATGGCCCCAGTTCCTAAAATTTTTCATGTTCCATCTATGAAAATCAACAATTTTTGAAGGCTGTCTCTTTTCTTCAGTATTGTCCTACGTATATGGATCCCCGTAAACAGATTGTGTTATGGTCACTCCCAACATCATAAATTTTATCCATCACAATATACTTAAATTTTCTGGTCAAACCTTCAGTTGCCCATTAATAGTCTATGACATATTTCAAGTTTCTTATGTGCCGTGTAAATTTACCAGAACAAAATACTAAACAGTTCAACACTGTTGTGTCTGTTACTTCAATAAAATTTTGCAATAAATCACCATCTAACTTTTTCTTCTATGAGGTCTGAAGCACGGCGACACACCATTTAAGTCACCAACTACCGAACATTCAATTTTTTTGGCCTTCTATGAACTTACGTTTTGAATTATGTTTGTGTTGTGATCGTATCTGCCCCATCATTGGGGAAATATACAGTACCGACCATGACAGCTTTGTGTTTCTCACGGAGTTTTACTGCAACCCAAAGTCTTTCAAATTCGCCATCTTTTGAGTTCCAAACATAATCAACATATCAAGTTATACATTTTTCATTTGAAAAGTCCACCACTGAGTTTTTTTTGTCAAATCATCACGGATATCCAATCTAAGTATACTTCGGGGGATATTTTCAATGGCACCATCGTCCCGGTGAAACGTTTCGATCATGCAGTACACGGACATTTTTTTCTCTTTCAATGAAACTTAGTTTCAAGGAGATAAGCCAACTCTTTGCGCTTAGACATGCCTAAATTTTGCATATTACTATGCGCTATTGAAAAGTGTTTGGCTTTGTGTTTAATTGAGTTGCACTTCCCACCTCTTTGGTGTATTCGGGCGCGCACACATGCATGTTTGCCGACCTTCACGGCCAAGTCCTCGTTGCCAGCCACCTAGGGGCAACCACAGTTTTTGCCTTTGTGACTTGTGTTCTCAAATTCAAAACAGTAAATTGTGGGTCCATCTTTGTGCTTACACAGGGCTTTTTTATGCCTAGGTACCCCACAGACATGTGAGAGTTATAACATGAAAGGAGACGATTATGGCTTATAACTGTCGAGTAGCGAAGCCACGAGACAGTTGTAATAGCCATAATCGTCTCCTTTCATGTTATAACACATTTGTCATTGGCTGGTAGGTATGGTCATTTGTGTTTAGGTCGGATCAGTGATTTCATGATTGAAAGCGTATTATCTGTCAGTTACGAAATCAAATTCTTACACACACGTGTGACAGTGTCATTTTACTTCTGAGTCACTTCATTCGTGATTTCGCTCAGGCGTTCAGGCAGTTCGTGAATCTGCTAGCTGCCTCAAAATGGAAGATGACGTGCCTCTAATTGAACTTGATAATATTGCAACTCAGCAATTATTTTTCCAAAGAAATGACGGCACCGGCAGTACTGGGAGGTATGTTGGTTTTTATTTGTAGCGTTTTTACAATTTCACAATCAAAGTTTGCTTTGCGTTTATGATATGCTACTGCATCAAGACTACTGACCCGGAGAAGTTTTGTGGCTGATGGTATAATGCGTGCTGGTACTTGAATGGAAAGTTTTTATCATGGAAATTCAAGTAAATCATTTCAAAATTTATTGTTAGACATTAAGGGGTTAATTCGGAAAGAGTGAGTTATAGGTTTTACCTAATTCACTCTTTTTGCGGGCCCTTTTTGCGATTATTGAGGGTGAAGGTCAGCCCCAAAAAGATGCATTATCAAGTTTCATAATACATTCTTTTTTCATAATCAATGGTTATGGGATATAATCAACACTTTTTGAGCCTTATGATTGGCTAATTCCTACCAGCCATATGACAAAACGAATTATCTGTTTTTCTTTGTGGTCAAGGGGCCTGAGTCGAGACGCATTGTTAGATATTGTCCTGGTTATCTTTATCCCAAACATGCTGTTTTGGTGTACACTGCAAACCATATGTGCACCCTTGAGTGCGCATTGTTTTTGTGGTTTTGCTTTTCCTTTGTTTGGGCAGCGTATTTGGTTTTGGGTATTTGTTGCCACCCTGCTCTCTGGGAGTGAGGGGGACCCGTGTTCATGGCAGATTTGTTAGAGACGGCATGTTACCAACAGATTGAAATTGCACACCATGGACGTATTCCCGGTTAATACGTCCATGTTCACACCAAAGTTCTTAACTACCGTGAACCATCCCTATTTAAAAGACCAGGATTAACCTCACCATTTTGAAGTCTAAACCAGCTGTCCTGGTTTATGAACGCACATGATTCTTGCTCACACAGATGGTCTAACCTTTCAGTAAACATGTCTATCTTTCCTGTGAGGATCTCATCAGCATGCAACCTTAGGCGTACACTTGCAACTTTCACAGAACCATTGTTTGTTAAGATTTTAGCACTTTAATTGATAGTCTATACTCGTCAAGAATGTCCTGCACAGATTTCCATCCTGCACAATCTTTGGTGCCTACGTATATTCCTATACTTTAACGTTATAGCATTCATTTCTTGTAGTTAATGGGTGATCATGAATTGAATTATTGTAGCGCTACAACTATCTTTTGTATTCCATCACTATGTGCACATCCAGATATACGTGTCTTCCGCGAAATTGATCGATCTGATATTTAAATAACAATGTTTCAGTGCAATGAATAAATAAATAAATAAATGAACGAGCGAGCAAACAAACAAACAAATAAATAAATAAATAAATAAATAAATAAATAGATAGATAAATAAATAAATAAATAAATAAATAAATAAATAAATAAATAAATAAATAAATAAATAAATAAATAATAATGGGACAGTTTTCTATCAACATACCGCATGCGTGCGTATCTATTCATATACATGCATGGACGTTTATGATTCAAAATGCCAAAATATTGACAAGGTTTTGTTTTCGAGGCGTGTATTCTGAGTCACCTTGAACTTGAATGCTAAAAAAATATATGAAATATTGTACAACTTAATAATAACAAAGGAAAATTTTCTTGAACAGTTTTGAAGCTGAAGAGCATACACCTTACTCCCTCCAAAAGCCGACTCTGCATAAAAAAGGATGTGCATAAGGGGAAATAATATATATCTATAGTGCATATAAAGCAACTGAGTTACTACACATGTGCTTACGCATAGCTAAAGCGTACTCAGCCGGTTGAATGATTGTCTCTCTGCTAATGCTTTTTAACGCTGGAATTGTTTTTCCTGCTTCTGTAAATGCCATTCAGAACAGAGACTTGCATGTTGCGATTAACTGAATTTTGGAAACGGTCCTACTGTTTGATAAATGTCAATTTTGTGTCATATTTATCTCAAATCTGTCGTATGCATGCGCAATGCAAGAAGCAATACTGGCTAAAAATTTGTATAGATTCCAAGGCACCTGTTTTTTTGGAGCTGGACAAGCTTGACTGAGTTATACGGTTCCTTAAACTTTGAAACTTTGCCAGGCAGTGTAAAATGGTATGATAATACTGATTTACAGGGCCACAGCATAGTTTGGCCCATGTGCGAACGGAAGCGGGGCTTTTGCCAATTTACAGCTAAATAATCAAATGTCCTTCCCCTGTCACCTTAGGTATCAAATGCTAAATCCATTGTAACGTATGATTTGACAACTATGTGGAAAATAAGTTTTGTTTTCGGGAACTTCTTTGCGAAAGATTCGGCCTAATACTAGCACTGTGGACATGTCCATATCACCCAAACCAATTTGCTTATCAGGAGCAACAAGAACAAGTGTTTATGTACAGCCGCATATTATTATTATTATTATTATTATTATTATTATTATTATTATTATTATTATTATTATTATTATTATTATTATTATTATTATTACTACTATTATTATTATTATTATTATTATTATTATTATTATTATTATTATTATTATTATTATTATTATTATTATTAGTGATAGGGTCTTTTTGAAGCTCCTAATATAGAGCCCGAGCGAAGATTATTTTGTATATTTGTATACAAAGGCTTTCTAACCAATCTTGTATACGTGGTTGTCCCTATCAAAATAGTAGAATCGCTCCATCAAGACCATCAACGCGAAGTTTTAGTACATGATACAAAATATTGAACAGTAACATAAACAGGATTGTAACAAGGTGGTTGTAATAAATGAATAGTTTTATAACAGAGCGATCTAAACAGGGAGAAATTCATTGTAAATAAAAATAACTTGTGATATAATATGTTCTACGAAGCCGCGCAAACGCCTTGTCTTGAGATATTTTGCTTATTGGCACTACAGGAATTGCGTAGAATGTCTCAAGCTCGTTCACAATTGTTCAAATCACACATTACATCACAGACCTCATATGGCACCACAGCCATGTAATTGGAAGACAATATAGGAACTTGGTAATCTGGTAACTTATCTGAAGTATCAATATCGTGACGTTTTATACGACATGGTTACAAATGAGCATATCGTGTGTGGGGAAAAAAAAATCAAACCATGATATGAGAGAGGAATTGTGTACTTCTCAAATGTACCCAGGAGTAGCTGATCATGGGACAAGTCAGTTGGTCAAACAAAAGAAAATACAGACATAAAATGTTTACATAGCTATGTTGCTTACCACTGTATAGCATACATGTATATGCCTAATTCGTGGATACCACAGTGCTCGGTACACAAGTATTAAGTTTATTATAGCCTTTTTTTCATCGTATTTAATGAAAATTGTATTGTTAATTAAGTTATAGCTTACAAACAACACATAATATAATACCACGGAGTGCAAAGAGTTTTAAATTTGACATTTTAGCGACACATGACAATGCTGAACAGCGATTTTGGTACTAGCAAGGGACAAAGATAGCTTATTAACGGGTTTTTGTAGCGCATGCATAGCAGATGTCCATACGTGATTATTACCCCCCCCCCTAAAAAACAAAACAAAACCTTCAACTGAACCATGTATGAAATGTTAGTCCACGGCAACACATCCACAAATGGTATAATACGAAAACAAACTTCCTCATTAGGAAGCATCTGTGACTAAAATCACTACAATATTATCAGCTAGAGCAGCACGTGCAAATTTGTACTGAAAACAAGACCACAATAAAACCCATCTTTATCATCACGTGTGACGTCAAGCTGAATAAATGTTTCGGAAGATTTAAATATTACGCATAGTTTCGACTAGCTTTAGCTACAGACACAACTATCCTCACAGCAACCATTGAAAGTAGTCAGCACAATATACGACTCCAATAATTGTTTAAAGGATTGAAAGATACAATTATACATAAAGTAAACGTGCGGGGGAAGTCTTTTATACTACCAATTGCCGAGGAAAGGGAAAGTGGTATTAATTTGTTACTTATCTTTCGTAATGCAACTTGTCTCAATAGTGTTATTAGTCTGGTACCTTGATTTATAAAGCACTAATGCACAAAATGAACGTACCTCCTGGTGCAAAGGATACAAATTATAAACCTTATGATAAAAATGGCACACACATTGTATGTTCAGCCTTCATAACTGGATTGTACATGCAAATTTCACTTGTCCCAGTCTTTGCAGTCTCAGCCATTTCTTCTGACGACTTTTTCATGCATTTGTCTACCATAATTGCAATACAGGTGTCAAACAAGAGCAAAGTATATATACAAGACTTTGCCAAAAACTTAAATCGCTTTCCAAATTGCACAGCACTTACAGTGGTAAAAAAAGCAATGTGGTGAGCCACGAAAAATCAACTGAAAATCTGTTTTTTTGTTTCACAACTTCCACGAAAAAACTTGTAACATTCTTAATGTTATGAATAAGCTTTTTTCCTTACCAATGTACAACGTATCCACCGCTAAGAGGTTTTGCATGAAAATGTGTAATAAAACATAAACGTAAAACCGACAATGGCGGTATGCTACAAAAATATATAATTTAAGAGCATATATAAACAGGACAACATCTGAAACATCGCGGTGGAAATATAAAGATACGAGGATTGATCACTTCAACTTTCCAGAAAGGTACATGTATTTGACACTCGACTCGGTTGCAAGGCAAAACGTCGTCCTCATTAATGAACACAATGACTCTAGATTCAAACTACTATAAAAAGACCTTTAATTTTAGGACAAGTATTCACTAATATTAACATTTCAGGAGCTTGTTGAGAGCAACAACTTCCCTCTGCAGTCGTGGAGGCATTTATGTCCAAAGCACGTGGAGGAAAGTCTACAAACAGGCACTTGAAGTGTTGACGTGTCATCCTCTCTTGCTCAAATGGCCCATACAGGGCCCGGATATAAACTGCCATCTGCCTCAATCTTTTCACATAAAATTTCCGTCACCATAAAACTTTTTTCTGCTAAAGAATTGCAGATGATACCCATTATGATAGCATGCCCCAGGTCAACAGCTTTCCCTGGCCGGTTGGAAAGAGTTAGGTGTTTCAAGTCTATCTTTAAGGTCAATTTATTTTTGACAAACGTCACATTAACTTATAAATCGTCCCATGCAATATAAAAGAATAAAGGAAACAGATGTTGTTTTAGTGGTGTTAAAACGGTGCTCTGGCATATGTTCACGTTTGGGTATGTCAAGCAATGTTGTTCACTACTAGAATGTTTTTAAAAGGAAGTTCTTGAAACTTACGATACAGTGACCAGACGCCCCTGCAAAGTGATAAATTCAACGAGAATAGAAAGCACCACTAAAACGTCGGAAATGCCATGTTCATATTGGCGTAACATGCTAATCCTGCCCCTTTTTGCGCATAATACTAATATGAAGGAATATTTGACATTCCTGACTTGAGAGAGGGGTAAAACTATAAAGATAGAGAGTGGCTAGAATCGATTCTGTCACCTTTGAAATTTTGTCTGAATTATTTCGGATAAAATTTGTACCAAAAATTGACAGGCCTAAATAACAATTTCACAAACATTTGTTTTTACACCTGGCTGAATTTTATATACTTTTCTCGCATGTAACCTTGACATAAACTACAAAATGACTGTCATTCAAATATAACGGACATTGGCAGCATTTGAAAGAAACTAAAAACATAACTGGGCAACTTCAACTTGAAAATGATAGGTTTAATTATGAGTCTGTCACAGGAAGAAGCTTTTCTTTCTAAATACCACTTTAATCATGTGTGACCATATCATGGCAAAACCTGTCTTTACTTAAAGTCACTCGTGATGTCAGATTTAGAGTTCTCATTAAAATAACTGGCTGGTCATGAATTAGCAACACGTTCAATTTGTCTGAAAACTTACCAGCCTTCTTTGGCGTGCTTTACGCGCAATGCGTTTGTTGTCTGAAAAGGACTGGGTCCACAATATTTTGCCTTTTGCTGTTGTATTCTTCAAAAATCGTGGAATATTCATCACCTTGCATGCAAATGCAGATAAATACCTATATGGTACTAGCTGTGTTATAGTTATGGCTTTTAGGTTCTTTGTTCGTGTTTGAGATACGGGATTCATAACAGCATCAGTGCCTCAATTGCCTACGTTCACACAGATCGCATACAAAGATATGCTTCGCCTGATGTGTTGCCTTAAAGTACCAGCATAGTCAATTATAGTCAGTTGCATTGCCTGTAAAATCATGATGTAGAGAATGCAAGAAACCACTGAGTAAGGCGTTCACCACCAGAGTACTCAATGAGTTAATTCTTGGAATTTGTCGAGAGGGAAAATGCGGCGCCTCGAGTCGTCCAGTTTTAGCGCTTTAGGTTAAAAAAAAAAAGACAGTCATAAATGTTATTCGCAGTAATTACAGATTGCACACATTGCTTTACAAAGTTGTTTTGCGAAAGAGTTAGTTTCACAGGAGCTGCCCTTTCTGTACAAGTGGCAAGCCGAAAATGGCACAATGTCCGGACAAGAACAAACAACATCACGAGCAGTAAATTCGCAGTTTTCTTTGACATGCTATACATGTTTTAAAAGCAGAAAGTTCTGAAGGAACACTCTTGTCATTCCGCCCTACATCGACGGTCGTGAAATACAAAAAGAGTTTCGTTATCCATTGCAAGCCATTTTGAGCCTGAAAGTGTGACTCGAAGTGGGATATTTGTTGGAGGAAAAGAAGTCATTGAATGTTATGTTTATTCTACGTGGGAGTGCCCATGTCTTCACTCTCAGACCACCACAGCTTTCACATGCGCCGGTTGCGTTACCTTCAAAATGAATTGTTTCATGCGTCGTTTTTTTTACGATTGCCCTAATTTGTTCTATTCAACGGCACACATTTTGGGTGTTTAGCCTTAAGCGAGTGCGACTGGGAGCTTAGCTTCGAACCCACAGCGAACCTGGTTAAGCTGTTTAATGAAGGCGTCTCAATCAAATTGGTTTGCTCACGCAAATTATTACTTTTATGGTTGTTTTTTTTAAAGTGCAATGTTGGGGAAGAAAAAAGCCGACGACATTCAGAGCCACTGCAAATTAGCACCCGGGTTGCCCTGATGAATGCCAGCTAGTTATCGAAAATTGCTGATTAACGGCTCATTTTCGGCTATCATGTGGAAAGAATTGAAACATCTGCAGACAATTTTCAACTGCTCCGAATGCTTTATTTAAACCTCTAAAAACTGGGAAAGGCATACAGAAAACGCATACACATACAAATTAAAGTGTAACATAGGATCATCGAATACACATATCTGAAATAAAACTTAAAATACATTTAACTCACGGTATATAAAGATTTGTAGCAGCTTGACAAGTGTGTATTCTGCAAAGCACAATTTGCTGAATGCGTTTTGAAATACATGTGCCATGTACGTTTGGCTGAGAACAACAACATCATGTTATTTTTGTGACTGACGTGAGATATAATGATATTAATAGTTTTATCAAAGTCGCTGAAAGGCAACCGTAACATGTAAATCTGTAGTGAAGATATATTGAAAGTTAAAATTCTATTAATGAGAGTGTTTTTGCTTATGACACTAGTCACTGTAAATTTGAAATCATAAAGTGACATCAGTCACTTGTCTGGCTATTCCTCGAAAAAGCTTTCCACAGTAGTCTTGATTTGTCTTCAACTTGAAAGTTAATTTGATCTAGACCAACAGTCTTGAGTAAATATAATTATACGAGACCTTTTTTAAGAACCCAGGCACTTGTGTAGTGGTGTTACACTGGGTGGCGTCAGCAAGTTTCCACTGAAATTCCTAACATCAAATACTTGTACTTCTCCCGAAAAAAATCATCATCATCATCATCATCATCATCATCATCATCATCATCATCATCATCATCATCATCATCATCATCATCATCATCATCATCATCATCATCATCATAATCATCATCATCATCATCATCATCACCATCATCATCATCGTCGTCGTCGTCGTCATCATCATCATCATCATCATCTACAAATGACTGCAATGTCACCAAACGGTCGATTTGAATAGCTTGATTCCACATATGAAATGTTCAATTTTTCATATCACAAATTAAAGATATCCTTCTTATTAGTAGCACAAGAAAGAGTGAAATGCATGACAGGTAATTTACCAGCCTTAAGTCATACCTCTCACATGCCAAGAATATCTCCAAAATGCAAATTATGTCTCCTGACTTTCAGTAGCAAACAAGCTACGTAAATATCACTTTGAAGGAAGTGTAAAATACTACAATAAATTCAGATTCCACAGATAAAGTGTTTTGAAGTAGGTCCGGATGTTTCCCTCTCGTATCGTGATGTGCGAGGTAGCTCTCAACTCCGACACCCGGTATCGATGGCATCTTGGTTTACCTGGTCGTCGCGCTCAAATTGCTCAAGTGAGAGCGGTCCACGATGCTCGTCTTTTCCGTAACTTGAGCCTCCCTCCTACCTCCCCTACCTCCATGTGCTCGCTTCTACACAGGCTGTGACATTAAGCAATTGGAAGCTTCACATGTACGCTTCTAACCACCAGATTTCTTGTCATTTCAGTTTGGTGTAAGAGATCTTACTATAAATCGGCATGATCAGGCATTGATAACTCTCTTGCTGTCTGGCTCAGAGACACGCACTTGAATCCAATAAAAAGATGTCAGATATTCTGCGTTTTATTTGCTGAACATGGGAGATACCGGCATTGAGAGAATGTAAATGATCACACCTGATTCTTGTGTAGAGCTTCAACATACAAATGCATGTATCACATGACTCTTACATTTTTGCAAACTTACAAATCTATATCAGCAAAGAGTGAAAATGTTAATGCGCTGGCATATGTTGAGCCTACGTGTTGCTCCTCATATGTAAAATTTGCCTTGAATTGTGAATCAGATGATAATTTTTTGAGAAGCTCTCCTCTTTTTCAGTCTTTTTAAGTAATCTTTAGTAAATATAAAATCAGATGAAAGGCTGTTATCACTGTCAGCATCACTTGCGTCATTATCATCATCATCATTATTACTCTTCGCATCGGCTTCAGCTAAGTCTGTACTACTTGTATCATCAACTTTACGATCCGCGCTTACTTGCGGAGAACTACTGACAGTAGCAGGCGCAGAGATAGTGGCAGGCGCAACCACCTGATCATCAACTTGAGTGGAGTTACAGACCATCGTATCCGGGACGCCAGCAGTGCTTAAATCCGTCAACTGCTTACCAACTGTCCCCAGAATAGCTTTAAGCTTTGCATTCTCAGCCAACAGAGCCTTGAGACTCTCAGACATAGTTGACATGCCTTTAATGCGTCGCATACACACATCCAGTTCGCTTCGAAGTGAGACATTTTCCAGTTCCAGGTTATCAATCCGCGATGTCAAGGCCGCAACTGTTTGTGAAAGATCACAAACTTCAGATGCAAACGTTACTGAAGTCCTCTTCTTGGGATAAGAAGTGACCGTGTCAGCAGAGTCTTTGGCTACAAGTATCTTGTCAAGCTCCTTGGACGGATTCTTATTTACCAAACTAAATCCAAGGTGATATATATCTGGCAAAAGAGTTCTTTTGTCTTGCCTGTTTATTGGTCTTTTGTCTGTGTAGCCTGCATCCAGGAAAGAACGCTGTGCATGTTCACAGAGAGTCTTGTGTAATGTTATGAGATAATCCATGTCTCGTGCTGACAAACACTTATGTATATCTTGAGCATTATAACGGTGTATAACCTCCAGGCTATTAATATAAGTATCCACAAAGTTTTCATTCGACACATCTTGAAGACCTTTGAGGTCTTGGATCTCTTCCATGTCTCTGGTGAGATATGCGTACAACCGTCACGAGTTATATTATACTCAAAGCACAATATAAGCCATCAGAAAGATCGAAGTGTCGACGTGAATTGTTTCGAAATGCAAAAAAAGCAAACCAAGGCAGAGTTGACAGACAGCAGAAAAACAAAGGTTATGCGAGGCTGGTCGGGTTAAAATATATCCAAGCGAGGTCCGTGGTCCAAATAAATTCTCTGGCAGTATTACCGTCTTTCATCGCCGTAAAACTTTCGCAATCCAGATTTTGAATACATATGTATTTTAAGAGATCCACAAGGCTGCGCATGCGCATACCAACCTGAGATCCTGAATAAGTGTCATGTATTTTGGCCATTGCAAGTGCCCATATCTGGAGACACAAAGAAACGGGTTGTATATAAGCCTATACCTCGACCTGGAGAAGACCTTCTGGTACTTTGTTTTGTCACAGAAAGTCTGAACGGAGCGCCAATTGTGCAGCTCACAAGGGGAAGGCGCAAGAGATGTACGGCCTAGTGGTATAGGTCTCAGCTTGGATTGCATTTTGACATTGATAACCACTGCAGGGCGTTACTGCATGCATGTCTTGTTTCCTTGGATCCATGTGCACTGACGCCCAGATATCCTTCTATTAGGTCAAGATCAATGACTGGAGTTGTTATTTTGGGACTTATATTGTCATCATCCTTTCAAAAACATAATAATAATAACAATAATAATAATAATAATAATAATAATAATAATAATAATAATAATAATAATAATAATAATAATAATAATAATAATAATGATAAAAAAGTAAATAAAAATAAATAAATAAAATAAAAAAAGATTAAAAGCTGAAAATGAAAGCTGAATATTGAACATTGTTTGTGAACGCGTGCTTCTTACCATAAGGACGCCATTGTGAAAATGACGTCATGACCAAGGATTATCCCTATAGAGTTCCACTAATGGCACGTTGTTGTCGGCGTATCTTGCACTTCAACCTTTTGTGACTGCTGCTGACCTAGATAGCAAAATGTCTGTGGGTGGAACATACTGTAAAGATGAATCGAAACACTGAAAGGGAATGTGTTTTTCAGCAGAACCACGATCGATCACATGAATTCACCAATGCTTTCAAGTCTAGTTGTACACATGTTGTACATCACTTATGCATTTATGTTACTCGATTAAATTGTCGCATAAGCTTTACTTGCTTCCTTATCTAAAAATGTTGAAGTAGAACAACCTTTCAATTCATTCCAGTGGCCAAATACGTGTTTAGTTCTACACAGTCACGCATTGAAATGTTGGTTTCTGACTGGGCAACTATGTGCATGTTTTCATTAATGGGGAACGAGACAACATTATATAAACCGGAAATCCCTGCCAAAGAGAGGTTTGGCATACGTATGTAGGTCTTGGACCAGTAAATCAAACCCAATAGAGTTACATGTTATATTGGCTATATTCGCTGGCTTGTCTCGGACATTTGAAAGTTTTGTTGACACTATACCTGTCATTTTGCTCAATAGTCACTTCAGTGACAGTGATATTATCAATAGTAAATGGGGTGAAACCCAATTAACATTTTTTGGTACTCGTGCATTTGTTTATGCTTACCTGCATAGTTACAGGTACGTACCAAACCTTGATGAAATAATAGCCCAACAAGGTTTCAAGTTCGAAGGGTTAAATGTTGAAGTGACACCCTTCCAAAACACACAAATATAAATCGCGCATATTTATTCCCTTTGTATGACAAGAAATGGATAAGAGTTTCTGTGCTCACTTATTTTTAATAAGCCTGTCACATGAAGCCCTGTATTCCTTGCGTAACTAAAAGTTGTCACACCTGCACCCGCAACGTATTTACTGATCCAAGACCTGGAACATCGGACTATTCACCGGATCGCACCAAATCGTATGAGAACAACCGAATTGCAACGAGATAAAAGATTATATAAATTACACAATGAATTGAAAGACGACATAAATTAACAACACTGGCATTCATTGACAGGGCTTAGAAAATATTCCCAAGTTACTTTTAATTGTGAAATGTTCTTTCATTCCACGGTCATACGCCATACCTCCAATAAAGGCAACTCATGAAATACACTATTCTTCCAATTCCATTCCTACAAGTTTAAAATGGGCTTGAGTGGTTTCTTTATAGTTGATACCAACCACAATCAACTTTAGAACAATAATTTCAAGGGAAGAGCGTGGCTCGAGCTTGAGATTTTTGTCTCTGTGGAATCCCATTTATTTGAAAACTACATCTGTTCACGTCGATATTGTTTGCCTTCTTTATAGACAGCCAAACTTATTTTAACGTCCCTGCTCGGACAGTGTTGGTCTCTTGCAGTCTCCATCTGTCCAGCCGCGCATGCACAGTTGACGCACTATATGGACTATGTGCGACTAAACTAAACTAAACAACGGAAGGACGTTTCCAAGTGTAGCCTGTCTTGCCAGCAGCCGCATGGGTGAATACAACACAAACTGAAGATAGCTGGTCTTCTGCAAATGCTATCTCTTCATTTTTGTACAGAATGAGCTTGGGATTCTGTCTCGCCATCATGGTGGTAGTAGTAGTAGTAGTAATAATAATAGTAGTAGTAGTAGTAGTAGTAGTAGTAGTAGTAGTAATAACAATAATAATAACTAATATTATTATTATTATTATCATCATCATCATTATCATTATTATTATCCAAGTCAAACAGGAACAAAATAGTTTGATTTCGGGAATAGCAACTTGCATTCTACCATAAAATCAAAGCCCACCCATGCAATGGCAGTTACATTTCACCTAACAGTTGTATTATAAGATATACAATGACACGGATGTAGTATTAGGTTTATGCACGGAGGGACGGATGGTCACGCGTTGGAGAATCCAAGTTTTATTAGAAAAGTTGGATTTGTATGTGAGCAAATCAATCTGTTAGCGAAGATAGCTTTTAAAGATTGCCTATTCAATATTGATTTAACTTCTGCAACAGTAAATTTTATGAGGCTATGTCAAAAGCCTTTAAATTGAAGTTGGACAAGCACTTGAATCAATGATAGATTTGAAGCTATTCAAGATTTAAATTTTATGCATTTGCTTAATTTGCAACAATCTAACGGCTACAACTCTTGAGTCATGGTTCAATGGATGCAGCTATCCCACAAATTTATCAATTGAAGTTTGAATGACACCTCAGTCTTTAATGGTTTTGAGGTTATTTGAGATTTAAATTTTGCGTATTCACCTAATTTGCATGAATTAAAATGCCATAAATTTGGTTCATATTTCATTGTTTGGGGCTATATCACAAACCTAAATAGATAGAAAGATGGATAGATAGATAGATAGATAGATAGATAGATAGATAGATAAATGAAAAAAAATACATAAACAAACAAATAAATAAATTAAATTCATTCACTCATTAATAAATGAATGAATGGATGAATGAATGAAAATGAATGAATAACTAACTAACTGACTGACTAACTAACTGAATAACTAGCTAGCTAACTAACTAACTAACTAACTAACTAACTAACTAACTAAATAACTAACTAACTAACTAACTTACTGACTAACTAACTAACTAACTAACTAGCTAGCTAACTAACTAACTAACTAACTAACTAACTAACTAACTAACTAACTAACTAACTTACTAACTAACTAACTAACTAACTAACTAACTGACTAACTAACTAACTAAGTAAAATAAGTAACTAAATAAACAAATAAATAAAATATTTAAGGAAAAAACAAGAAGTGTGTCTTCACACAAACTTACTAAAAGACAAGGAGCAGCCAACAGTAGAACATACAATTTATGAATGTGTCATCGGCTAGTCACCTAAGTATAATTAGAACATCTTTACCCATAAAAAAACTTTGTTTGTAATCATTCTTGTAAATTTGATGGGATATGATCAATATGTCGTTGTCCATGAATTAATTACAAAAAGTTGTTGCGTCCATCTATGGTACTCAATAGGGAATTCATACATTTTACCCTGCTGCAGATATTTTGCAAATGTTCATTAATTCGTTACATTAGCTTTTGTCCACAGCTGTCTCTTTATATGTCCCTATATTTAAAATTCTCACTATGCTTGTCTCTTTATTGATGCGAGCTCTCGAACTATTCTTCCTTTCCTGAAACCGAATTCAAGTCTTGGTCTCCAACTGTTTCATGATAGCCTCTATTCCGAAGCGCCATCTATCGTTAACTGCTGAAATAAAGATAGTAAACCCGTCATCGTCATAAAAAGTCATAATGTACACGATCACTTTGAATTACTTTGATTCATTTAACTAAAATGGCATATATATATATATATATATATATGTATATTATTATTATTATTATACCGAGCAATCCTGCCTGCGCATCTTCATTTTTGCAAAAGCTTGTTAGCCCTGAACATTTTTTCAAATGTCCCAAATACCTACGAGTCACTTTAAACTCTTTTTTGGGAACAAAACTATTTGTTGGTCACAATAAACTCGTGAACAGTGGAAGGGTGAAAAGAATACAAAAAATTGTCATTTAGCGATTTTGCATTTTCTTTAGTTTTGTCATTGGTGTGTACTGTCGATTCCCATACAGCATCATGATGCAAACCACGAGGCAGATGAATTTAAGCACCCACTGTCCAGGAGCTACACACGACTTTGTAGCATCACAAATCTATTAATAAATTGCGTAAGAACTCCTTTGCTCTAATGCACATCGTGTAGGTCATGCGAAAATCATACACTCTCACAACATTTACTTGGCACGCAGAAAATATTCTTTACACCTGTCCAAAGACGGATAGTATTAATATTCTTGCAGTCTGTATGTGCTGGAATTGGAAGGTACAGTTACCGAGATGGATAGTTTACATCAATTGGTTGACTTTCAAAACTTCACTGCTGAAGCGTAGTTAAAAGATTTACCTTGCTCTCTATTGCCGTGTTGGCATAGTAACGATCTTATTCACAAATTTACGAAACGTAAACTGCTGACTTTTTAATTGAACTTGGTATGTTTCCTGTTCTGTGTGTTTTCTTATCCATCCAATCCCTATATCTGTTGTTGTGAAATGGAACCATTGCGGTTTTAAATCTGGGTTCTGTTGGCTTGGGTCAGGAAAAACAAATAGGCCTAAACAAGGAAACCCTGTAACGAGGAGAAACAGCGACGACACAAGTGCCATCTGTTGCTAAGTATTTTCATATTTATTCAGAACACCACGACGCTTTTGAATAATTAATCGGATACTAGTAGCAATTTTCTCCAAGCAAATCGCAATCCATTGCTTTACAAGTGTATACGTACAGATGAATATAAAATAATATAACGTCACAGTGGAACCCAATGGTTTGATTGCTATTCAAATACCTCTTATAAGAATCTGTTTTGACGCAATACTGAAAAGTTTGTCGATTCCAAAAATACTTCACACTGCGCATACGTTTCGTAAATATATTGATATCTACACAAGGTTACTATAAAGGTGGATGCAACAATTACCGGTAAGTGAAGCTTTTTCTCACCTGGCGTTTTAAAATTGTGAGGGATTTGCTTACGAGCTTTCAGGAATCTGGTCACCTTGTTTTGGTTTGGTTTTTTGTTTGTTTGTTTTTTTTTTTTTTTGTGTCTAAAAACTCAAACTTCTAATTGCTGCCAAATCCGTTTTCTGGCACAGTCTTGTGGATGTGTCACCTCATATTTATCTGTCTGCAATGTTGTCCGTTATTTTTATTGTTTTAAAAATATTTATTGCTATTATTATGAATTTTATTGGACGTCGTGATTAAAATTCATCGACTTGGCGTACGGTACCAGATTGTTTGCCTGCAACACAAACACTAGAATGATGATACTTGGCAAAAACATAAAACTACATAAATACAGGTGTGGATGGAGAATTAGCTCATCTCTTTCAGTGTCACCTTTCGGAGTGAGTCAACAGCATTTCTTGGCGCACTTGGGCTAAGCTGTTGGGTTGCCCTACTATATTGTATGTTAATACAGGTATGCTGATACTCGAATTAACGGTCTTCCTTCAAGAAACATGAACAAAAGTCAAACTATTCAAGAGGAACTGATCTCTATAATAAGAAGGACGACTGATTCATAGTAATTGTGACGAACCTTTCATTTGAGTATAGTACGCGGGATTTATTATTATTATTATTATTATTATTATTATTATTATTATTATTATTATTATTATTATTATTATTATTGTTATCGTTATCGTTATCGTTATCGTTATCGTTATCGTTATCGTTATTATTATTATTATCATTATTATTATTATTATTATTATTATTATTATTATTATTATTATTATTATTATTATTATTATTATTATTAAAAAGGGCTTAGTTCTAATTTTATCTATGTTTAACATATTTTTGATTTAAAAAAAATACTTTAATTTAAACATCATACAAATTTTGAACTAAAATCCTTCTAAAAAATTTAGAATACAGCCTTTCTGCCAACAGGGAACTGTTTCATTTCTGCAAGAAAATCATATTTCGCATTTTTGGTGTTTGCGTTTTTTATTTTTCTGCACAACCGTTACAATGTAAGTTTTTAATAAAGCAGTTCAACTTCAATTTGTCTGGTCCGTTTGTTCCTTGCTTTACTACCAGTTATGAAAAATCCATTTTGAAAGTATAATCATGTGAAATACGTGCAAAATTATTAAGCCAACTTATTTTATATTTTTTTTTCGTCAAAATTTTAAATGTACCCGACTTTTAAGAAGTTGGACATGCAAGCTTTTACCTTCTATTCCAGCATATTCCTGGGTTTACTATAGCATGAAAATAATTCTAAAATGTTTATTGTATCGGAAGGTATTAAAACAGGCTCGGCCTGAGCAGTTCATGTCAATAATCATTCAGAACATTCCTATTGTGGAAAACTATTTCATGCATTAAAATTTGCACGATAAACATGATCCTCTATGACTAAAACTAAACTGAAGTAGATAAATGTAAAAACTGACAACAAGCTGATGACATTCCTGCTCTGGAGATGCAGAGCTAATCAAAATTATTTTCTTCGAGAATTTCTGTTGTGGGGCGGGGGGCATCAGTGAAGATGTCAAACAGTGAAATTAAGTCAATTTACATGGTACAAGTCACTTTTGTCTTGCACGAATTCAACTGAACTGAAAAATTGATGATAACAGCAGTCACCTCTTCCTCCTCCTCATCATGCGAAATAAGTGAAATCTCATTGCAAGAACTAAACTTCAAGGTATCTACTAAGTGCTATGTTGGTCAAAACTGTAAAATATAATACTGGCAAAAACAACATTTTTTGGTTAAAGTTTAAATTAAATATTTAAAATTTTCCAATGTCAGATTTGTCTTTTAACTTTAATTAAATAGATGGGGTCACTTATCAGGGTAGATTATTGCCAGGCCCTCTTATGCACATTATAAAAGGGAATCCTTTCGTCCAAATTTGTTTTCCCTATTTAAAGAAATTGATATTTTCCAAGTAGAATTTTAAAGTTTCTGATTTAAATCACAGATATTTCAGGTCTTTACAGTTCTATGGTGATAAGAAATTTGTAAAGCAGTCTGAATTGTTAAAAACGATTCGGTGTTATATTTATTTCCTCCATATGTCAAATTGTAGATTGTTGACCTTTGAAAATCAATTTGAATCACTCAGTCATGTTGTGAACTGTACATATAGAAAAATTAATTCTATGAGTGAAAACTAAATTCGAAACTCTTCTGTTAGATGGCGACCTGAAAGAATATTCCAAAGCTGGACCTTCTTTACTTTATACCCAGATGCTATACTTCTATGAAGTTACAGTTGCACCACATAAGACTTGAGGTGGCCTATGACGGCTACTATTCGATTATAACTTCTTGCTGATCAACGTACGTGACTGGAAGTTTACTTCATGCACTGAGGCAAATTTTATAAAGCCGTCAAATATGGTCTAGCCACAAGCAAAATTTTTGAACCATTTTATAATGATCACATATAAAGATCTTTTTGCTGGCAGTGTTCGGCTCATTCACACTAGTCGTGCTAGTAAATAAAGCTGCGTTCTGATTCAAGTTCTTTCTTTCTTTCTTTCTTTCTTTCTTTCTTTCTTTCTTTCTTTCTCTCTCTCTCTCTCTCTCTCTCTCTTTCTTTCTTTCTTTTATTGATCCAAGTTGGACCATCTGCTTGAAACGGGGGGTTCTTCCAAAATCTTTGACCCCTTCCCCCGCCCGCCACGCCCTTGACTGAATCAGTAGTTTTGGAAGCTACCACCATAATATCACACAGCAAGTCAGCAGTTCACCTGAACCCATAAGAGATAAGTTATAAACTGACAAAGTCAGAAAGCGTGACTTCATGGAGATTGTCTGAAAGGACTTCTTACTAGAGTAAAGTGATAAACAAACAAAGTAGAGAGCAACCTTTATAACGTCAACATACTTTTCATGATGATGATGATGATAATAATGATAATAATAATAATGATGATGATGATGATGATGATGATGATGATGATGATGATGATGATGATGATGATAATAATAATAATAAAGCAAACTAATTTATCTACGTCGTGTCGCGTATTCCTGTTTACCAACGCCGTGACACTTTGTTTACTGACCTTATCCTCTCCTCTTTGGATGAGTACACTTTGATCTCGGATCCCGCATACTGGAC
This sequence comes from Hermodice carunculata, assembly GCA_964020975.1. NCBI lineage: Eukaryota > Metazoa > Annelida > Polychaeta > Eunicida > Amphinomidae > Hermodice > Hermodice carunculata. Next base: position 31,561,239 of record OZ026622.1, on the reverse strand, counting down.
ATCTATGTCAAACTTTATGTAAATCACCTGTGCATACAGGGCATAGGCATATATGTTTTTCCACTGAAAACATGATCACGGTAAACAGAGCATGTAAATGTCTGTATCTGCACTTTTATTTGAACAACAGCCCATTCAAATGGAAAATGCAAACATACCGTGACGGATCTGGTCATGGTCATAACAATCCCGTATATCACTAAATCATAAAGGCCAAAATTCGTGATCACTACTCAACACAGATCTATGGCAGAATATGGTTGCCAGCGCAACGTCATGGTGTAAGCAACAATGCAAGGTTGTGACAGGAAACATCTGTCAGGCGAGCATTAAAACATTTGTGAAAAGAAATGAAGTATACTTATTTGGGCAAGACTAATGCTAACGAAACTTTATCTCAGACACTTATGGAGTCTCTCCTGAACACATTTGGAGTCGACACATATTAAATATCGCTACTTTAAATATTTGTATCGACATTCAAAAATGTTCCTTAACATACATTATCGCGAAATAAATAAAGAAATGTGAATAAATAAATAAGAAAAAAAAAAAAACAACAACAAACAGATAACTAAATAAAGTAATAAAAAATTTCTAAGGCATCTTATTTACCGTGAAAGGTAACTTTTTTCATTTTTCAGGGCTGCAATATGAGTTATAAAGTAGGACCCTTCTTGCTTCTTTTCCCCTTCCGTTATGCTTTGGCTTTGCTTGAGGGTCATGGACCATGGCGGGTAAAAAAGCAGGTAACAGTGTCGTGCTTTTGTGGCCTTTGTCCGTCTTCATTGAACAAGTACACGACCTGGCCTATTGAAGGATTCAATGCCATGAAGACCCATTTTCCTATCAAATAGGCGGGGACGAAAGAGCAACAAAGAAAGGTGGCGTTTATCTGCAGCCCAAAAGAATAGAAAAATCTATTGGCTTTCTATGGGTTTTGTGCATCACACTGCGGACAGCTCATTACAAGGATGTTAAACATCATTGATACTTTTTTATGTCGTTGGTTTAAGACTTCCCGCCCAGTTTCCACATATAAGTGGTGACTACCAGTGCCACCACAAACCGTCCACGGACGGCTGGAGCTGCAGGTGACTAAGGCCATATCAAAAATAGTTCTTTTGTCTGTGTGTTACCATCTCAAATATTATTAGCCTATCATAAAAGAGCTTTGGTGAATTAGAATTAAGTAGCTCATTTCAATGGTGACTCTCTTAAGCTTAGTTACCCCCCCCCCCCAAAAAAAAAAATTCTGATTTTTCAACCACAGATGTAAGGTGCGAAGTGCAGCACAAGTTATTAAGAATCTTTGCATTTCTCCACTGTTTAATGTCACCATAAAAAACGACATGTTGTGGACAGTGCCCCGTCCTTCCCCCCAAACAACAATGGTTTGTACTTTATAGTTAAATTAAAGGTAACACACCATTTTGCTGGCACAGTCCTTAAGGTTATGTAGGTCAAAGTTTAAGTTATATGCTGATCCAGCCGGGTCGTTCACTTCCAACTCTGGGTTATTCTTCAGTAGTTGCATAAATTGTAAGGCAATGTTCAAGCCGTTGTGGATAATTTTGTTCATTTGGGGTTTCGGGAGAGTTTGTTGGACATATGTAATGACTATCATATGTCCAAATTTAGTAGTCCTAGTCCCAATACAATCCGAAGAAACCAATGTTAACGTGGTGCTCAATGAACCGGGTTAACCTTTCGATCTAACAATAGGCATCTGCACTAAAATGTTTGTTTCACATAGATATTCCTTCAAACCAATTTCTCTGACATTAGTCAAACAAAAAACTGATCTACTGTAACAATTTTCAAAAGCAAAAAGTATCCGGCATTGTTTTAAAGACATGATCAGGTCCTGTTTAAATATAAAAAGAACAGCACAACAAATTTATCAATTTAACAAAAACAGCCATTGTCAATTTTTTGTATCGCCATTGTAAACAAACAAACAGAGTTAGCAAAATACCCTGATACGTGTTGAGACATATATGTCTTGAGATCATAATGGAACAAACTCGACCGTTTAATCTTGAATATCTTTTTGAGAAAAATCCTCAATTTGACAAAAAAGACACACTTTACCCAGAAGAGCTGTGTTTAAACGACTCTAATTTTTAAGTGCCATCGTTAGTGCAAACAGATTCTCCAAAGCTTGCTGTCAATTCATTTATATAGGTATATCTTGTCAGCGATGCATGTTTCTGTGATATTTCGCCTAAAAGGCAAAGTCATTTTTTCCAGGTTTGACATAACCTGAAGGTTGGTTTCTTCAAGTAATAAAACACAGTAATTTTTCTGCTCAAGATGGATGAACTAACTGACTGTATGAACCTACACGATGTAAATCAGAGCTCAAGCTCATAGACAGAACACATAAACATTTTGACATTTTGTCAGTGGTATCAATAAAATGTCAATACATGGATATATATATATATATATATATATATATATATATATATATATATATATATATATATATATATATATATATATATATATATAAATATACATATAGAGACGTACACGTTTTGCAAAAAGGAATGTGAACATCTGTTCATGATATGATCAAAGAAAAAATAGTCATGCCACATCTATATCCCTGCACCATAATTCATTAAATTTCTTTCTCTAACATTTGAGATACCACGGACCTGCATATCTAACTATTTTGATAACGCAGAATTTAGCATGTGAAATAGGTTTATATTAAAAGGTAGACAACATGTACATGAGCAAAATATGAACTGGTTTAAAGATAAAGATAATAAATTGGTTATTCTAGTAACATTATGCAACACAAGTCTCCTATGTTATTGCACATTCCGTTCCAGCCCATGTTGTGTGGTTTCCAAAATACTCTTGGCTGACATAAAATGTGTGCACAAACTGGCTCTGCAGCAAAGCAGAGGATTTGCCCGTTCTAGTTGATGTGGGTGCAGATAGAGAGCCAAACAACCTCATCCTCTCCCATCCTATGTACACTGTTTGCGTGGACGTAGTTACTTTTAAATGGTGTAATGATCACAAGCTATTGTTTCACACCCAAGGACACTTTAGAGACCAATATATTCAACTATCATTGCTTCTGGTATATGAAAATTACCCCCATGTGGGACAGATGTACCAACAACAGCTTTAAAGTGTTTCGCAGAAAAGTCAGCCTGCGCCTTGTTAGCATGGAGATTATAATTATCTGTGTTGGACAGATGGACCAACAATAATCTTTGTTCAGCTGAAGGAGTGGCCTGCACTTGGTGAGCATCCAATGATTTTTTTTGCATTGGATAGATGAAACGATAGCAGGTGGAGTGTCTTCAGTCAAAGGAATGGCTGTCCTTGGTGCGTATCAGGTGATGAGTTTGCAAGAATATTATTTTCAGCAGAACCAGCTACAGTTATTGTAGCTGGTGCTTGTTGTTTTTTATCCGGTGCTGAAAAAAGCATTCCTTAGTTAACTCTTGCAGTGACTTCTCGTAAATAAAAGCAGTTCAATCAACATAACCTCTTGTGTTCAGCATGTACAGCTTACATCTCAGGCCTGAAATTGGTTTGACGACAGGGTAATAGGCAACTCAAAAAATGACGTTTCTTCGACGTTTACAGATCTAATGTAATACAACTGAATTGTACCATCAGTATCTCATTCTTGACGAATGAGCCTGTTTCTGTTCCCATTAAGTTATTCTTCGCCCCCTTACCATGATTGGCTTTAAAAAAAAGGGAGGGGGAGGGGGATGACATACACGGTAAGATGCACGCACATGGCAGGAGGATCACATCAACAGCTTTCAGATATTGAGCATTAGCAAACAAGAGACAGTGCCACCTACTGCCCAACATACGCAGAATAAGGGCATTTCATTTTTATGGTCCAATATCTTGCTAGTAACACCAGGCACAGTAAATAGCGTAACAAGATCTTTATAGACTACATACTGTCAAATATGATCAAGAGTAGGTTTTGAATATAGCCCAAATACAACAAACAGTTCATTTATACATTTTTGTAAATGCATTTGTAGGGAGTTGAAGCTTCTAGAACAAAATAAAAATCAAAGTGAACATCAGTACATAGGAAAACCAGTCCAATTACTACCTTATAGCATCTTTTAATACATATTTAAAATCTGAAGATAAAAAATTTCAAGCCTTATCCCTTTGAAGGTCTTTATAGGAATATATGAAAGACAGGCCAGTTGCTGGATATTTCTGGTTTATGACATTGTCATGGTAGATGCTCAATATGGATATATATATATGATTTCGTCGAGTGGATATGTTCGTTTCCCATTTCAGCTCGGCGACTGGTTCCGCATGTTCCAGGTTCGAGTCCTGCTCGTTCTGAACATAAAATATATATTTTCGTCATTTCCTTAATGCTGGTGGATTTGAGTCCCCAATTCTGGAGATAAATGCCAATTTAGTACATATACTGCAAAACCGTGTTGATATGACACTCGCACATAACTACCTCCATTGAGCCATTCTTTTTAAAGAACGGGGATTTTGTCGAGGGGGTATGCTCCTTTCCCATTTTAGCTGGGCGACTGGTGCCAAAGGTTGCAGGTTCGAGTCCCGCTCGTTACGAACATAAAAAAAAAAAAAATTCGGCATTTCCTTAATGCTGGTGGATTTAAATCCCCGGCTCTGCAAATAAATGCCGACTCAGTACATATACTGTATAAGTTAATAAGACATATTGTGATGGCACGCCTCCAGCCAACTTAAAAGTTGTTGACTTTATTCCATTTCCGACCTACAAAGAGTTAATTTTAGATAGCAGACGTACAATAACTCTGCAGTGGTCGTTGTTCCAGTAGATGGTGGGTGGGTGGGGGGATGGAGTCGAATGGTGCAACTTTATAAATGAGTTAATGTTTATTGGCAAAGGACTTTTTGATAGTCTGATCACAAATACTAGTGGGCTTAAAGATATGCTGAGTGCCACAGAACTAACTACACCTTTTACTTGTAGGGGTACTTTTATCTACATTATGATCAAGAAAAAATAATCATTAAATTTTGAATATCGGTTAAAACCAGAAAACTTCTGTTCTGGACTTTAGCGCATTTCATCCCAGAAAGTGACTCAAGCTTGCACCGTGTGACACATTGCAAATACGTTCTGTTCACGGAGTCTTGATATAAAGTGCGCACATGTGCTTACTTTTTTCTTGTTCAACTGCCAGGATCATTCAATGCAACTCGACCATGCCCCCAATTGTACCGAGATGGTAGCACCATATTTTTTTGGATGAGACCCCGGCATGTCATTGCTGGTGACATTATAGGTCAGAAAAGTTTTGGAGAGAAGTGAACATATAGTATGGCCCTCATACTATCTTGTGACAGGCTTAGAATGTTCAAATACTAAAAGAAGAAACCAATATTTGACCTAAGCTTTAATGAGTATCAACAGATGAAAGCAAGAGGAACAGAACAACGACGAGCAGAAAGGTCATTAATGATTTATGTTATCCCGTTGGTAACGATGTAGGTTTAACATACGACATGAAAACGAAACTGCGTTTTAAGCAGCGTTGGTATTGTGGATAGAATGAAGCAAGCACGGTTAATTTTTGTTTTGTTTTTTCCTATGATTGCAACAGCACAGATCTGTTTCTCGTGGAAAGGCTATTTCTACTTGGATTTCGGTGCTACGATTTGATGACAGCTTTTGTTAGTATAGAAAATAAATATGTGCTTGCTGAACGGTTGAGCGTTTATTTGCAATAATGCATTGTATGAAGTAACAAAGTAAGCACCATTTTGTCTTCTTCGGGACGCTCAGTGCAGCTGAAAAGCGCTCAAAATTTAAGGTCATTAATAAACAGTTTCAAGTTTTGAATTGAATAGGCCAGTACTACTTTACGACCGTGTTATTTATTCTTGTGACTACTGAATCTTTACATTTTATGTATTAGAGCAGTGAAGGAAATTGCTGAAGCGTGAAATGCTATCCATCGTAGCCGGATATAGAATTTGAGGGGAAGCATTTGGAAGACGGTTCGTCGCCGATATCTGCTTGAACGGTGCGGTAAGTTTGCATTTTAAACATAAATACACACAAACACTCGCGCCCACACAGCAGTCTATATGTATTGCAATGTCGTAGCTTCCCGTTAATGACCAGTTGATAAATTCATTTGGTTCTTGAAGGCTTGAAGTTCCAAAAACTTTGAATCGAAAGTAAAGATATAGTAATCTACGCAAAATATACGATTAGACATGTACAACGACTGGATTGGAAATGGAGCGAAGAGAGATTCGATTGTGAGACTTCTTTCGTCGCCATTATCTGTTCAAAGATATAAATCAGCTGGTAGAGGTAAGCAATGACTTTCCATGAGGATACCATTGATTCAGTGAGATACCAAGGACTAAAACTGAATAATAGTATTACTAAGAAGAAAATAAATTGCGCTGAGTAAATTTTCAATAGCATATGATTTTCAATTACAATTTTTAAAAAGTGGGTTTATATTTATTTATATTATTATATTTAATACTTTTATGGAGTAATTAATTAATTAACTGCTTCGTATACGAATTCAATGACCAAAGGTTTATGTAAATTAGAAAAATCAAAACAGTTGATATCTGAACAATGTTTTGTGTGATAAAATTAAGACAAATCAAACTTATTGATACTCCAGGAACTTCTATTTTATGTGTTGTATTACCGTACATACGATGTCTCTAATAGCTGTTAAATATAAAGTCACCTCAATATTGATAACTTACGGGTAAAAGGCTCCAAAACATGTTGAGTAGTTACCCGCTGAAGACCCTTTAATTTATTTGGGCTAATAATGCCTATGTCAAAATTTTACAGAGAAACGTGTGCAATATTGACAATAGTACTTCTATATGTACATAGGTTAGACAGGGACAGGTTAGCTTATGGAGAGTAAAGCGTTCGGACTGCGGAATAGGGTAATGACTACTAGGAAGTAATTTTGGATAAAATGACACAAATTCAATTCTGTTCGCTTTGAACCATTGATGCTTGGTGGATAGGTCTGTAAAGGCTGGTCCCCGATCTATGATTTTCAAAGCATACTGGAATTCCAGGTAACGTCTTTAGTCTAGCACTAATTTGGACTTGTTATTGTTATTGTTATTGTAATTGTTAATTTTGTTTCTCGGTGGACTTAACAATGACGAACCAGGATAATGTTTAGGGACATGATTATAGAATAATGGCAAGATGGGCTTTCACGGGCAAAAGGCTCCAAAACATGTTGAGTAGTTACCCGCTGAAGACCCTTTAAATTATTTGGGCTAATAATGCCTCTGTCAAAATTTCAGGGAGGAACGTGTGCAATATTGACAATTGTACTTCTCTATGTATATAGGTTATACAGGGACAGGTTAGCTTATGGAGAGTAAAGCGTTCGGACTGCGGAATAGGGTAATGGTTACTAGGAAGTGGTTTTGGACAAGAAGACACAAATACAATAACTACTTATTGGTATAGGTTGAAGAGCCTGCTGGGAGCCATGATTTGTAAGGATTTTTATGTTATTAAGAAACCCCAAACAGAGTAGGTGTTGGCGAGTCTTTTATCCCACATGAATTTTTCGCAAACCAGCCCAATATCATTACAGGCCTTATGAACATTTGTTTGTCCCAAATCTTTGTTGGAGATCTTCTAAAGCAATGGAAATTTTAGTTAGTGAAATATTATCAGTAAAATGGCCTTATATTTGGGATTTACGTGTGTAAAGTTGAATTTTTGGCTCTCCTTTTTATGTTTCATAACCAACAAGTGCACTTACATGTAGTGCATCCGGTTTTTCTTTTTGGTTCCACTGTTAGCAACATTCATCAAAAGTTGTAGACATATCATTGCAAACAATGTGAATAATATTTGTGAGACATCTATGATTTTTTTCATTAAATTTTAATCAGGTATTTTGTATACTATTAAGAATCTCTATCGGGGGAGGTGCGTGATAGCCGTATCAATTTGGAATACGCATTTTCGGTTCAATGAATATCTTATATATATAGTATTATTATTATTATTATTATTATTATTATTATTATTATTATTATTATTATTATTATTATTATTATTATCCATAGAATATTGATACAAAAGTTACTAAATTGGACAACCATTGTTTGGTTTGAAAGCTGAGCCTAATTATAAATTTTTGTAAATCTAAGATGGCGGCCCTCAGCGAGAACAGCTTGGAATGTCATAACTTTTGTTTAATTCGGCATTGATAAGATGCGCTTTTTTGTGCATATCTACGGAATTAGCATGATGTTTTGCTGCTGATATTTTCCCTTTTGAATGTCCCGGGAGTCATTTAAAAACTAAAAGCTGTTAAGCGCTTTTCATTCATTTCCTTCATTAACGGACAAAATTGAACATTATCTTTCCAACATATTTGACTAAAGTTAGAATTGAATGCACTAGTTTTAGTATTACAAGTTGATTTAAAGATAAGGACTGGTTATTTGCGTTTTGGGATATGTTTTTAGGGAGTTTTATGCCCCCTCTTAACATGAAAAAGTATTCATCTTCACGAGCATCATAATTAATATTCGATTTCAATTTATGTATTGCGTTTATGGAAAAAGTGAAGGAAACGAACCTGGACATGACTACGAAGTTTCATTTTGCAAATTTTCGAGTTTTTCTTTAGTACTATATTTTTCGAGAATGCCGAGAAAAATCTCCAAATCGAACCCTTTGGAAAAATGTCCATTTTTCGCCCCAAAAAGGATATTTTTTTTCTTGGTGTATAAATAATGTCAAGATCCCAGACAAGAAGAATTTATATAGTTTTTTCGGTTTAAAAATAAAAACCCAAACAGGAGAGCGGGTTGAAGACAGCACTCCTCTAAGTGCCTAGCTTTGTTTGTGTCACCTTAAGAAGCTTATTAGGTTATTGCCTGTAAAACAAGATAATGACTTTTTAGGTCCAAAAAAAAAAAAAAAAACTAGGTTGACACCAACGGGCTTTTGCACTAAGCCTTTGACAGGGTGTCCTAAATATGATTACCATCGGGGTCCAATAATGGTACTTAAATTTGGCAAACCGTGAAGTAAGAAAACAACCTTTCGTTGAAGGCTTGGTGAACTTGTGTATATGCTCAGTGGTCTGTGACGACACTCTCACAGAAAGAACGGGGTTGATCGCTGGGTCCAATCGAGGGCAGGACATCATTTGGATGTTGTTATGCTGGAGATACTGCACTTTGATTCGTGCAAAATGTGGCCATGCATTGTCTTGATGGAACAGCAGCCCATGATGTTGCTGGAACCATCGGCAACTGTTCGCAGGATCTCATCCATATAGCGCTGGCCTGGTTGAGTCCCATTTACTCTGAGGAGTTCGGTCCTGCATGTTGCAGTAATTACCCACAACATCATGATGCCGTCTCCATAGCGGTCATGTTCCAACATCCATCCATCCATAAATCTCTCTGAAGGTATATTTGCGACCCGTATTTTCCCATCATGGAAATTAAAGAAAAATCGTGACTCGTGCGACCACAAAACACTCCTCCAATGACCCCTGGTCTTGTCAGCATTTCCCTGTCTGGCCCCCACCAGTCTCCTGTTGATTGCATGCCACGATGCTACAATATTGCCGGCCTGATGCCATTCCTAATGAAATCTCTCCACCGAAAGGAATAGGTTTCTCCTCACGTACAGCACCAGGTAATGGTCATCCCTCCCATCTGAAAGTCTTGGTATTTCAGATTCAGCTTTCCGTTGCATCCTGTTGTTTCTTGAAAACGGCAGCACCACCATTGGGGTCTCGAACTCGAATCTGATTGAAAATCAAAAGAGCCTATTAATCACCTTATAACCGAAGCCTCCAAACAGTTCAATGTTATGAAAATTTTACAATATTGTCTCGATTGAGAAACTTTAGAAGTAATATATTCTTCTTTTATTCGAGCAAGTTTAGAATGTGGTAGCGTGGTCTGGGATGTCTGTACACAAGCGGGTAGGAGCTTTTCGAAGATTTGCCATTGACTGCAGCTTCTATCATAACAGGGACAATGAGAGCTACCCGTAGTGATAGGTTGTATAAAGTAATTGACTTGGAGACTTTTTGTAGACGAAGTGAGCGGTCTAAAAAGATTATGATATATAAAATAGTTCATAAATTAACTTCTTGCTATCTGTATAGTGTGTTACCAAATTTTCATCAGGGCAACTTTTGGCCTTAACAGTAGGGCATGAATTAAGTGAAATAGCACGCTCTGATTTTACTCCCTCTATTTGAGAAATCTGTCTTTCCGTCGGTGACTAATTAATGGAAACTTCTCCCGTTAGAAACTCAAAATTTACCAACCTTCTCACAGTTTGAAAAGATAATTTATAATGGCAAATCTTGCCCACTTATTTTTCGTGAATTTCGTAACATAGGTTAAAGATACTTGTCTTTTTTACATTCGTGGAACGATAATATCTGTACGACATACAACTTGCAGAAAAGAAAAGAAAAGAAAAGAAGGAGGTGAAGCGTATCATCGAATGCGTGCCCATAATCACACAAAGATGAGGGTATCAGGTTAACATAGAATAAATGGGAGTAAAGTACGGAGTGACCTGGGGGTAAATAAAAGTAAGATGGGACTTTATTGATGGTTGATATGATTTGTTTCAGATTTAGTTTAAATTTTGATACAGCCTAACCATTTGGAATATCGTCGAGTAGGAGGCAGATATTATTCACAAAAAGATTTGTAAAGGATTTAATTTGTCCTACATTTTGCTAATTACGACGTTTACAATCGTTGACATCGGCATTGTTTAAGGGCACACTATCTGATAAATATTCTGGCCATAATTTGTATTTGTGTCTTTTTGTCCAGAACCACTTCCTTGTAGTCATTAGCCTATTCCACAGTCCGAAATCTTTACTCTCCATAAGCTAACCTGTCACTGTCTAAAGGATATACATATGGAAGTAATATTGTCCATATTGCACACGTTTTTTTTTTTTTTTTTGTTTTTTGTTTTTTTTGTAGAGTTTTGACATAGAGTTATACACTGGCGGGTGGTTTAACTAGGATAAACTGTCCAGCCAGAAAGGGTACATATAGGTTCAGGGGTAAGTCAAATTGTTCTTATCTGAACCTGTACTATACAAATTTAGTAATTATGGTTTGTTTGACAGGGGTTCTTCTTTCATAACGAAGCTCTGCATTTATAAGCAAAACTTCACGTATTTAGCTAATTCATCATTTGCCACGTTCTTATTTATTCTTTATTATGTGGGTTGTCTTTGCTGAATATTTAGCTTAGACAAGGAGGCATATCAGAAAAGAGTGAAAGTCGTTAGCATTTAAGACAAAAACATGTTGTCAAAACGTACTTTTTCATAACCAGATTTTAAGCACAATTGGGCAAACTGGGGGTTTAACCTGACACAAAACATCTGAGCCTAACATGTCTGCAAAGTGAATGATGATGATGATGATGATGATGATGATGATGATGATGATGGTGATGATGATGATGATGGTGATGGTGATGATGATGATGATGGTGATGGTGATGATGATGATGATGATGATGATGATGATGATGATGATGATGATGATGATGATGATGATGATGATGATGATGATGATGGTGATGGTGATGGTGGTGGTGGTGGTGGTGGTGGTGGTGGTGGTGGTGGTGATAATGATGATGATAATAATAATAATAATAATAATAATTTTATTAACCCGAAAATCGGGGGAAAACAGATTAATACATAGTTACTTTTGGAATGAGAGAAGAATAATCACATACCAGGTCATGTCAAATATACGCATGTAACGAAACATATAGCAGAGTATTAAATAGGCGGGATCACCTAACTAAAATCTCCTGCCATGGTGCAAGTGGCTCAGCCGTTATGGACAGACAGAATCCAGGGCCTACACACTAGAAACATCTAGCGACCAGGATCCCCAGCGCATGCTCCTCTGCCGAGGGACGGTCGAAACCGGTGAAGGCGATACTGGCCGGAGATACGCAATAGTCTAGAATGCGGTCTATTATGGTGACCTTAAACAAACTGTTCACTTAAGTAGCTGTATTAATATGATTTTTGTGAGGTATTTAGTTACGCATCTAGATTTACTGTGCGAAAATTTGGTGTCTGCATGTGCAGTTGTGTTCAAGTTCTTAAGTTGCAAATTACAATGTAAAGTAATGGGAATACACAACCCTAGCCCTCCAGTGACTGCAATGCCCTCTTTTAGACAAGGGTAGAACCTTCTGATCTTGTCCTTGCCTATAGAGTGACGTTGTCTGCATAGGCGAAGGCACTAAATGTGTCTCTAACTGTGCAAACACCACCCTGGGCAGCATCCACTGACTTCAGCATATCATTAATAAAGATGTTAAAGAAATATGGCGAAATGGCACTTCCCTGACGTACTCCCTTCGAAATAGGGAAAACATGGCTATTCTCGCCGCTCCATCTTACAGTATTGCGTGAGTGTTTATACCAGTGATGAACTAATAAACAGTGCGATTTTGGCATAATGTTTAGGAGTTTATAAAGAAGGCAGTCAAGCCAGACACTGTCAAAACATTTCTGAGCATCTAATATGCAAACATACACTGGCGAGCCAAACTCATTAAAACAGTAACCAAGTTATGTGACAATGCACAACCAAACTTGGCGCTACGACCCCTTCTGAATCCCAGTTCTGAATTACACTGGGACTCAGAAAAGGGGCGCATGAACAGGGGTAATAGCAAATTCGATTATCTTAGCATGTACCAAACTCAAGGCAATAGGCCATTAATTTTCCGGGATATTAGGATTAAGAGTACTCTTCTTTAGAGTAGGAATCGTAATACCAGTTAAGAACACAGCCGGCACAACACCGTACTGTAAGGCAACAGAATATAGAGTAGCAAAATGATCCAGCAGTGGTTCAGATTCTCCATGGATCAGGTGCTCTGCAGAGATACCGTCGAATCCAGGCGAGGAGTTTCTCTTGAGTTTATAAATTAATTGTGATACCGTGCTAGAAGTAAGTTTAGTGTCATCTGGAGAAGAGGTCACCTCCTGAGAGAATAAACAATATTTAGAATTAACGGTGTCTACTATATCTCTCTGATGTGGGGTCACATTCTTATAATTATCATTCATTACTTCTGCATAATAGTGAGCATGGAGAGCGGAATTAACTCTTGTCCTTCAATTTTTTATACAGTCCCAGAAGAAACAAATTTAACGTCCACGACACATGTTATTCAGCTTGTTTTATTCAATGACTAATTCATCATGCATACATTGTCGAGAAAATTTACGAAACAACTTTTTTATGGCTTTGTAACATTCATATGCAACACCGTTATTACGACGCCCATTGTCTGTCCATATACGCCTTCAGAATGTCTTTTTCTTTGATAACTAGTTTAGTTCAGGGTACCAATATATACATATTTTTTTTAAAAGTAAATGAATGTTTAACGGTGCACCCAGCCCCCCGTGCTGTGTGATGAGTTGCATCGTTTATATTCGAAATATATGCATCCATATATCAGCTCTGCTATCAGAATTACAATTGACCGGGGGTTGAATAGTTGATAAACTCTGTTATATATTAAAACAAAATGATGCCAAAACATAAAATTAAGTAGCTAAACAGGCAGCTCTAACATCTTTAAAATTATTGTAGCCAAACATATTAACAATCTTTGGATGTTAACAACAAAATGTGTAGGGCATGTCAGAAAAGAATGAGAGTCATTAGGTCTTGTGTCAAGAAAAAGTACTCCATATACATTTTTTTAGCCAGATATCAAATACAGTTAGGTAAGCTTGTAACTGTCGTAGGTCGCTGCTTGCTATTGATAGCCAGTGGGACGTTAACCTGACAGAAAGCTAGTAAGGCTAACACGTCCTCAAGGTAAATTTTAAAGTAGAATGATGCCACAGGTTGAAATTAAGTGGCAAACAGGCATGTGTGAAATTTTGAAAAGCTAGACATAGCTTAAACGCAAAGCGTTGACGGTGACCACCCTAAAGAGCATGTAGGTAGGATGAAATTTGCTCAAATTAGGTCATGGTGACACCAAAATCTAATCAGACCATCTCGGCAGGTAAAATAAGCATATGCCAAATTTGAGCAAAATACATGGAGGCATTCTGTAGATATCGCAGTAACGAAAATGTGCACATCCGGACGGACATCGGGACGACCCGAAAACAAAAAGGGTCGCCCCATGGGGCGGACCCTTAAAAAGTTAGTGGTCTAAAATATCGTCGACGGTCGCAAGAGTTTGGCAGCCTAAACTCTGTTAGTAGCCTGTATAGTGAGGTGCCGCTACGAGCGCCCGCGTAAATCAAAGTTGACATGGTAGGTTAATTTATCAACTAGAAAGGGATTGTTTTTAGAGACAACATTTAAAAGCCCCCCACCCCCCACCCCCCATTACTCTCACTCTAAATGTGATCAGATACCCAGTCTTTACATCTCTCATTGAGGGTACTTAATAAAATAAAAGAACAAGGGCTTCTTTCTGGTGAGAGAGAAGTCGAAATTGAGAGTATCTTGGAAGCAGTCACGGCATTTGGCTTTTTGACCACGTAGCCTACAACGGGCACAGCCTCGACTAGTTTGAATTACTGACCAGAAACTTTCAATAAAATCATGTTCCAATGTTTTACAATAAGCAAAATGTAAAGATTTGCATCCGTAAATTGCAACTCATCCACTTGCATCGCAATCCTATTTTTACGTGAAGGAGGCTGATGACCGTGGCGTAGTAATACGTCATTGAGATAACTGGTGTCAAGCCATGAAAGCAGCATAAGTACCGGGTGATATCGACTCGTTATTGTCGAAAATTGAAAAAATTACGAACAGGGGATGCTATGCCTTATTTTGAAAGCGTTACCTAAGAATATTTCAAAAGCTCGACTAATAGTCACAGAGGAGAAAATATATCAATTCGTACAAATGATTAAATCAAAATTGTGCAAACTCAATATAGAAAGGAATCCGGGCTGCAAACATGCGCCTCAGGTTAACGTATCAGCCAACATGAAGAACCGGGTACCACCAGCAACAACCACCATGAACTTTATTCCTGCTTATAGATTAAAAACGAATGGTATTTTGCACAGAAAAGACATCAGGGTATGAGTCGCCGAATTGCTGTTTAACTCCTCTGAATTGGAAACAGTGATTCAGATGGGGGCAAACTGGTTAGAGCAACTGTGTCACAGATTGAGACAGTGGAGGTTTTTCTTTCTGTTTAGAACAAAGAAGTAGGCCTAGGCATAATTGATCACATAACACTAATAATCCGCAAAATATGCTAATGTGCAATAGACTTATCCACAACACCATATGTTTCATTTAGATCAGCTTAATCTCAAGAACAAATTCAGGGTGGTCTTTAACAGTAGCAACTAATTTCCTTGACGACAATTGAAACATTACGCATCACTATTGTCTGGTTGAGTTAACTTATTCATGCGGTACGTACACTTACAGATGTTTCATCATCCTCAACTGCAACACAGTATTGTCGAATTTACTTGTTTGTGACAACAATAAGGTAGTCAAGGTTTTCAAAGGGTCCCGTAGAAGTTGGCAACGTGTGCCTTCGTGTTTTAGAAAAAATGACCCATTTAAATAATGAGCACAACATTTTCTTTTTGGCAGCCATGAAGATTTTCGCAGTTACTGGACAGTGGTTTCTTATATCAATTTGTTTAATGGTTTGGATTTCCATGCTCGGGGACGTGTCGGCCGCCACACAAGACAATCACATAGCAGATAAATCCGAAAATAATGCAGATAAGACGTTTATAGCTTTACTGAAGGATGTGCTCAATGACCTTAGAAAGAGAGACGAGAAATCAATGGGTATGAAAATGAAAAGTGAGGACTCTGATAAGGAAGATGCTATCAACAACATTAAAAAATTGACAAGTGAAAGAGATATGGCCGGTAGGAGCGGGGTGAGTATAACTCGTTGTTATAAATAAATTACTAACCTTGTTTTCGCGTTACAATTATACTAACCTTATCATTTACCATTGGTAAGTATGCTTTCAAACAACTGACAAGGTACAGATGGACAGTTTTTAACATCAGGAAATCAGACAAAAGAAGCTCAATTATGTAATTATGATGGGGAAAATGGTTGTCATCCCCCACTTCAGGTATGTCATATAGTTATAAGAAATGATCTCTTGCACCTTTGTTGAAAAAAAGTAAATTGATCTAAAAACGTAAATACAATTAAAACAAGTTTATGATTGTATATTTTTGCATGTCTCTCCATTTAAAACATTTTTATATCTGTCTTTAATGTGTCAAAACAAAATTGAACTTCAATATTAGGATATTGTGGTAATTAATGGTTTTGTCGACAGGGCAAGGATGAAAATGCAGGCAACAAACAGAAAGAAAGCTTGTTCGAGGGCGATATAATTCTTACTCCGAAACAGAAGGAAGTGGTCGACAAAGCTGACCAAATTTTAACCCAGAAAAGGAAGCACCTGAAATTTGCCGAGAAATGGGCCGGTGGTATCGTTCACTATGAACCTTTCAGTCCGTCAGGTAACTTATGATGTTTCTTTACAATCGACTTGAATTTGAGGATATCGATCGCATTCATTTACATTTTACATAATTATTTGCACTTGCGCAATACCTGGCGATAGAAATGAAATGCAATATATATTGATGCTGGTATAGTTTTAGTTTCTTTTTTTTTCGCCACGTGGATCAGTATTCTGCCAAGTCCAACTCTCTTAGCTTTGTGCATGGTAATGGGCTTTATTATTAAAAATAAACATATATAATTTGTAAATATGACAATTATGACTCATAACCGTACTTAAATACAGGTTTCCTTGAAAAACACTTTATAGTAATCGGTAAAATCTTTGATTTTATCCAGTGTATATATGCCACTAATGTAAGCAGGTAGCACTGTCAAGGTAGTCGAAATATACCATGCTACCAATACGAGGGTACCAGTTTTGAAGCAACATTTCACACATAGTGTAGGCCTTAAACTGTTTCTTTACATAATCAATGTGACTCAGATATTTGGAAAACCAATATTGAAGATATTCTGGCAAAAAACAAAGTTAAATGACAATTATGTAACGATGGTTTGGTCATTTTATACGCGTACATTTTAACCCTGAAATGGCCACTCTAAACAATTTCGCCTGGCGCACCCTGGGAGACATGTTAGCGCCGAGGGAAGCTGTTGACTATTGGCTTGTTATCCAAGCAAAGCTTCCTTGATATTTTCATTGAAGTATATTTGAAAGGGATTATGGATAAAGCAGGCGACGTTTGAAATTACCGATTGCTGTTGGCCGGTTTGTCAGGGAAAATGTCAAATATTGAAATATTGACGCTGCCCTCCCCCCCCCCCCATGTAGATAAGTGGCACTGGAAAACTTTTGAAGTATTATTTTGAATATATATGTTTTTCTCCTAGTAAGACAGTTGAAGCGAATAAACACCAGCCAGGTCCACAGCAAATCAATTAGAACAATACCGTAAAACCCTATTCAGGTTTTAACTTGTGTAAGGAATCTGTTAAGAAAGAACCAGTGAAA
Organism: Hermodice carunculata; assembly: GCA_964020975.1. Classification (NCBI taxonomy): domain Eukaryota; kingdom Metazoa; phylum Annelida; class Polychaeta; order Eunicida; family Amphinomidae; genus Hermodice; species Hermodice carunculata. The sequence goes on along the minus strand of OZ026622.1, from coordinate 31,543,642 downwards.
CAACTACTGAAAAAAAACAAACAAACAAACAAACAAACAAACAAACAACCCCCCCAAAAAAACAAACAAAGCATGTTTACTTATTCACTTAAGTTGTAAAGCGTACTTGTGGAATGTCATGATTAGTTACGACAAGGCTTATCCGAATCAAAACAAGGTTGTGACATTTTGGTCTTGGGGACGCTAGAGATCCTGCAGATTAGTACTCTTGCAACCACTTAGGTCATCTAGCGGAGATAAATAGGTTTATAGTGTTAATGCTTTAAACTTTTCATGGTCAATTGCGACAAAAGGCAATGTGCAATCAAAGATTCATATTCTTTGTAAACGGACCTTTGATCCCAATACTAGCATGTCTACAGTCGCAGACCTTTGATCCCAATACTAGCATGTCTACAGTTGCAGACCTTTGATCCCAATACTAGCATGCCTACAGTTGCAGAGACCTTAAGAATGGTCGAGGACACCAGCTTTCCTCGGCGCGCTGTAGGCCGAAAGCTGATGACCCGATCTAAAATACGCCATGAAAGGGTTAACTATGGCCATCTTTATGTCATCAGCTGATGCCAACTGGCGAAGGGGGATCGAAGCTGGCATGAAATATTTGGAGTCAAAAACGTGTGTCCGGTTTACGAAGCAAACAAGAGGTCCACGAGTCATCTTCAGAAGAAACTACAGAAAAGAGTAAGATCATCAATTGATTATTTGAGCAATACTATTCATGCTATGGGCCTGTAATACGCGTATGTGCGCGCTTTTATGTATAAAGGCTGGACTTCGCAACCGACAGGGATGCCCATTCTGGTTACCAATATATATTTTCCCGAAATCCGATACATACCGATTTCCACTTTTTAATGCTACCAGTCCTGACAAGTTGGATTTTCACGCACCTCTAATGTTATTTAAGTTTTCTGAACCCCGAACTTCAAATCATTGTGTCCCTAATTGTGCTAAGAAATGCTTGTACTACTGAATGATACTTGTAATTGTTATAGAGCTGGTTGAGCTTGTCTCAATAGTATTTTATGAAGGAAAATAAAGCTGAAATACGACAAAAGCTACTACAACTACTACTACTGCTACTACTACTACTACTACTACTACTACTACTACTACTACTACTACTACTACTACTACTACCACTACTACTACCACTACTACTACCACTAATACTACTACTTATTATCATTATTATTATTGTTTATTATTATCATTGTTATTATTATTATTGTTATTATTATCATCGTTATTATCATCATCATCATTATTATCATTATTGTTATTGTTATTAACACTATTATTATTATTATTATTATTATTATTATCATTTTTATAAGAAGAAGAAGAAAAAGAAAATAAACTTCAATTCTACAACTTACAGATGTTCTTCGGCGGTAGGGAGACTAGCACGTGACAGTGGACAATACGTAAATTTGGCACTGGATTGCACAAAAGTAAGAAAATTACATGTTTTAATAACCAGTTATTCTTACTCAATTGCGGAAGTACCCAGACGGAAATGTACGAAGGAGTGAATGGCCTACACAGTTCACATATTTATTGGGCTTTTCCGAATGTGTTGGAGAAAGTATACGTACTCCTGATACACATACGTGCGTTGTGATGTTCCAGTGTACAAAGAAAGGATAAAACTGCACACGCCTGCGTCACCACATTTACTTGTTTTATGATTACGAGCACACAGGGTTTCAGAGAAACTCAGCGAAACTGTCAAAGAATGTCGAAACTCAGCAAAACTGTCAAAGAATGTCCATGCAGTTTTTAAATACTCAATACATCTTTTAAGAGAATCAATAACAATCCATGTGGATATTTTATAAGAATATTTATCACTCTACTTTGGGGGGTTGTTACAGGTTGTATAATAATGGAGCATGCCTGACAGGGAGTGTTCAGGATGCACCATTGGAGTTTTCTACTGTGTTTACCTCTCTCAAAGTTGCTGTGTAGGCTTCTTTAACTCTTTTATTGACAATTTAGAAAAAAAGGGGGAGGTCTGAACTAGTTAAATGATACATTTATATCACATGTCAGGGTATATTACATTGAAGTACAAGTATATCAATTGTAGCATCACGCCAAAAGGTTTCCTTGGCGCGCTTTGGATACATTGCGCCTAAAGCACGCCGAGAAAAAGTTTTGACTAAGTCGAAAGAGTGAACTATTATCGGCGATTTGTGTTTAAACATACGAAACATAAAAACAAAAGACATATTAAAAGAAATCAAAAGACCCTTTGTAGCATTTCTCTGTTTCTTTTGCATATAATTGGAAAGGGATCTTGATCGAAAAAAGTGCTTATTTCCTTTTTCATTCAGGTACGAGGAATCGTTACCCATGAACTTTTGCACGCCTTGGGTTTTGTGCATGAGCAATCAAGGCCTGATAGGGACAAGTATGTGATCATTAATAGAACTAACATCATCGCAAACGGCTTGAAGAATTTTAAGAAATACGATACGGGTTTTGTTGACACAAGTAACATTGGTTATGATCTGGGGTCACTCATGCACTATGGTGGACGGGTAAGTGTTCTATGTGTTATAAACGTAATTATTTTTCAGACAGGCGAATAAATTGGAATGTTTACTAAAGTTACATTCAACATTTTTGTACTGTAATCAACGTCATCAGTCTGTTTTTTATGATCTCTTACCAATGATTTAAAAAAAGGAAAGAGTAGTTGGCAAAACACATGTACGGAATTGGGATATATGTTCACAAACTAGCGCCAAACAAAGTTGATGCGCAGAATGATACGTCCAATACTGGCTAGATTCAACTGCAGGGTAGCCTCCGATAGTGACTTTAAAGAACCATTATGGTAATCGGTGTGCAAAATACACAGAGTACCTCCTCAGGCCGCTAAGTACCCATATTTGACTTACGTGTTGAATTGGCCACGTATTTAATCAATCAATCAATCAATCAATCAATCAATCAATCAATCAATCAATCAATCAATCAATCAATCAATCAATCAATCTTGTAAAAATGTATTATCTACAAACCTGGTCAGAATATACCCTGGTTTAGTCTCTATCAAATTACCCAAATGTTTATTCAACAATGATCTCGACATTTTAATAAACGTTGCAGCTTGCCTGTGTAGGAATCTATAAATGTAAATGATCTATGGATATTTTCTTTAGCGTTTGGATAATCTGAAAATACTCTTCACATTTGAAACTGAGTACAATGGTGGTTCTCTGATGCAAAATTCAAATTGTTAATCATTTTTTCTAGGGTTATTAACAAATTTTAGCAATTATTTTTTGTTTTCTTACAAGCCTTCATGGTAACGGCCGATTACGGTCAAGATCAACTTATTCTCTTAGACAGAAACCGATTGCAGTTTCTGAGATAAATTAGTTGTGAGAATAAAATGTTCCTTACTACCAATAGGATTTTGCGAAAGATAGAAGGTACTACACCATAATAGCTAGGGATCGCTCGCAGCAGAACAAAATGGGACAGCGTTTACAGCTTTCTTGGTACGATATTGCACTTGTCAAAAAGGTGTATTGCACAAGTAAGTATTTAAATCAGCTTATAATAGTGACATTAACACTTCAAGATCACCCCCCCCCCCTGTCATTTATTATCAACTTTGTATTACCACAGAGGCTGCCAAGTACGTTTTGCATCCTGGGTATGTGGCTCCCTCTGAATGAGTGTTATAATGTGATTAGATATGAGAGACATAGACTTATTTTCAAAGTCACTGGGGCAAATATGTCAATTTGATGCCATGTTCAGGGTCGCTAAGGTAGCTTCACAAATCGACCTCATAGACGTACGGCAAACGTAAACCCAGCGCCATGTATGTTTACTTTTTTTAATGACAAACGCTTTATCATACAGAGAAAAAATCATTGTTTAACGTATTATATGATGACCTCAGATTCAGACTCCTAATAAGTAAACCGTTCATTAAAGCATCGACATGCCATATCTGAAATCAATAGTTACACAGACGATCAAGATCAACATCTGTCCTCGGATTGCGAAATGCGCTCAGGGAACTTCGAGAAATGTTTATGACTCGGTCTGTAATCTAGCCGTGAAAATAAATGTATTTAATTTACACTATTACCACGTCAAAAGTTCTTCCGAAATTTTTTTTTTTTTTTAAGTGTGTCTTCGAAAACTTTTAAGGGGGAACAATGACTAAAAAGAATTTTGAAGAGCGTTGTAAGCACGTGGAGATTTGGTTGTCGGTATACTTTCTACTTCATGCAGAACTGATAGACTGCACATTTCCTACTCGTGACGTCACTTGTGGAGGTATTTTTAGTCAGGACAAAAATGACAACTTTGACTGGACATTCACCAGTGGCAGGACACCAAGCTCCAATACTGGTCCCTCGGGGGACCATACCACAGGGACTGGTAAATCCATCAATGTTTCCCAGAATATCCGGTTTTTATATTGGTTTTTTCTTTTTTCGAAGCAACTGGAACTAATTCGCTTTTGTATGTCGATGGTTGAAACAAATGGACAAGTAACTTGCTGGCTACAAAGACTACATGTTCCTAACTATTGGCTACATATGTGGAAAGTTAGCATCTGGGAAGAAATAAATATTAATTCCTCGTGCTACTCTTCTTTATGTTTATAAATCTTTTTCTGGGCAACCCTCTCCGGGCTTCATGTAACAATATAAAGTATGATCTTGCTTTTTTCCACCAGAAACAGAACGTTAGAGGCAGTACCAGAAATTTCAATGCCTATATGGTCTTTCTTGCTAAACTAGTTTTTATCATTTTATCAAGTTATTAGTAAGTTTCAAGTTCCTACTGAAGTGGATTGTGATCTGTTTTGACGCAGGGGGGTATTTGTTTATCGAGACGAGCCCCAGGTCGCCTGGAGACAAGGCACGGCTGATTTCTCGTCACGTGGGTTCTGGGGTACGCTGTCTCATTTTTTACTATCACATGTATGGGTCGCATATAGGCACACTCAATGTCTATGTTGGGACTTCAACGATATTTACCAAGACAGGTAAGTTTGTCTTTAATGTTGAAGCTTTGGCAAAACGGCGATTTTAGAAAATTGTATTGTATTGCACACGTGACAAATTTCTTGCTTGGAAGGATTCAGTTGACCAAATTCAGTAATACTATCACATTGCCATATTCTCATGGGAGGGGGCACATGAGTCATTTAGAATAATAGCAGGTGATGACACATTCTGCACACAAAAACGCACCTCATTCATTTGCAATTTGTGCTTCCCTAGATCGTTTAAAATAAGATCATTACTGACCTTAAGATAATTACAATAGAATCTCCAATTAAGACCACTTTCATAAAGAGATCATCTCTATATTAAGACCACCAATTTTCAGACCTGCTTTTGTTTATCCATAATTGAATTATACTCCTAGTAAGACCACATCTCGTCAGGCCCTTTAATAGATGATTTTAAAGTAGATTCCTCTGTAGTTGTTCACACGATGGCCTTCAATGATTCAGATACATTAATGGTCCCCGAATCTAAAATATTAATTGGAGTATGAACCCATTTTCCATTTATCAGAGCGAATGTTATTTTCATGATTTAATTTCAGGAAAATGAATAAACCCAGGGCCAAAGCTTAAACGCAAAGCGCCCAAATACATAGTGGCTCCATTTATGAATGATAAAATTCATCGGGATTGCATTTACATAAATCTGACTATATGCATTTTTTGTGTGTGTTTTAAACTCCTTTCAATCATAGAGGAAATAGGTACTCTATTGTAGGGCCACTTTTAAGCTGTATAAATATTCTGTCCAGACTTACCCTAGCAAATTACACACAGTTTTAGCAAACCCTTTTCCCCAGAAGGCTGTAGCTAAATGTATTTCAATTAGCATTATCTATTACTGTGTTGAACAACGGGCAAAGGTCAATTGTCTATGGAGCAGTGCGTCCCTCTTGTGTATAAATTTGAAGGGAATCCGTTCAAGGTATATTCCTTATGATTTGGTAAGAGATAAGCCTGATGAATTTTATATGAAAAGTCGTCTGGATGTGAAAATGAACAGCACAACAAGATTTTTAGGCGTCACATGTCATTTCAGCTCACATCTATTCTCCACAATATGCTTTAAGCGTTTCATACTTTGAAACAGACTGAAGTACAACTGTTCAGAGTATGTTTTGACTAAACGTGGTTTGTCAGTTAGCATATGTGGAATTCCCCCAAATTGCAGATCCACATTACAATAAGAAATAATGACGGTGAATAATCAACAGGGAATCTGGGAAATCGTTGGAATCAGGCAAAAGTGGAAGTAAACCGAGCCGGATTACTGATATTTGAAGGCGTGCGCGGGAAGGATTATCGGGGAGATATCGCCATAGATGACATAACACTCCAACCTGGTTCTTGCAACGGACAAGTGCAAGGTAAAAAAGATGGAGTAATATTGGTAAACCCATTGGTGGCAGCACTGTTCTCGCATTTGATCATTATCTTCCATGAATTATGAGTTACAATGGACGAACCACATTTTTATCAAATGAAGGAGTTAAAATTAAGCCAGTAGCCATTGCAATTTTTCGTAAATGAAAACAATGGATCCTCAGTATTTAATCATATTGGAACCACATCATTCGTAGAAATTATGCCCTCGCCCTGACGGCCTGGGGATCATTATTATCCACGAATGACGTGTTTCTTGGTAATCAACCTGCACGAAACGATGGATTGCCCGAACGTCACGAACTATCGTTAACAGCGGGCACTGCGTAAATCTCAGTAAACTGACATCCAAAGAGGTTTTGGAGGTAGTCTATAGCTGTTTAAAATAGGTATGAGCATAGTGTTCATTTTATTACCGAATTTAACATATGGACAGTTGTGTAGGTCACTTGGCAAAACATGCTGGCTTTGTTCCCATCGATATCAAATTGAATGCTTGCTAAGTCCATTGTTACCCTTTTTTGGCAATGTGCCCGAAGTCAACGACGAATACATATATTTCACCAGGGTAATGTGATTCAGTGACACAGTTTTACAGCAAGGCATAACAAACAGATGCGCAAATTGATATATAATGACATGCAGGACAGAAACAGGTAATGAGAAATGCATTCTAATATCAATCCAAAATACCTTTGTCCCTGATATAGTTGTAGCTGGACCATAATAGTACAAGTTGCATTTTACTTGGACCTACTCTGCATGTGCGTAGTCTGAGATAGCTGAAAATATAAATGTTTCAGGTAACAAATGCAGCAGCAGGCCCTGTCAGAACGGAGGAACGTGCAGAAACACTGGAAGCAGCTTCATGTGCAGCTGTTCAGCTGGATACACGGGAACCGTGTGCCAAACCAGAAGTGAGTTTTCAAGTTTGAAATATGGGACTACTTGCAGAAACAAATTCCTTGTTTGTCTTGCGAGCTAAGTCCTAGTGTTAAGCGACTGAACAGAGCTGACTCATTTCTAGATATAATCTTTAGTATGAATGTAATGTATAATGCTGTGGCATTAAAATTCGTAAAGTTAACTTTTCCCCGTTCTAACTGAGAATTGATAGCCACAGTGATTATGATAATAATAATAATAATAATAATAATAATAATAATAATAATAATAATAATAATAATAATAATAATAATAATAATAATAATAATAATAATAATAACAAGAAGAAGAAAAAGAACACTATTTTATCAAAATGCAGTTTAAAACATGGGAAGCAAATGCTATGAAATGAAATACATATAATGGTTTATAACAAAGAAAGACAAAATTCAAACATAAGAAATTACTTTTACACATAAACAACATTCTTATGTGATGACACTATCACTACCAACTCCCAAATAGTATAGTGTCATTACTATATCATAGGCGTCATCCAAGTAAAACATCTCCATGTCGACTCCAGCCTAACGCAACGTGCCTTGGTTAAAATATTTTTTACAGATTACAAGTCTTATTTGAATGCAAAGCCAGTAACCCAAAATTCTAAATCCACAGGGTCAAGACAGTACACTTTGTCTTAATATAACATGGTGTTTCAAAATTTGGTAGGCCTGCTTGAGTAAATAACTGCACCATGTTCATGGAGAAACCAATTTACGAGAGAGGTGTCATAAGCATCCGTATAGTGTACAAGCGTAGACTCTAAAAGTAATCAACAAACGCCAATATTCCGTTTTTAAAGACACCTGTTCAAAACATTATAATACTAATAATCTCTTTTGGTCATTTTCAATAGACAAAGATGTAGGACAAAGGCCAAAATCCAGCAGAAGCACCAGTTAAAAAAAAAAAAAACAGTAAACGTTGCAGAACAAACACCCAAATCTAGACGAAGGTCTAATTTCGAAAAATTATAAAATACTGAAAGCCACGTTAACCAGGTAGTGCAAATATAAAAATACTGAATTATAACAATGGTATCAACCTCTACAATCGCGTGCAAAAATAACTATTATCCGTCTAGACTATCTATATTTTAAGCAACAGGTTTGTCTGAAAAAATGAATTTAGAATGGTTATAATCATGAAACTATAAGAACGAAACATCAAATTGTCTGATCAGTTTGCTGACTAAAATACTAAATTAAAAACAGAGTTTGAATGGCAAAAATATTTGTCTAATTTAGATATGTTATTGACATCAACCACACATCAATCGTATTTTGGACACTTCACGCCAAACTGACAATATATATATATATATATATATATATATATATATATATATATATATATATATATATATATATATATGCAAGCAAGTAGAGATGATCTTTAATTTTACTTAATGAGTATATTTTTCTTTCATTTTATGTCGATGACAACAATAGTCTCAACCGGACAAGGTAAAGAAGAATGAATACCACACATTTCAATAAGTATTCACATGAAAGGACAGGGAAAAGAAGTTGACATAGTTTGCGTAATCGAGCGGCTGTTTTTTAGTAATCGTGTTACCAGGAACAGTTCTTAATCTGCAATACCTCTTAAAGAGCTTTGGCACTAACACATCCATGTTCCTTACCATGGAGGTGTTCATTTGAGTACTGAATACATTCACTTAAGAAACACAGGTGATGCTTGCTGTTATTGTAGATAAGCCTATATAGTATGAAGTATGGAATGATGTATTTTGTTTCCGTTAAATAGGGGCTTATAAATTATTTGTTGTCTTTATATGCAAACAAGCAGTCGTTTCAGATACATCTTCTGATTCTCCCATGCTCTTGGATCAACACTTGAGCCCCACGTGTTTAAAAGTATTTTTTTTTATTATAAGGTCAGGTCTAAGCAAGTACTCAATGATATATTTTTCTAGATGTGGCAAAAATCTCGTTCAATTTAATTACCTTTATTAACTCTTTCACTGCCAACTGAGACCAAAGTAAAACTACTTACGAGGAGTTGCTCTGGCTTATGACAAGGGTGCTTGATTCATGGTCCTTGTGAAAGGACCTTTCATTCAAGTACCAGGATGCATGAAGCTTTGCATAATAGTCCAGGTCAACAGCTTTCCTCGGCATCCAAAATGTGGCACTGAAAGAGTTAAAGAAGGCACACACGACATATTGAGTGAAATTCTGTGCTTTAGCTACATACAACTTGAATATGCCTTCAGTAAACTTGTCAATTTTGAAAAAAATGTTTTGATGATATTATTTCAGTACTATTCAATTGTAATTTTACATCTGACGCAAATTGCAAAGGCGCATTAAGTCAAGATCAAAATGATAATTTTGACTGGACAAGGAACAGAGGGAACACTAAAAGTTCCAACACGGGACCTTCGCGTGATCACACATCTGGAAATGGTATGTAGCGATTCTATCCACACCAATCTTTGTTCAGTAAAATGCTTCATTTACAATGTGATTTATTCCTTTCAAGTCATGCATTTTTCATTGTACATTGAAAGCTGTGATTTGAAGTATGGATGCACATTTAAATGAAACATCGCGTGTCTAATGCTATGGTAATCTTTTACATACTCCCGTTTAAAATTCAGGTTGTGGCCTTGTTACCCCCCCCCCCCCTCGATTTTTACAACCTGATGTAAAAAATTCATACGGCAAATGGATGTGTAGAATTTGCTGAGAGCATTGATGTAAAATCATTTCCACATGCTGGTGGTGACATTTATGAAACATGTTGGAAATTTAGCACTTTCTAAGCCTGTTGAGAAGACTTTTGTTGTAAACAATATCTTTATGTTGTGTTTTGCACTACCAACTAAATTAGCTTGCCAAAAGAACAAATGACGAGGCAGCACGTATTATATACAGTCCCATGTTCACGTTATAAATATATATATTTATGTTTGCACAGTCACAAGTCATGTATCTCTCAACATTTCTTTTTGCCATGGGCGGGTGGATGTGAATGGTCTGCACAGGTAACATGTGCACTGGCATCGTCTATTATAGATGATTATGTTCAATTTGATATCGATCCAAGTTATAGTTATGACACTTTAATACAGTGTCTGTAATCGCCTGCTAGGGACCAGTAATTATATAGTAAGGTGATGTGTACCTGTATCAATATTTGCTTTTTTTTTGTGCAAAATAAGTCATATTGCGTGTGCACAGGCAGCAATGATGTCATTTCATTTCAAACTGCTCGCACTGCGGAGCGATAAAATATCCTGGCACCTGTTTTACGCCATGAAATCGAACCAAAAGTTTATATGCGTCATTTTTATAATAATATTTATGGCATTCATTCAAAATATAGGACAATAGATGATCATTGGGTACATGGAGGGATTCATATCACCTACCTGACAATATGGCATTTGACGTTAAACTTTAATAAACCATCCGACAGCCACATGGAATAATTCCATTCGACTGTGTGTTCTTGTTTGAATTTACTCTACTCCAACATATAAAAAACAAAAATGTTCCTGAACCAAACCAAAACATCAGAACAGGCAAAATTCAACATTGTCATTTAATCTACTTTGAAAGTTTCCACATACTATTACTATGTGTTTTGTTTGTGCCCCAGGGTTTTATCTCTATATTGAGGCATCTAGTCCCAGGCGTCCAGGAGATAAGGCACGGTTGACAGCAAGGCGTGTGGGTTCAGGCCCAAGGTGCCTTACCTTTTTCTATCACATGTACGGGAAGGATATTGGCAGTCTCAAGGTGTCTGTCGGTGGCAGAATGGTATTTTACAGATCAGGTATCAGGTTTATCCTTGTCACTTTGCAGTTGCAGAACATAAATATTGCCTCAAATGCTAATACTAAAGAAGCTGACATTTATTTGGCATCATGATTTGTTTCACCTTCCTTGTCATATATTGATAGTGTTGGTTCACAAAATTAATGGGTTGCAAATGCAGAAATGAGGGTTCAATGTAACCTTTATACAATATCAACCTTTGATTTTTATTTTTATTTGAAAATACATCTTGTTGTTTATGTAGGACACAAGGAACTTCCGCTAGAAAGCAGCTATCTGTGTTACACTGAATATTAAATGTTGCAAATCTATCATTCAAATTTTCGCGAATATCTAAAATTGTAAATTTGCCATCACATACAGATAATATTCAAGTGTTTATGATCGCATGACATCTAAATTCACGTCGCTTGAGCGCGCTTTAATAATATTTACGATATTAGCTGATTATTAGAGTATATGCTTGGAAGACATGTCCAGGGTGTGAATCTCTTGCTGAAAATCATTTAATACTCTTTTGTTTTGAGTGGAATTACAAGAATTAAATGTGTTGTGTATTATTAATAGGAAATATTGCAAATGATTGGATTGGAGCAAAAGTGGATGTCACCGGAGCAGGATTATTGGTTTTCGAAGCCGCTCGGGGCAATGGGTTTCGAGGGGATATAGCCATGGATGATATAAAACTCACGTCTGGGTCTTGCAGCAGTCAAGGTAACAAAATCCCGCAGGTTCCTTTCTGAAAATACACCTTTGGAATCTATCAGAAGATATTCTAACTTAAACCCAGAAGATACATATTAAAAGAAACTAAATATTCTCACACATTGAATGCACAAAACAATATAACTCGTGAAAGGGTGAAACAAAATCTGGTAGTGTAATATACCGCATTGTACATGAATAAATGATTGAAGCAAAATATAATATGTGAATTCTTGAACTCTTTCAGTGTCAAGTGTTAACAGAGTCAGTAGCTTTCCTCGGCTCACTTTGAGTGCAGAAAGATGTTCACCTGGACCATTACTCTATGTTCGTTACGGAGTAGGAGTGATGGTACTTGAGGAAAATATCGATTTGCAAAGAATTAGATATCACTATGTCTATTTGGAGCACTTTTATTTTTGTCGACGGTGACATTAAAAGATATAAAGACTAAACGGAGTGCAAAATAACCTGGGCACGCTAGCTGAATATATACAAATACAAAGGAATACATGTATGCTTCGAGAACATACCAGAAATTTTTAGTGACGGGGACGAACAATTTGTATTCGATGGGATTTCATCTGAGGAGGTTTTTGGGGGAGTTGAGGGAAATCAATCTGGGATTCACTTTTTCACAATAGGATTGCTAAATTGTCCTTAGAAAAATATGGAGCATCCCTATACATTTGTTTCTTTGACATTGTTCATACAAGTACAGAAAAGATCGGATTTACTACAAATGCCGATCCTAAACTAAATGCCATTGGCCTTGTCTCAGAGCAATAAATAACATTTCTTGCAATTTGGAAATACACTGCGAATTGAATTGTGTCACTGTTGAGCCGACTTCGTTATAAGGTTCCTTATTGGTGAAAACAGAATGTTGCTCTAAATACCAGACTTTGTCAAAACCTGTGGTAGCATATATGAAAAAAATTAGAAAAGACGTCAGAGGGAGGTGAAATACATATAAAAGCAGTAGAAAATTAATGACATTAATGTTCGAGTCCCGCTCGTTCCGAACATAAAATATAAAATTGTAGGACTATTTCCAAAGCTGCGATGTTTCGTTCTAATGCCATCCAGAGTAACAATTCCTAATATACTTCTGGCACTAGTTCCTTGCGCCGGCCTTAACAGGCCAAAGGGCATATTGTTGCAGGCTTTTTTCCTTTGAATAGAATTGAGTCAGCAACTTTTTCGTGCAAAAGAAAGGTGTTGAATTGAAGCATGTGATCATGATAATTGTATACAATAACAAGCAAAAATGATCTCCACAGCAAGATATCCTAGCAAAAACATTAAATCAGGCGACCGCATACATTCCGCCGTTTTTGCGACGATTTGAAGCGGAGTAAGTTTAGTTGTTTATTGATCAGATCGATAATGTCAGGTGACCAAATATTTATGGACACTTGATTCACTTTCAGGTAATGTTAACCGATGTAAGCTTAGACCTTGTCGGAATGGAGGAACTTGCATAAACAGGGGGAGTGCCTTTACGTGCAATTGCAAAAGTGGATACACGGGCCCTTTGTGTCAGAGCATTGGTACGTCTTTGTGAAGTTATAAGTTTAACTCATTCCACACTATGGTGACAGGCATTGGTTAGTGGTTCAGGCACTGTCTGGCAAGTCATGCAGCAGCTGCCCTTGCCCATGACTCGCCAGGCAGTGCCAGAACCACTGACTTTACACTATAGGCATTTTGGTACTTGAATGAAAGCTTCTTTCATGAAGAATTTTATATGCAATTGTAGTCTTAAATCTCGGTAAATATACAAAAGAAAAAAAAATCAGGGACTGGTATGGAATGAGTTAATGTTTCTTATATAATTTTCTCTACCTTTTCTCCTGTTTTTTAAGAAAGGCCTCCAGCACGTTGAAGAGAGCAGAGAGCCACATTATTATTATTATTGTTATCATCATCATCATCATCATCATCATCATCATCATCATCATCATCATCATCATCATCATCATCATCATCATCATCATCATCATCATCATCATCATCATCATCATCATTATTATTATAAGGCCACGGTACACTCTTTTTTGTCCATCTGGTTGAATGTTTAGAAGTGCAGCATAAGGGTATCATAAATGCCTTGTTTCAAGGATGCACTGTTATACGCCCCAAACAATGAATTACATTTAAAGAGTACCTGTAATGATACGAATTTTGAAACTATTCCGTTTTACATGGTGTGTCATGTTCTTTGTACTATTCAAACCCTTTAATTGTATGTGCCCTGGTATTGGTTAACCGGATATTTACCTAGGGTAAGAAATTAAAGCATACATTTTACAGAATATATATGAACGTGTTAGTTGTTAAATCACTCTTATGAGTAATCGGTGATATTGATATAACTCATGCCCATTTAATTCTTTTTAGTAAACAGCTGTAAAAGTAATCCCTGTCAGAACGGAGGGACTTGCTATGGTAGTGGTAATGTCTTCACATGCAGATGTAGAAGTGGATACTCTGGCTACACGTGTCAGAACAGAGGTACTTTTTGAAGCTACAAATCAAATGCTACCAACTGAAGTTTTGACATTTAAAGGCCGTTTCCACAGCTTTAATTTTCACTGAATTTTAAGAGAATGCAATGTGCAGTTTTCATGTAGGGTTTTCGTTTCAAGTCGAAAGCAACGTATCTAGGAATTAGCATAATCACTCTAGTTAAAATGTATATCGTTCACCACTACGCAGAATGAATCAAAAGAAATGCAACAATAATGGCAGCTACCTTCACGACTCTGTCCAGCATACTTAAAGGCTGCACAATTATTATACCGAGTACTTGAAAGGCCAACTGGGGTTTCGTTAACGTTTTTTCCCTTGTGTGTGCTTGTGCTAATTAATGTGCTAAAAGGAGCCATTTTCCTAGTTGGGGGCCTGGCAGTTGATGTGGCATATCTGGTACTCACTATCTTCTTGCGCCAAATTTGCCACACATAAACGCAAAGTATACAGACCAGCACCAGGTTTTGGAAAAGAGTAAGGGAAAAAAGCACAAAACGCTGAGTATAAACTCAATAGCTTTAGACACAAACATGTATCCAATACGTATCCACCAAGTTTGAAAATGATTGCACAAAAAATTTAAAAACCAAAATTGTGAAGTTTGAATAAGACGGACGACCTCAATTCAAATACAGTAGTGTCATTGTTCATCGTGTGTCACATCAATGCCACCAAGTGGATGTTACTATCACGTGACTCAGACACTTGCTCTGTACTAAGTATGCATATCAGGCTGCTCACTTGTCGCAAGTGCCTAATTGTCGGAAGGTGGCGATAATTGTGCAATTGGCCGACGAGATGTCTTTAAAGGTTAAACCACAGAGTGAGTGACGTAGGATCGGAGATAATGATTTTTTTTAAAAATTGTGTCTTTGTGGGAGAATGTTCTTTAACAGCTGCATATCAAGATTTGGGAAATATAATTCTGAAGGTAACGTGAGTATTAAAATACTGAGAAGTTCATCCCAAAGGCTGAAGTACGGTTTGCTGCTATAAAGTGGACAGAAATAACTTGAAGCCATATACCTTTCTATCTCAGACATTTTGTTACACCAAACTTTCTGCTCGTGACAGAATTTTTTGCGATCATCTGTTGTAAAACATGTACGCGTGCATAACCAAAAGAATGATATGATGAGGAGCATACGCCAACAAACCACAGAGTCTGGTCTTTTCAGTGGCACTGCCAAACAGCAACTGTAAAGAAAAGAGCTTTAATTTATAGCATGTCATGAGCGCAATGCAATGGTTAACCTTCCGGCAATTGCTCGCTCCAGTCTATTCAACGTCTGTGCACTTGTCACACTTGTACACACAGAGAAGCTTGAAAGGTTATCTTGATTGACCATGTTCAAATTGGATACAGGGGGGACTCATGGGCTGTTCTAACCATATGTTGCACTTTAAATAAACTGGATGTGAAAATAATGCTTTCATTCACACTTTTATTTAAAAAATCACTGCGCCTTCATTCGTCGCTTTCTGTTCATTCCCGACACCCTCAAGGCGCAAAAGGTTAGTGACATCACAAACGCAAATCCGCTGGCTGACAGGGAAGACTCCATGTTAGCGAGCTATGGCTGTCAAGTGTCACTTCTTTCAGGGGATTAAAAATGCATGCGGGAAAATTCATTTTCGTCCCTGTTCCCGTCAGGATGGTTTGGTGTGTTGCTGCTAATTGTAGCAATACAAGTTCAACAGCTACTAGCGTGTTTACATTCCCCAGAGACCTGAAATTACGGAGAGCGTAGGCTCGTGCGGTCAAGAGTTTCAAACTCAAAGACTAGGCAAGGCCATGGAAAACAATCTCATCTGTGCAGCGAACACTTTGTTGAAAGTGACTTTGATGCTTCAACTATGACGATGTTTAGGATGTGTTTGACAAAAAGTTACTGCTGTTGCCATATCCGGTTCCATTGCTGTTCAAGAAAGCCAGTTCTAATGGGAAATCAGCAACCTGTTTGAACAATACAATGCCATGGGTAGTGTTGCTGGGACAGACCTGACCAGACACAGCCAGATTCCGCTGCCGCTCACGGCACAGTGGCCAATCAGAACCCGCCCCTCCCAAAACATGCAGTAGTTCCAATGAAACAAGAAAAGGCCATACCCCACCAATCAGTTTTCTGTTTTTCAATGGAAGGATTCATGGAACTAGGCAAACTAGGCATTATTCCTTAAGCGAGGAAAACCGATTCATCATTTCTTTTTTGCTCCCCCCCTTTTTTTTTAACAATATTCGTAAATTAAACTTTAGTATGGTTCTAATTTCAAAGCTTGCATTACAGCAAAATATAGGCCTTGTGTTCTACGAATGTTACATTGTATCACATAATTAGCAAACGACTATCACATTGACAACGCGGGTGTCAGATGTTACAAACTATTTTATTGTAATAAAACGGTAGTGTGTTTAAACATTTTGATTCAATTGATGGAAAAAAAGGTGAAAAACATGGGCAAACAAGGACCGATCTCGTTCCATACCGATGTCTAAGTTTGAACAGTTTATAACTGGTCCTTGGGTTGAGTTAGTGAGCCACTTTAATGTGTATGTCCAGCACTTGTTTGGATACGTCTCATCTACGCAGCTACTGAGACCAGTGGGCGGCTGGCCTTTGATCTCTTGCAGCCATGTACCATGGTTTGTGACAGTCCACAGCCAGCTTGCAATATATTGGAGTGTAAAATAACAAGTCTTGTTTAGAAAAAAACAAGGGGTCGTAGGGATAATGCAGGCAAACTTCCAAAAATGAATAATGTAGAAGTGTCATAGGAAGTTTGTAAACAATAATCCTGAAACCTGCGAGAGATGCGGAGACTCGTTCGCTGATGACTGCCAAGACACGCTATGGCTCCGGGAAGCTTGCAGGGAACGTGAAGCAACTTAATATTCATAGTTACGTCACAGCGGAGTGAAGCATATTTGGGATGACGAAAGGTAAAAATGTGTGACCTCGATGTCAATGGGATGTCATGATGGGATCATGTGTCAACGGGATATCATGATGGGATCATGTGCAATAATAACAAGCAAGTATACCAGTGCTACACCAAAATTTAAGCATTTTAATGTAGCACTGGTGTTGTTGCTTGTAACTATTGCCATGGCCCCCAGACTGCGCTGTTTTGCAATAAATACATTTCTATATTTATGTTTCGCATGATGAAAAACTGTAAAACTAGACATCATCAGTGGAAAGCGCATTGAAGTTTTCAGAAAACTTTGGCCTTGGCGTGACGAGAAACTGTACAACTATGCTGTAGAACGATACTTTAGCAGTGCTATGTGCAAAGAAGTTTTCATGACACTTTGGAATTCCCCCGATAAACCCAAGACATACAATGGAAGGAGTCGGCTGCTAGACTTTGAAACACTACAAGACCAGGCCCATCCTGAGGCGAATTCCAATTTATTGCATGTAAGCTTGTTCTTGGTAAATTGAATCAAGCAATTTTCATGGAAAATATCAGTTTTGTAACGAATTATCATTATCCAAACGGCAAGTCGGGATCTTCTGCTGTCCCACGGCTGCATTCCCAGCAGTTTAGTGACCGCAGGGTTCTGGGCATTCGGCTCATGTCTATAAGGCTGAATAGTCTTTTTCCTCTACTATTACAGCTTTTCTTATTAATTTTTCTTCATTCTCATCAGGCCACGTAAATGAAGAACTCAATTCAGACTCTGCGGAATCACTATGCTCTGTTATATCTACCATGACTCTTGCCTAACTGAAGGCACCCTGGTTTATAACGCATTCACCGCAGCCAGCGGGTGACGTCACCGACGCTTTCCCACATCCAGCCACGATCGGAAAAAAATTCCCGCGCTTTCATGTAGAAGTTATGACGCACATTTTTGAGCTTAGAATACCTTTATAAAATAAAATTTAACATTTTGGTTTTCAGATAACATTTCTAACCACCCTAATAATCAACTTTCCAATTTGTGGTACCCATCAAGATGACCTTTAAGGTTGCAACTTTATACTGTTGATACTATTGTCATGCTGACATACTTCCTTTTTCAAGTCAACAGCTGCAGCAGTCGACCTTGTCAGAACGGAGGAACATGTATAAGTAGAGGCAGTGGTTATATATGCAAATGTAATGCTGGATTTTCAGGCTCCATGTGTCAGAACAGAAGTAAGTTATGGAATTACAAGTTGATGCTCATAGAATAAACTGTCCTATAAAACTGTGTTTCTTTCAATACTATTCCAGGACGCTTTATCGATAAAGCAAACAAACTGTCTCATCTAACCATTTCCACATGTATGTGTCTGTTGAACTTACTAATAGTTAAACTAGAGGACAATGACATTCCTGCGATCAGCTCCCCTGACATACAGATATTGAGACCATGTGCATTCCCACAAAGTTTGAAGAGAATCCAACGTGCAGGGTTGGAGAAGTCTAAAATAGTGATAAAAACATAAATAAAAAGAAGTACAGCACCTGTCAAGCAAGTTGGTTTAGGGGGCTCCAGATGTGTGCTTGTATAATTTCAAAGAAATTGGCCAGAAAACAAACATTATATTCATAAAAAAGGCATGATTATTGGAGCATGACCATCTCAATACACTTAACTAAGATCCACCTGCACAACATCCCCACCAAGTTTGAAGTGAATCTGATTGGTGATTTTGGAGAAGTAAAAAATGTGAATTACAATTATAATTCCATTTGAATTCAAATCTAATCGACAGGAATGGACGCGTCAACGGACACATACCCGGATTGAAAAAAAAAAATTACGGTTCCGCACCACACAACTTAGCTAACATGTTTAGTCGAACTTTGCACAATGTCCACCAAGTTTCGGCACAATCGGATCGCTGGTTCTGGGGGAGGAGTTGAAAATAATTTAATAATACATCTAATTTAATAGTTTTAATACAACAAAATGCATAAAATAATTGAAGAAAAATCACAGCGTCACCTCTTGAACAATTAATGGCTAAGGGTCTTCAGAAGTGACACTGTCTAATTTCGAAACATTCGGTCAAGCGGTTTCAGAGAGGATTTTTCAAAAAAAAAATAAATAAAATAAAATGAAAAAAACAATTACAAATTATTTCATTAAAAATACAAAAATAATTTAATTAAAAATTTTGCCAAAAGATACAGAAATAAAATAAGGAATAATCCCAAAATGATTGGAGCTTGTCCAATTCATCAAACTTGGTAGAGACCCACCGCGGGTAGATCCCCACTATTTGGCCAAAGGTATTGAAGAAGTAAAAAAAGTGAAATTGAAAGGAAGACGACGACGGACAAATGACTGACCATCCTATTAGTTAGCTGAGTTAAAAATCGACACGATAGGATAGCTTTAGACTTGTGCATTTTTATGCCTTTTTGTGTCACATTAAAGAAGGAGACACACTCTATCGACATATCGATCCGTCTGAAAACAACACATTGTGAAATATACATTTCATAACAGAGCCTTTTTCTAAATTTGTTCCAGTGGCATATTTCATACACATATTATGGGCATAAAAACGAAGCCACTCTATACCCATCTGTACTCGGTAAATTTTTTTGTCAATGCCCCATGTTGCATTTTTTTTTCAAAATGGCATTATTTTATGAGGAGTTAGACCCAATGGTAATGTGCGTGCAATAACTGTTTGCGGTTTCCAGCCACTCTATCCTAAATCTGTAGTACCCTATGAACATCCATCTTAGACTTGATCAAACCTATTCAATTAACCGTACTTTTGATTAGGTCGGCAGTCGCTTCTACGAAGTTTAAAACATTCTTTTTAGTTAATAGATGTAGCAGTAGACCATGTCTGAACGGAGGATCATGTAGCAATACAGCCAGCGGCATTGGCTATATATGCAAATGTACAAGTGCTTACAGTGGCCCAAGATGTCAGACCAAAAGTAAGTTTTGATATGATAACGTCAGAACGGGCAAAATTCCTTAAGTTTTGCTACACAGCCGGCCTTTTTTTTCACGCAGAACCAACTTGTTGCAGTGCATAGAAAACGATACAGTAATTCTGCTAACTTCCCCTCCCGCTCAAATCGCCTCAGAGCACCCGGATGTGAATTCTCGCTTTCTTTGTCAGGATAAATTTGTTAATGATTTTTCAATGCAATCTCATCCCAGGAGGCAGTATGAAGCCAAAAGACAAGGCGTGTTCTATTTCATTTCTGGTGTTCTCTGTCAGAAAGTATTATTATATGGACTGTCAGAATGGAGCAGTATGTATCGATACAAGCATTTTGATCATGCACACGTGGAAGTCAATATTAAACATCTTGCAGTCGGACCACTTCTC
>OZ026622.1:31412910-31515410 GCA_964020975.1 Hermodice carunculata | reverse complement strand
AGTGGCCGTGACCAACAAATATAGGTCAGGATCTACAAAAGCAAAGTTGTATAATTTTGTGACCAGGTCAATTTTTAATGGACTGAGACCAATTTTAGTTTCCCTGACTTGTTAGTCAGCTGAACTAATGGGATATTCAGTTGCCGGGCCACGCGTCCGTTGGTAGAGCGATCGTCAGACTTGGTCTCAAAATCCGTCAGCCAGATTCACGTGAAATTTTGTAGGAATACACCATAGGCAGGTTTCTACCACATTTATTCAAATGATCACGCCCCAGTGAATTTTAAAAGTTTGACAATTTTTCGCTCAACTTTCGGAAAAATTATAAAAAAATCTTGTTCAAACCGTTTCCACTTGGCTAATTGCTTTGAAGTTGTTGGCGACCTTTCTTGTGACCTATAGGACCTTAATTTGTTTAACGGGTGCCCTTAATGTTTGTATGTTTTTGCTATTTTTGACTCCTCTTAGAGCGGCACTCAGATTGGTCATAAGCTTGATGAAAATGTATCTTGTTAAAGGGTCAGTCAAAGTTATACACTAGGTATTAATATTCTAGATATTGTATTTTCAACGATGTTTTTAAAGTCAAATACTTGTGGGTTATGCATACATTCCTATTTAATTTATAAAAGTCCATGGTGATTCCAATGGTAAATTACAGTTTCCATTTATCCAAGATTTCAGCCAGATTTACTTTAACCTTGAAGCATATATACAATATGTGGTCCCACCAAATTTATTCAAGCAGTTATGCTCTCTTGTGATTTTTAGTTGTTTTTTTATCATTCCTTTCCCCCCTTTTTGGGGGAAGGGGGGTAAAAAAGAATCCAAATCTCTATGCCAACTTCTTTGAAATTGTATAGGAACTCCTCTGGGGACTTCTAAAGCGTAATTTGTACAGCAGGTGGCGCTGCATTGTTTCTATGTTTTTACCAATTTGCATGCGTTTTCATTATATTTGGCTTCTCCAATTTCATTCCTTAGAATGTTTTTTGTGTGTTGAAACTTAGTACATGTATACCCTGTGGATAGGGTCAAACAACGTTTTGGTGGTAATACTGCCCTTCTTGCCATAATACAGTACGCGGTTCGTTCTTGGGTCATTTAAGTTTTAGGGGGACAATTATTGACCAGCGTGTTTCACTGACAATAGTTCTACTAGCAGACCGTGCTAAAACAGCGTACTTTTGTGAATGTAGAAAGCAGTTTTGTGTTTGCGATTGTGTGTACTTTCCGTAGTTCTAACTCAGGTCATAACCCAATAGCCTGGTTTTTTTTTTTAATTTTGTTTTTATTATTATTATTGTTGTTGTTGTTGTTGTTGTAATTCAGTAAAATCTCAGCACGGGATGTGACGTTCGGATCGGAATCTTTTCGATTACAATAGTTCAGTGCAAATATCAGAATGTCGCCTAATTTTGTTGCACAACACACACTCTTTTCATCATTTCGTGGTTGTGCTGCATATCGCTATGTACACTTCAAGTTTCCGTTGAAGGTTACTGTGCCAGCAGGCCCTGCCAGAACGGAGCGACTTGTGTAGATGGAGCGGCTGGGTTTAGGTGCAGATGTAAAAATGGGTACAGCGGCGCATTTTGTCAATCCAGTAAGTCTTGGTATGAAGATACACAAACATACGGCTACACGTGTCAATTTCAAAAGTAAGGTTTATGCTAAACTGCCAAGTCGAAGTGATTCAATAGTTTGCAATTATAATGACTTTTTGGATCAGTTTTTGGTTTAAGCAAGTACGAAATCACTTTTCTGTGAAAAAAGGGACCTGTTTGTGGAAATGTGAAGGTAATTGTCCAGTGGTACATCTTTGTGTGTCCGATTTAATGTGCATGTATGTTGGCATTGACTTTGCTTTTATTTTTTTCTTAAAAGGTCAATTGTTTTGTTTATTGGCAAATATTCGTTAATTACCGAGGAACACGTCGTTCTATGTGTGTCAAATTTTTGATCGATATCCAGGCCAAAAATGAGACGTTATTCGAAGTTTGTGGTTCAGGTGTGATGAACAGTATAAAGTGAATTGTTCACTTTCATAAAATATGTCCGTAATGAAATGAAATCATACTTCTACTACGCTTCATCATTCGCAGAAACTCAGGATGGGTATCAACAATTTAGGGACGTCATCAACGGATTTGGTATTTTGGTTAATTGCCGAGGAACACGTCATCTGAAGAAACTATAATGCCGACGCTCATTATTTTCTTCGATTAATGTGGTGTCGAGGTGATTAACTGACCGAAAATCCGTCGTTTACATTCACAAAATATGGTGATGGCAATAGATCCAAATTTAAAACATTCACTTGATAAAAATGTACGTCTACTGCAACTGGACATTTCTGGAAAAGTAATGATGAGAACAATACGGTAACGTTATCAACGGATTTTAAATAAAATCAGTACTTTACCAGTGGTTACATGTACTTTTATAATTGTACCAGACGTGCACAATAATAACTGTCAGCTTACCAAAGACCTCTGTGAGCAATGACATTTTACCTTCCGACATTTACTTTTCTTTCATCTCACTGCGCAGCTCGTTTTCTTTAACCAACGCACAAAATTTATCTCATCTTTCACAAACGTTTGGGTACAGATTGGTTAATGGCGTTGTTACACAATACTTATTTTCGCAATACGTCCACATCATATGAGATACCGATGCAATGCAGCGTAAACGATGCAACTGATTGGGAATATGGCATGCTTATCGCCACGTCGCGCTGTATGCCCCGACAAAATTCACTTTTTTTCTGTTAGCCACCAGACGTCTCTGTCTGTGTATTCGCTTTGTGGACGGCAAACAGCACGGCGGCAATTGAGTCGAGACACTGCTGTGTTATGCATGTCACATGAACAGAATGATTGATCAAACATGAGGTAAACTCACCCAGCACTATTTTAGTGTGGACTACATGGAAATACTCATTGTATTCCATGCAATAACAGCCAGTCACTACCAATATTAACCATATAAGTACATGTGAGTTGACTGATCATACTATTTTACAGTATCACAACCAACACTTGCCTGTCTGCTTCATATATATTCCAAACATTTATTTTATGGTGTAACATGCATATAACGACGGTTGAACAGACTGTCACTGAACATATTTTGGTGTGAACCTACGTTTTCAGACAAATAAGATGTTAGGTAATTATACTCTTTATTCGTGCTATTCTATTTACCTCTTTCTCATGGTACCGAACGTAAAACATAACATTATTTTCCATTTGTAAACCAACAAAGGAAAGGAATCAAATTTCTTTGCTGCATGAAAATAAAGTTAAGTGTGGTTCAATGATTTTATACATTTCAGAATGCAATGACAAGATTCCAAGCTCAGCTTGTTCTCTTATAAAAGGGATGGGCTACTGCCGGCTACCTGGTATCTTCAATACGTTGTGTCCCCTGACATGCCATGCTTGCAGAGGTTTGTATATATGGAAGTGCCCAGATATGAAGTGGTCTTTTGTGGTGCTACGCAGTACAGGTTATGTTTTTTACTATGACTAATCCATGATTTTAATTTTTCCAAACAATTCGATTTCATCCATTTAGAATTATCAGCAGATCTTTGAAAGGAAATCTTCATTGCCCAAAGTGGCTATCATACCTGGAAATGTGATCATTTTTGGACAATAGTTTTATTCGTGGGATTTTTAATTTGAATCTTTTACAGCATGATGATATTCATTTTCTAAGTTACTGTAAACAGCGCTCTACCCTTTTTGAACAGGGATTTTAGTGAATGGTCTATGTTTTCCTGTTTGCATTGAGAAATATATTGGTTTAAACATATTTTATTATAATGTAATATGAAAAAATAGCATTTGGGGAATAGGGAAAACCCTAGATCCACCCCTTTCGCGGAAGCAGAAAAGTACAAACAAGCACACGGTTGGTTTAGATCTAAGCACAGAAGAAACAAGAGAAGACAACACTGGGACACACAGACGGGGGGGGGGGGGCTTTGCTGGTAATAAATTCTAATTCAAGACAAAGTAGTACCTCTGCATAACAACCTACAAACATTTTGAATTTTTGATAAATTCTTGGCCAGCAGTGAATATAATTTAATTCTCATCAATTGAACAATTTTTGCACCCAAAGAAGAGGGTAGAAAGCATGAAAGGAGCCAATTCGGCAACAATATTTTGCGATTCAATCCTATGTTGAGTGTATCTGCAACAGATGAACAAGAAGTGGAATGCATGTTCTTCAGCGTTGCCACATTGACAGACGGGTGAGGTAGCGACGTCCAGTTAAAAAGATCTGAATTCAGCCTATGCGGACCCTGGCGTGGCGCATAGCCGAGGAGCGAGTGCCATGATTATATAATACATTGTGCCCGGCTGGACACTTAATAATTGAACTTAATTTTGCTCTGAACAGGTTGATGTTATCACTGTTTTGGACATGATTAGGAAGTTGATTCCACGGCTGGATTGTAATTGGAACGAATGTACATCAGTCCATTCTTTCCAAGTACAATTCGGCTCTGGAAGAGGTATATCATTTTTTAGAATATTATGTTTTATTTAGTATCAGTGCATCTCTGTGTTGAAATTGTCATTCAATTAGCAATATTTACATAACTTCTTGTCATCAGCCCTTGGTAGTCTAGATGAATTCTGCTTCAATTGATACTCTAAATGATTCAGATGGAAAAAATAAAGTCTCCTTGGCTATTCCATATTTCGTTCATATTTACATTACTTATCATTCCTTTTACCGTTTTAACTATTGCAAGAAGCTAGATGTTGGGAGGTCCACATTGCGCCAGAAACAGTCACACAGTAAAGTATCTGGGGACATGTTTACAAAACCAAACCAGTTCTTATCCATGAAAGGGTCGTTCGTTTCGAGACAGAGTGGCAGTCGTAAATGCCGTATCGCTTGCTTCTTGATGAGCGCCTAAACACTAAACAATATCTGTTTGTGCTGGGCAATAGCCGTTCCGCCTTAAAGTCGTTAACTAAGTCCATTAACCAGCAGCTTAACTAATAGACTGTACCAATTGAAAATGCGATTGCAAAGTGATTAGATTGTTAGGCTACTGCTCCTGTTCTATATAATGCAAAGGCCTTATGGCTGTATCAGAGAATATATTTCACTGTTCAGAATTTCTGTTCCCTTGATACCATTATCAATTATCTATTACTGTGAAATATTGTTTTCTTGGAACATGGACTTATCATTATCCTTGTGTCATATACTATTGGCCTGCAAATGGGCTAACTTCACGGTTTCAGGGACAAAGAAATGATAAATTGTCAAAAAGTCCAATGCTGCTCCGTCTTTTCGTAACTATATGGGCTTTCAACATCGTAGAATTGCGTGTACCATCGAATGCGCTGGTGCCACGCAGTGGCCCCTTGGATAGGCTCTAAAACTGAACACCTCACGTCAGCATGGTTTCCTAGTTTGATGTATGCATGCCTTTAGTGGGATGAAAGTTGTAAACTTGGTCGTATTTGGACAAAAGCAAACTACCTGTGGAAACCGCGTGCGCACGTGACGTTCAAAATCAAACCTGTGCTTTAAGGTCTCAAATGCGTTTAATGACCGCTAATACCATTCTATTTATTATAGGTGCGTGCAGGGACACCAGACATTCTTCAATGTGCCAACAGTATAAGAAAGCTGGTGGTTGTGTCAATATGTCATCTGTCAAGCTAATGTGTAAATCAACTTGCGAAGCCTGCACATGAACACATCATTACTTTCTGTAAGTATGCGTATCTGTCTGTATTCTGTAGTTAACATGCATTTCGTCGGAGCCTGTTTTCCCTTAAAAAGTGAAGCAACACCCATTTAATCGATGATCAAACAGTATCACAAATGGCAATAGTGTATTACGTTTCATATCTTAGTATATTTGAACTAGATATAGTTTTCTCCACCGATACCGCACTCTTAGACATTCTGATAAAGCACTCGCCACCATGGGTCTTATTGTTGATTAAGATGTTTCCTGTGCGTGGACAAAGCAATGATTTTGTAGTGTAATTGAACTTAACGTTGAGGTAATGATCTGCATTCATGTTGAGATTATGGGAAATGTAATCAATGTGCCAGGGTACACCAGTTATTCAATAGGATAAACGTCGATGAAGAGCTATATCCAGTATGGCACTTGTAGCAAATATATTGAAAACATTTACACGAGAGCAATGAAATTGGTCGATTGCTTCAAGGTAGTGGATTTTCTGTTAAAGAAAAACAGCTGGGAAAATAAGATTTTATACAGTCCTAGGATCTTTTGTCGAGTATAGTGCTGTTTTATGAAGTGCGTGTGCATGCAAAGATAGAACATGTTTAATTTTAGCTGCTCGCACTGTAACGGGTACAGTTACAACAAGAAAAAAGATACTTTTTGTATTAGGAAATAAAATAGGAACAGCTGAACCAATAGTACACACACATGTATATATATATATATATATATATATATATATATATATATATATATATATGTTGAAAATGTAAGATCCCAATAAAACGCTCCTCTGTATTCGCTACATGGCACTCTACGTAAAAAGGTGTCCCTCCTCAATAGTGCTCCACATACATGTAGTCCGTTCAATGATGGTAGAAAAGATGTGTTAACTCGTTGCATACTATGGTCACAGGTCTTGGTCAGTGGTTCTGGCACTGCCTTGCCAGTCATGCTGAAGGCCCCCTTGTGGCAGCTGCAGCATGACTTGCCAGGCAAAACCAGAACCGCAGACGTCAGACTATAGGCATGTTCGTACTTGAATGAAAGCTCTTTTCATGAAGAATTTAAATATGTAATTGTCATCTTAAATCTAGGTAAATATAAGGAAAAATCAGGTACTGGTGTGCAATGAGTTAATTGCGACACTTGGGAACACACTTGGTCAGTTAATGTTATTGATGAAAATTTGAGAAAAATCATGTGTGGAAACAAAAACGTCAGTCTGGTTTATGTCACACATCTGTGTGCGGTTATAACTAATATGAGATTGTGTGTGTGTGGGTTGTGTTACAGGTTCCGAAGAAAAAACTGGCATCCCCGTATATGCTACCAGCTAAAGGCATCCCATACGGGAAAATGTGTGCTTTACAAAGAGAATTGATAAAGAAGTCTTTGATGCGAGGGTAACACGGTTAAAGTACCACACCAAGTATAAAGCAAGTTTAAAAGTTGTATTTTTATTTATTTACTGTTTTCTTAAAATAAAGTTTATGTTGATTTTGTATCCAAGATGCAATAAAAATATCAGCACTACAGTCTGATGACTCATGTACATAAACGTAGGTTGTTGATTATTTTTAACATTTTTTAAAAATCATTTCATTAGGGGTCACCCAAAATTACCAACATTTTCAAAAGTGTATACCGAGTACTCTTTCTTGTAAGCCCCTCCTCCCAAAAGAGTACTCTATATATGTTAATTTTCGACCAAATGTTGATCAACATTTTCAAAATTAGCGAAAACGTACATGGATCTTGAGTCCCTTCCCTTGTATACTCTATGTAATAATGTGAAAATGTTTATAAAAATGGGCGACCCCTTACAGCAAGGTCCGGTTGCGTAGCATTCGAGAAGAAAATAGTGGCTAGTGAGATTGACGCAGTAAAAGACGTTGGAAACCTTCCTGTTTTTTGTGGTTTAGTGATAAAGTAGTAGTAGAATACTAGGAGTAGTATGATTTTGTTGACATAAAATGAGTCCCATTAAACTCATTTGTCATACGTACAATCACATACCTGTAAGTATACTGCATTATCATTTACAATATAATAACGAAAAAAAAAAGCAATACTCTGACTGAGATTGCACCCGGAAGCTCAACGTACAGGCAACCCCTGTTCACAGAAACATTTTTGCCGGTATTGTCCAATGCAAGTTGAAGTTTTTGGTGCTACAGGTCGGTATGGCGGCTTGTTCCAAATCTTAAAGTATGCAAGATTAGTCTGGACCTGGCTATTGCCTGAATATATGTTGTGCTAGGCAGTGCGAACATATATGGCTCTGTGTGGAACTCAGACTTGAAAGTTTCAAATGCTCTTATTTTTGATTCGGGACCCAATGCGTAAGTTTTGAATTTATTAACGCAATGCAGAAGTTGAGATTTATATATTACACATAATTTATGCTCCAACGATTCGAAAGGTCATCAAACATTTTTAATGCATGTCTCAAACTAAATGGTACATAGTATGGCAAGAAACAGTTGGGTCTATACACATTCACGAAATTAATGAAAAATAAAAAAACTTATAGAATCATCACATATTTGTCAAATTTTAGTTAAGGCATTCATCATTAAAAATCCCCTACATGCACTACAGAATCTAACCAATAATTTTGGAGAAATGGCACATAAGTGAAAAAAAAACATAAGGAAAAAACAGATAATGCCGTCAAATATGTTATTAGATTCATGTTGAAAGTCAAAGACATTCCGTGGACTATATGTGGAATACGTTTGGTATCTTTGGCACAGATTTGACCGACTTTTTGTTATTGTTTTTTACATCAATTAATTTGACTGCACTAAATATTTTCTACGTTTGCGAGGTTTTATGAATTGGGTAGCAAACATGTCCCGGCAATTGTTGGTAATTAAAAGTCAACGGAAGAAATATTGTACCAACATGTATACCTACAAAGTATAGGGGTGAAACAGGTACATAATGAAATGAATTTCATAATGGTGAAAAAACACAAAATGTGTTGAGACGTGTACATAATGATTTTTACTTTTTATCGTGATGAAAAAAGGCAAACAAAAAGCACAAAATGTATTGAATCGTGTACATAATCAGATAAGTTTCATAATGGTGACCCCCCCCCCAAAAAAAATCATTTCAGCCTGCAGGCTTGTTCATCAATAGAGTACCTATTTCGCATTTGGGACCCCGTTGGCGTGCTCCCTGTATCAAACTTGAAGGGTGTAGAAGTTGAATGTTGATAGTCATAAAAAGCGTTATAAAGAGAAAAAGCTCGTTATTTAGAGTTATGAAAACTCGTTATTACGAGACAAAAATTTGTAAATTTGAGTTTAAAAAACTATTAATTCCGAGGGAAAAACTCATAATTTCGAGTTTTAAAACTCGCTATTACGTGAAAAAAACTCATAACTACGAGATTTAAAAACCCGTAATCACTAGAAGAAACTCGTAATAACGAGAAAAATCTCGTAATTTCGATTTTGAAAACCCATTATCATAAGAAAAATGGCATGGCTACATGGCTCGCTTGTTCATGGTAAGCTGTTGACTCCGTCAAAAAAGTGGCGAAAGAGTTTAAAACTACCTCGCATCACTATCATTTTGCATGGGGATTTAACATATCTATGGGAAATACAAAGTTTTTTCACAATGTTTAACCAGCTTAGCTGAATTTACTTGTTTGTTTAAAGTTAAGCTTGGAACATGTTAACACTTCCTTTAAGATATACACGAAGAATACGTAACATGAGCATTATTTAGTGGCAAGTGTCTTTCAAAGTTTATATCCTATGTATACTTTTAATAGGGCAGTAAATAAATTCACTTATATTTCACAGAGGAAAAGATGCGATGACGATCACACGCTTTTACACGAATGAAAAGTTCCGCCAGGTAACTTCAGATCCTGGTAATTATATAGCTTTGTAGATCGGTAGCCGCTTTGACGAAAGTGCTTTAGTTTAAAAAAAAAAAGCAAGGGGTACGGATAAATTCGATATTTTTTTAAGGTAAAGCCTGGCTTTATTGGAAAGGTGCGGGTACTTAAAAAAACATATTGCGAAATAGTAAAAATTCGAGGTCAAAGGTCAAAATTGAGCAGAAATATGAAGTAAGACGATTGCTTTTCAAATTAAGAAATATTCGTTAACGTCTGCAAATATGAAGTTAAAATTCGTGGCATATACAGCAGACAATATGGGCTTAAGGTGGGAACTGTGAAGCTAGTGCGCCGTGAGACTGGCAACTTTGGAGCGATATTACCCATTTAATTTTTTTCACAAGTATATTAAACCTACATATTTTCTAATTATTACATATCCATAGATTTGTATCCATAGGGTTTTTTTTTGCAGGATTGGAATTTATGAGATTTGATAGCATTCTTTCTGACTTGCTAAGATTTCATATTTTTGGAGCAGAAGTTACACAATTTTTTTTCAGTTGAAATCAGAAGAAATTTAAAATATATATCCATGCCCATGATCAAATTCAATGGGTAGGTTGAAATAGCATAAATAAAAAGTTTTTTAAAATTTGTCCTGACAAATTCCTCATTTTCTTTCTATAAATTCTTCCAAAAGTCACCGAAGGGGTTGTCAGAAAAAAACCCCAAGAACCGTTCCTGGATGTGATATTTTCTTTTTAATGCCCGTTGATTTTAATGTGATAGGGCGATTCGTACGTTTGTGAGGCGAGATGCAAATTGTACAGGTTGATCAAAAAACAGTTCCGAGAAAATCGCATTGAAAGAAAAATATGCCAATTCTTACACATATATGGCTGTAATATGACACATACTCATTTCGTCCGTCCTGTTTTTAATTATTGTGTGAAATAAAAACTTGTAGCTTTACCTCTGTGATTTTGTCATTACAGAAAGTTTATTTTGTGGCTTAAATCTTGACTGCAACCTACATTTTTACAAAAATTCAACAGCTGAGTCTTCATACAATAACCCCCCCCCCCCCGCCCTTTGCGGCCTGTGGTAAAACTGTATGAAGTCCCGGAGAAGTAAGTGTGAAAGGATGTCAACCCAGTAGGGTAAACTTCATGCGATGTCCGGCTTTAATTAGTCTTACACTGTTAACCCCTTTCGGGAGCGTAATTTCCATTACATTGGAACAATCAGTGGTGTCTTGACGCAGTGGGGCCGTCTGAGAAGGCAGGGGTGCCTCTGATGTCAGCCGTAAGGCAACATGTGTGGTCTCATTTGCTATCAAACTTTTCTCCTCTGGCTGATTCAACTGCAGAAGCTGTGTTTGTGTAACTGGCACCACAAGATGTGCATTTGGCCCTCGGTGCTGCATCTCTTTGGTATAATTAAGTTCACATCTGCATTTCAGTATATCGTGACTCTTTCTAGGACGACTTACACACTGTCTGTCTTCTTTTGGTTTACTTTCTGATAAAGGATACAGTTTTTGAGCAGTGTGGAAGTGTGTTATGTGAATATCATCTTTGAACGTATTATGCTGTAAGTTTGTACAGGTCACTACACTTACAGCTTGCGCAAGTGCTGGACAGCCAGCAATGATGTTTATGGTTTCAAAGTAGGTTGCTATTTTGGTTGTTATACTTATTATGTTCCTGTCACTGCCATCCTGCACATTAATCACTGCAGCTTTGTGTTATAAGTCAGTCTTCTATTTTCGTTTACGGTGGTTTATCGATACACTGGTCAAGTGGAATCCAGTGTGAAAAAGTCAGTTGTTTTCTCGTCATTATGTCTTCTTTAATCTGCAAGCTGGACCTTTTTTGAGTCATGATATATATTTTAGCCAGTCTTTGTTCTATTATTATTTTTGTGGTGCATAATGAAGCATGGTTTTGAACATTCCAGTAACATGCAGTGTTCCTTTGTGACATATGAATTATGGAAGGACATAGTCCAGAAAGGACAACACCAAGAAAGACAAACACGTGCATGCAGATGTTTTGAAGTGTATTGTGTGAAAAAAAAGGGGGGGGGGCTTGTTTCCTTGATGCCTGACAGTATCAATAAGGTGGTACAAATAGTAACTCGTCAAAGAGATGCTTTGTAGCCTCGCTTACAAGGCAATCTGAACACACTCCAAGATGGGATGCATTGCTACATAATGACAAAAGCAAGGCAACATTGCTTCAGTTTATCTCAGAGGACTGGGTGAAAGATGTTGTTACTAGGCATTACCCTCCCCCCTCCCAAACCTGAAATTGTACACTGCTGGGTCATTTGTAAACAAGACCAAAGCAGTCTCTATATGCCAAGCAAGTCGCACCACCATTGTAAAACTTGAGAGTCTGCAACAACAGGCTGATGTCCGCACTATGCTTCATGTGGCATATGCAGCATAGAATGGCTCGAAATGTGTTGCCCGTGCTTCTGATACAGACATTGTGACACTGTGTATCCACTATGCTGACAAGATCAGAGGCCTTAAAGAACTTTGGATATGGAAATCTATAAACGAGTTTATTCCAGCTCATGTGATTGCAACATCACTTGGTCCTACCACTGTAAATGCTCTGCCAGCTTTAAATGCCATTACTGGATTGGACACGACCAGTGGATTGTACAGGAAGGGTAAAAGTCTGCCATGTAGATAATTTAGCAAGCTGTTACCATTGCTGCAAATCTTTCCAAGCTTGCACCAGGTGGCAGTTCCCTTGAGCCATCTATTGTCGTTGATGCCCTTTCCAGTGCTCGCCATCTTTTGTTAAAATGTATGGGGGTCGCAGTTTGCTACCTTTGATGAATAAAGGGCATATTTACATTGCAGTTGGAATGTGAAAGACTTGAGGTCACTGCCTCCAACAGAAAATGCTTTCTACCAGCATTATGTTTCGTATAACCTATCAGGTGTACATATGGAAAACAGCATTAGATGTCTCGGCCAATATTCCAAATCTTCTAGATTTTGGATGGCTGTTAGATGAAGGCCACCTTAAAACCTAGGTATATGACAAAACCACACTGCCCCCTGACCTTTCTGCAAAGTCCTCATGTCGTTGCATGAAGGACAGGCGTACTAAATCGTGTTCATGTGAGTATGTAGGATTTTGCACTGGTGCATGCCTGTGTGGTGGCCATCCTGATAGATGTAATAGGGCAAAGCAAACTGAATCACTTCAAGATACAGACTCATCACAATAGGAATCCTCTGACTCTGAATAGACAATAATTGACAATGAAAATATTTCTGATTGAACAAATTTTGCTTGCAGATGTATACCCGGGCATGTCTATGTGCTGAAAAGGAATATTTGGTAGTCAATGACATAATCATTCTGAAAAAATCCTGTCCATCTGTTTCTTACATATCATGAAATAAAAGGTCCACATATCCAATGAATGTTTTTCAATGGACAAAATGTTGCCTGCAAATGGACATAATATTTTACACTGATATATTATTCTAGGTTTTTTACCCTGATATACATGGCAGCAGTAGATGTGTAGAAATATTGAATATGACTATAGTCCCTGCCCTTTTTGAGCAGAATTATCGCATGTTCTCTGCAGAGTGTTGGATGTAATATATATCTTTAAATTATTTTTTTTTTATATTATTTTGAACACACATCCCAGTTAGTGGCACATATAGAGTGTACACAAAGGCGAAGGGAGACCAAATGAAAAGTCCCCTGTTGCATTAACTGCCATAATTAAAGTCTGGCAAACTTTCATAAATTTGAATATAATGTGTATTTCACCATTGACTGAGCATTTCAAAATTAAAGTATGTAGCGCACTAAGTGTGAATGAAAAACTTTCTTTTCAACATTTTTCATGCAAAATGTATCCCTGGTATCTGTGGGCAATTTCTAGGGAAAATGTATATCTTAGTGTATTTCTTTGTAAAATACCCACACCCTTGCAGGACATCAGGCAAGACCACTGGGGCGTGACTTATGTACTCAGTTATTAACAGGCCAATTAAACCACTGTTCTTGTATACTCGCACATGGGTTATTTGCAACACGCCTTAAATTGACCTTGGTTATGACCATATATTATATATGGTTTTCCTTACTGACAAATTTCGGGATGCATTCAATTGTATTTAGTTATGTGCACCATTGTGGCAAACTGCATCCTTTTTGGTACTCCTTTTACTATGCAAAATGTATGAGTCCACTCTTATGGTTTCTTGGCTGGAAGACAATTAATTTTTTAGCGTGGTGTACCAATCTTTGCCAAACGTGACTGAATACCCAATTTTACCCACGTAAGTGCCTATGTGGGTCCAGACACCGTTTCATTTCTTGGTATAATAATGTGCACAAACATTATCCACATGGGTCTTTTATATTTTGTATACAGATATTCGTTATTCTTGCAGAGTTTTTTTTTATATTATACCACTATCCTTGATGAACTTTCTGGCATTTTTCATCTATGGGCACTAAAATATACAGGAGAACGCCCTTGCTTCTGTTGTGTATAAAAACTCACGCACGTTTTATGGAATTAAGCCATCCTATATACACAATATGCTACACATTAGGAAGCATGGACTTCACTATTGTGATCCAACTAACATCCAGCCATTACTCACAATTATATCTGGCTTTAATTTAATGCACAACAGGCTAAAATACAATGGTATTTTTTTCCAAAAGGATATTCAATCTCTGTTGCATGTTTGTCCAAGCCGAACTTTCCAGTGCGGAAGCAGTGAATGCATACTCGACTATTATATATTTGCGATGTTATTGTAGATTGTAACGACTAACGTAAAAGTGATGAATCAGACTGTGACATACGTTGGCC
Source organism: Hermodice carunculata (assembly GCA_964020975.1). Lineage (NCBI taxonomy): Eukaryota > Metazoa > Annelida > Polychaeta > Eunicida > Amphinomidae > Hermodice > Hermodice carunculata. Next base: position 31,500,930 of record OZ026622.1, on the reverse strand, counting down.
ATATGACGGAAAAGCCCAGACTGACGCATACTGCATGTATGAGTGTTAATAGAGCTTTTGTCTTTGTTCACATATTTACTTCCTGTGCACAGGGGGTGGGTGTGTTCCAGTTTCGAAATTCTGTAATGGCTGGAATGATGGCCCTGATAACAGTGATGAAGAATGCAATGTCACCTTTCCTAAAGGTCTGAAATCTTGCTTTTACTCTATAGGTATGTTAGATTTGCCTAGAAATGGGTTGCTTGAAGATAGTCATTGCCACGTGTCATCAAATCGACCATCACATTGCTAAGATAGGAACTTTGTTGCGTGTGGTTTAGTTCATGCTATACAATGTTTTCCCAGGTTTGCTGTTTGCAAGCTTGATTATGATTGTCACGCCAAAATTAAGGACAGGTAAGACAACAAAAATAAATCCCACTTTAGCCAATCCTACCTCAAAATGTATTTGCGTTAGAATAACATATCATATATGTGTGTAATCGACATACTCCAAAGAATTTATCCGTTTCGTATTTGGGTTTTTGTGATGTTGATTGTTGAATGAACAATTGAAAGTTGACCGCAAAACAACCACCCCATAAATGTCGAAATAAGTCATTAATAATTTGTGATAAAATCATAATTACACTTGCATCTTAATCCTGACATATTGGCAACAAAAAACGATCCTGCGATTGTTTATATTTGTTTTGTTTTTCTGCTATCCATCCTCAAAGTTTGACGTTTCAAATTTCTCTTTGATTTTCAGGATGTTCATTTTCTTCATTTCATAGAAAAAGAACGAAGCAAAATCTAGAAAATCGCTGAATTGTTTTGCAGCTCAGATATTAGAGAATCGAAAACCGTTAACCGGATTAAATTTTGCCCAACTGTTTTCTTAAAATAACCATTCTTAGGTGGGGTTCTCGTCCTATTATCCTTTCTGAGAAAACAAGCTTCAAAGGCCTTCGATGTTGATCATTTGCCGTTGCAACAATACCATTTGCTCAAGTTGAGCTGCTATTTGTACAAAACGTAGTAAACATCGTCCCTTAACATTTGGGGAGGTTGTCAATCAATTCTTGGCCAATCACGTGAATAAACGAGCTTTTGAAGCACGGAAAACATTATTCAGCGATCTGTCAAACGACGACAGCAACAATATGGTTTCAAAGTGTGACGTTGTAAAGGCGGCCCTTCGGGCCCCTTGACCTCAAGCCTGGCAACGAAAGTTGTGTTGCCTTGCTTCAGTGGGGCGGCCTACAGCCGCTCGTGGTCAGTGCACGGATGGCGGGTGTGGTCTTCCGCCCCTACCTCTTCATCCCGTTTTTAGGGGTAGTATTTTTTTGTATTTACTCCTATCTGTATACTTTATGTAGTTAGCTTGTTAGACTTGTCTGTACACTTTACTTAGCTTGTTATTATTTCGTAGTTATTTTCTCAATGAGTTTCATCTCCTTACAACTGGAGTAATCCATCGCGGCACGGCCTTGGAAGGAACATCACCTGACGATTCCCGCTCCTCTTGAACATTTAAAGTCTCCCTTCATTAGAACGCAAAACAAGCAAGATAACTATAAAGTAAACCAGTAGGGCTTTGATATGTCAGCATGTTGGCAACTTTTCCCTGCCCACAAACATACTTTCGGCATGCCGCCTTATTTCGCATTGCCCCCCGATACCCCTCTCCTTTTGCCATGGGACGTTGCAACCTGCAGCCACGTTCTGTTAAGTATGATTGATGGGTGGCATTGTTCCGTTTGGCGGCTGAGACCAAAAGAATGACACATTGACGTTCGGATGTCTACATGCTTGTGTGGTTTTTGGCGTTTTTCTCTTATTTCTACTTTAGTTAATGGTTTGAAATTTTGACATCTAATAGAAAGGACATTCATCTTGTAAAAACCGTCAAAATCGTCCATATAAAGGTTTTTGATGACTTACCTGTGCTTAAGTACCGTTTAAATGCGGGACATTTGGATGTGTGCTACGATACTACGTTTCCTAGAATGTACAAATGTCCGAAGTCATACTGCATTGCACTGAACCAATTATGCAATTGTGTGTTGCACTATGCCTTTGCAGTAGATGAACGCAATTGTTCGTTCTTCAGGTTTCCGTATTTTTTCCGGTGTAAAAACACCTCCTGTGTGCACCAACAAGAATTATGTGACGGAGAGGTGAATTGTAAGGGTTCTAAAGACGATGAAGAATTGTGTTTTTTAACAGAATGCCTCCACGGATGCACCTGTATAGGACATGTAGTCATATGCAACAGTGATAATTCAGAGAACAAGAGTTACGTCGCTACATATCTAAGAGCAATCGCTTTTTACAACTGTAGTATAAAGGGTTTGTCTGCCATTCTGCAAGGGCAATTTGTTGTTCTCTTAAAGCTAGACGTGAGTTCGAAAGAAGGAAATAGGAAACGTGAAGATAAAAATATTTCGTCATGCCCAAGGGTTACGTGAACTTGATATGCGTAATAATCTTATATATATATATATATATATATATATATATATATATATATATATATATATATATATATATGTGTGTGTGTGTATGTATGTATGTATGTATGTATGTATGTATGTATGTATGTATGTATGTATGTATGTGTGTGTGTGTGTGTGTTGCCTTGGCTTTTTTCTATGGTTCGGCACACTTGGTTGTACTTAGAATCAGTGATAATCCTCTAAAACATTTAAGTTATGGAACTTTCTAAGTTTGTTCAAATTGAGCCATTTTTTTGTTAGCCGAATTCTTAAAAATGAAATATGTAGCAACTCATTGAACCAACTTCATCCCTTAAGGCACCTAGATCTGTCAGAAAACGGCACGAAATTCATATTTGCAAGTCATTTCAATGGGCTAAATAGTCTCCTGAACCGACGTGGCAACAGTTTTGAATATATCGATGCTAATGTATTTTTGCACTTACAAACTTAACAAACTTGGTGAGTAATAACTTTAAATTTTGTTGTCTGAACAACCGGTTGGATTACTGTATACCTAAAATAAACATCTTGTCATGTTCTAGACTGGTAGAAAATAAAATTTTGATAATTTTGTCCACATACTTAATAATACCGTCGAGTTCCTTGCTTCATGGAGTGGTGATTATTTATTTATTTGATATTATTATCTTTTTTGCCTCCCACATCCACATAAGTGTACCAAATCATGTTCGATTTTCACCTGCATCGTTTGATTTTGGGATGAATATATACATGACCGCAATTATCTCTATAGACTCTAAGTATGGCGTGCGATATTTCTTGCAGAAGAGACACTGGGTGCATAGTTTACTCTGCAAGTTGTTGTCAATTACAAACCTGTTATCATATTTGGGTTCCGCATGTTCCCTCATACTACTTCCTATAGTTCGAGTAATCGCCATTCTGGTTATATTCCATGTGAATCGAATGAGCAATTGAGCATAAGGTCAATCTTGCTTCATATTATTCTTTAGCTTGCTCGGTGTGTTAATTTCGGGTTCAGGGGTGATTAACAATCATTCCTGGCAACATGGTCACTCGACGAAGCAAGATTTCTGTTTACCTTATTTTGTAAAAGGGTGTACCGCTTGTCAAATTTTCATATTTCCTGGACGTTTGTATTTCTGACCATGGTTTTTGTTACATGTGCACATTGTGCTTGCATGCTAACAGTCTGGAATAGTAAGGAACGGGCGTGTAGTCACCAAAATGTAAATACTGTTATCAAAAGAATATTGGCTGTGTTAATCGCATTGGTACTATCGAAAACCCCATTTCTTACGGTAATGTTGTTGCTTTATTTTAATGAGGAACCTCATTCTCCACTACTTGCCTGCTTTACTTTAGTTATCATCCCTCTAGGTACCTTATTAAATCCCGATTCACACAGTTTGTACCGTACACTTTCATAAGTGGGTTTTAGAGCGATATGAGTACACTTGGATTTTAAAGGTCTTGAGCAGCAAGAACATGGCGGATAGTCACCAAAATGTGAATGCTGTGTGATGAAGTGAAAACAAATGGTGTGAATATTCTGCAGTCCTCACTGCTGTTACTTAATTTCAGTGATGAACCTCTTTCTCGTGTAGATCCATCATTTGCTTTTAGCTATCCTTCCTTTAAGTTTCTCAATAAATCCTGCGATGCAGACAATTTTGTCCATCGTCTAGTGGATCAGTACAGTTAAGTGCTTCTGAAATCTGCTTTAGACTTGGGTATAATGACAATATAATGCAATACAAAGTAACACTTTTTTCCAAAAGCCATTAACTTTGGTACCCCCTACTGCTCAACCATACCACAGTTAACTACAGCTATAATGCTTTTGGGGGGGATTTGATTGTTATTTTCGAGCAATAATGGTACAAGATTGGAGAGTTCACAGACTAATGTTGACAAAATTCATCTGGTACACCTTGAAAAAGTTTTATCCCTGTGGAATATATTTAATGACTACCTCGGTTCCAATGATATAGCAGAGGCGCTGGCAGTGATAAGTATAACTGACATACACTATTACCAAAAACACAGTTTAGCGGGTAATACACCAAATAATTTTTGCTCAAGATAAACTCAAAATATTTCCCTTATCATATGTTGAACTTCTGAAATGTGTTACGAAATAATACTTGGTGATGGGTAAAGTCAAAAATGTGTTCTCTGTCACTACAAGTACTCTACAAGACAGTGTTATTTCGACATTTTCATTAAGGGCCTGTTATGACAGCATACATCATACGAACCTGGTATTATTATTGTAGATAATAAGTACAATACATGTGTTTATGCCTGGGATATACCCGTTTTTTCTTCAAGCGTAACTGGGTATATATGTGTGACAGTTTTGCTTAAAATTGCGAGTATCAAGATGTTGATCCGTCTTTCTTGATAATCCTGTTTGGAATCTGGGAGGCAGATATATTTTACGGGAAGAGTTCACTTAAACTCTTGGCATTACTTTTTTCTCTGGACAATAACTTTACACATTATGTTTACAACCGTATTATCTCGGATAAATGCTGAATGTATGGTCTAAGCAGCTTTGGGTTAAGCTACGCTGGACTAGACACAAACACTAAAATTCATCTTAAGAAGACAAAGGGTCGACGATATATTTCGCACAGTATAGAATGTATCCATTTAACAATAGTTCAGACCCGTTTATTAAACTGAAGACAAGGCAGTACACTAAAATCGGTTCTCGGTTTTGGTAAACGGAGCCATAAATCTAACCTTCTGAGAGCACTAAATGTGACGCTTTCCAATCGGATTTGCCACAGAGATCTAATTTTTGGGCTAAGTATATGACACATTGGTCGGCTGATAAGAACAGTAGTAACTAGGGCCATTGCGTCTGTTCAGTCTCCAAAGAATGTTATCATACATTGGGTTGAGAGAGAGAGAGAGAGAGAGAGAGAGAGAGAGAGAGAGAGAGAGAGAGAGAGAGAGAGAGAGAGAGAGAGAGAGAGAGAGAGAGAGAGAGAGAGAGAGAGAGAGAGAGAGAGAGAGAGAGAGAGAGAGAGAGAGAGAGAGAGAGAGAGAGAGAGAGAGAGAGAGAGAGAGAGAGAGAGAGAGAGTGCATATACATGTTTGGATACGAAACTATTTTTACAGATAAAAAGAACAAAACAGAAACAAAAACAAAACAACACATATCCAACATGTCGGTTGACCACCGTTGATCCTTATTTGATGCTAGAGCACACATACATACAAGACTGGTCACCGACGAGCCCCAGCACACTCTACTAACACATTGCCCCCCCCCCAAAAAAAAAAAACAAACAAACAAAACAAAACAAAACAAAAAACAAAACAATACCCACACCCACACCCACCCACCCACCCACACACACACATATACAAAACGTTGCATGTGTCCCCATTGACATGTAGGGGAGTTCCTTAATTTGAAAATGCATACAAAACTTCGTCGATACTTCAATATCCGAGGTATATTTAACTTTAAAACACGATTACAACTTTTCACCTGTTCTCATTGCCTTTTCCTGATATAAATGACAACTATTTAATACACAAAATCAAACACTTAATACTCACGGAAAACATCCTGTTCTCGCGTAAATTGAAATCATGTTGATCTTCAATTAAAATCTCAAAAGCTTAAATTTGATCCATACATTTACTTCAGACACGTTATTTAAACACACATAATCTTCGCGCCGCGAGACTTTTACTGCAGCAAAAATGCTTTGTACCACGACGATTATAGAATCCATTCACATCAAAATTGTCATAAACACAAATTCTAACATTTACACAATCTCATGAGGATTTTGCTGTGGTAATGATCATGCAATGTTGTAATATAACGAATATTCATTTATTCACCAATATTCGCATCGGAAATATTTACATATACCCGTCTTCGACATTATGGGCAATTTGTTCACATCCGAATTCATCAAAGTTCATTTAATATATTTTAACAAGAAAGCTCAAGCTATACTGACCATGTGATTATAAATGCGAGCAAGTTTACATATATAATATATCGGCGTGGCTATATAACTTTACAAGCGCATAGTAAAGTGCGCTATAGGACATATGCAGCACACAGAAATATAGAATTACCTTACATAGAAATTTGGCGGACAATATGCTGCATGATGAGGGCACATAACGGTGACTGGTAGATGCCTCACATGAAAATGTACATCCAGATTGGCAAGCCAGAAAGAATATGACGAATACAATTGTATATTTTGCTCTGATCGGAAATATATCAGTGCCATTCCAAAATTGAGAAACTGCAATGAAACTTTTGCCAAGGCTCTGCAAAAACAATTTACAAAGATCGGTCATATCAAGCAATTACCGTTAAATTCGATGCAAACCTGGGAAAGAGAGTACAGCTCCCATCTGCAGCCTCCATGTGATTTAACCACATGAATGGGAATAAACGCCTATCTCTATCCCTGTCACCCTCAGTGGTCAATAGCAGGTATTCATATTCAACAATATTAGCTGCAGATCTTCTCTGGTACCCTCAGTTGCGAGGCAACGGAACTATGCTTCAGCCATGATCAGGGCTAAAGTACCAACTATGTAACGTCATCATCCAGAAATAACGCTTTTTCTAACAAACAAATGAGATCTTGTGAATGTATTCAGCATCATGTATGCTTTAAAACTTCACGAATAACTTATTCAAGTTTTTTTTTTATTTCTGAAGTTGTTCCTTTTATTGTAGAAGCTCACTTGACCATGCGTAATGCATGAGTCTGCCCTCCTTCCTTTCAAGTTCCTTGCTGCAGCCTAGGTGGCAGCACAGGATCTCAGTCGTTCGGAATACCTCCTATTGAGGATAAATTAATATTTGCCTATGGCTACATTTTTGATCCTCGCTTAAGAAATAAAGTATATTATTATTAACACAAATATATCTGTACAAGTGACACTTGACATCACAGGACTTCAGCGGATGTCGACGTCATCACGAAACAAGTACAAACCACAAAATGACATAACAATCTAAGCCATACAGAGCTTAAAATACGGTACATACAGAAAACAAAAGACATAAAAAAGGTAAATTTCATATTTGGACAACCTATAATATTGCGGGTTAAGCTCCGGGAGAAGTACGGGCTACAACAGAAAGTAAAAATGTCGCGTCAATGTACTTCAATATGTGTCGAGCCACGCTAAGGACTGTTGTCACGTGTACAAATACTTTGTGCGGTTCCTCGCTTGCCAATCACATGGCAGTCTTTCAATAGTAACATGTATTTGGTGTTCAAAGGGATAAAGTCGGGCCACTACAATGTCAGCCATATAGATATCGTCGACTATGCCACCTGGAATGATCCATTAACGCGTAGGTCTGAGTACATTGAGAATCTCTATCGCACAACTGGATACAGGTTCACAGATGTGACGAGCTAGTTCCGTTTCAGTGATACATTACAACCCGAAGACAGTGTCACCAGTGCAAGTGCAAACTTCTATGTCTAATGACTAAATGCCCTTGATCTGAGCTTTAAAAGAAAACTTGAACTAGGAAAAATTGTAACTTTTCTTGTTATTCATGGTTTGATGATTAATGATCAGAACTGGAAGGAATTGCAACTCAAGGGTTTTGCCAAGCAGCATGACATCTATAAGGCAGACATCGGGCAGGAATACTGTGCACTTAAATGTGAACATAAGCATGTAGTCCAAGAGAAAAAGAGATATGCTGAACAAATTCAACTAGAGGAATTTGAAACCATGTCAAACACAACCCCCAATGAAAATTGGAAATTCTGGAAAGATTTGAAAAGAGACTGTGGCTCACCAAACAGATCCGTTGATGGAAGGATTGATAGCTAATTTGAAAATTAAAATTCACAACCTGCACCAGATTATTTTGAATTTAATTCGATATATGAAGTTACTGAACTTTTTGAAAAATATAAATTGGATATTATAGACTGCCAAAATGAAGCAATTAATGCCAAAATCTATCTATATAAGAGGTATCATTTCAATTAAATGAGCTAAAAGTATGTGGTACTGATGGGGAAGGCATAGAGTTCTATAAATGTGTAAAAGTTGACATTTACCCAATCATTGCATCTGTACTTAACTATCTGCTGTCATCAGGGCAGCACCCAAAACTGTGGGGTAAGTGTATTAAAGATCATATCGGCAACGCCAACTCAAAAGATAATCATGATAACTACAGACAAAGTACAGTTAGAAATACATCCAGTAAACTCTTTGAATCTGTTCTGAGCAACAAATTATATGTACCAAAATGATGTGGTTATTAAAAACGATCCATACCAATTTGGTTCTGCAAAAGATACTCGAACAACATACAATATTGTTATTCTTTTTCCTTGATTCAACATATAAAAAAAGGACCAGCCCGATACACTTGCTTTGTTGATTTTACAGCAGCGTTTGGATATGTTAATAGCCCGGCAATATTATGTAAATTACATCAGCGGGGCATCAGAGGAAAGTTTGGAAAAATTATTGTGATCACGTTTGAGAAAGCAAATTGTATGGTCGAGTGGAACAATGACAGTGGGAAATCTCAAACAGACTGTTGGAGTTTTACAAGGAGCTATTTCAGGCCCCAACCTGTTCACAGAATGTCTAAGTAATTTTAGATCTTATATGAACAGTGATAGTGAAGAACATGGTGGGCTTCTCTTAGGATACCTACTGTATCTAGAGAACTTGGTTCTTTGTTCAGATAGGCTGGAAGGTCTTCGAAAACAATTAGACAGGCAGCATGAATTTTCCAAACAGTAGCATTTCTGGTAAATCTTGTTAAAATTAAAGTACTCTCATTTCCTTAAAGACACATCCAAAATAGATTTATTCAAATGATATTGAAATTGAGAAAGGAGAACAAAAACATATTGAAGCATATGGATAAAAACAGGAAAATTCGATTACTTAAGCACTTCATCAGCTTACTTATTTGATAAAGCCTTCTTCAATATATGCAGATTGGCAGGACCCGTGGCAGGAAATTAAGCCCTCTAATAGCTTTTAAAGTGTTTGATTTTCAAAGCTTACCCATTCGTGAAAATGGCGCTGAAGTATGTAGTTTACCTGCAGATATTACTGAAAAGCTCCACCCGAAGTTGTTTAAAAGTACACTCGGTGTTAGAACGGAAACAAACGCAAAAGTGGTCTATGCCAAACCAGGGTTCCTAATCAACATCACTTCGGCTGGCTCGAGGACGTCCAGGATTTGTCAAGATGTTTCACACCATACTTTGCTAATAATTAAAGGCGATAGCGTAGTTTTTGAAACTGGCAATATTGGGATAACTGCTCAACTGATTAATGGTTTCTAAACATCGCGTGCGGGTGATAAAAGTAGCAGCATTTAATTGTTCCAATTCATAATGCGGCAAATTCCGGTGGCATTTAGAATATAAGGATAGAAGACCTGGGCCATGTGCCATATAAGGAAAAGCAACAATGCAAGGATCAGATGCAGTACAAAAGAAACGATAGTTGGACATGGGCCCTGTGTTTGCATATATATATATATATATATATATATATATATATATATATATATATATATGAACAATCACAATCCAAGTCATCTTGCAGTACTATGCAAGAGTGAAAGATTTACTCATATAAACAGTTACACTCCCTCTCTATTGCACTGAACTTGGTAATGGGACAGGAATCCTTGGCGAAAGGTAGGCCTAAGTATATATCTGTAGTCGGGACTAACAAAAGCACTCAGTCAAATTCAGAATAAAAATCGCCGGGACTCAGAGATGTATTTGTGAACAGCATCAGATATTTCAATATTAAGACAAGCGGGGGGGGGGGGGGGGGTTATTTCCATGGCTAAAGTAGCCAATTACTTTGTCACTTGTTAAATGGACTACCGAGTTAGGACTCACTGCAGCGGTTAGTATACCTAAAACAGTTTTCAGGAAGGATTTCCTAGTAGTGGAACAAAGAGGAATTTTAGGAAATATTGTAACATACTTTCATCAGACTATCAACATTTTCACGTACATGATGGAAAAAATATTAACATCATCGGGATGAAAGACCTCTTTCTTCTCAATTACCCCAGGAAGTGGAAGAAGTGGATGGATGTATTAGACCACCAAAAACAACAATATCTGGCAAAATGATTGATATATTTGCATCAAAGAAAACTTTATCACTGGTCAAACATTGGTGAGAGAAGTAAATTCCAAACAAGAGGGATTTTGTTAGAATTCTTGAGCCCACAAGAATTAGCCTGTCTCTTTTTTTAACTGCAAAAATAAAATATGTGGCTTTAAAGGCACCGTCCATTTATAACATCTCTGATGAGACCAGACCCAAGAATTTTAATTCACTGTACCTGCTGGGAATGCTATTTACAGTATCAGTAATAGGATAACAGTATACTCTGCAAGTTTAAAATTTAGCAAGAGGGAACTATTCCTACAGACATTTCACATATATGTATAGCTATCTCAGTTGAAGGGTGATGATTATTCGTATATATGCATAGGAACAAGAAAAGGAGTTGAAACCTATTGTGAAGAAAAATATAATTGGGATTACAAAATATCTGAACAAGAGAACGACGAAAAACTATCTACAGCAGCAAACAAAAACCTAGAAAAAAACAAAAAAAAACAAAAACAAAAACAAAAAAAACAAAAAACAAAAAACAAAAACCAAAAAAAAAAAAAAAAAAAACCCCCCCCCCCCCCAAAAAAAAACAAAACAAAAAAACAAAAAAACAAAAAAACCCCCCAAAAAATCTGTGTCAGGAAAAGACACATCTATAACAGTAGAATCCAAGATGACAAATAAGACTAAGTGATTGGTGCCGAAGGTTGTCGGTTCAAGACCCGGTCGTTCCGTGGTCACATGTATATTTTCGGTGCTCCTTTGATGCTGGTGGACACATTTGCAGTCCCGATGTGGGACAAATCCGCATACAGTTCTTGTACTGTCGATTATGGCATTCACGCATACCGGCCTTCATTGAACCCTTTTATTTTAAGAATGGGGATTTAATGCAGTTAACGTTGATATGTGCGTTTCCCATTTTTGGCTACATAACAATTTTCTATTACATGAAAGTCAGGGGGCTGAGGCCAAGCTCCAGGACATACACTAGACATCTTGGGCAGCACATTTTTCTATTTTATTCAGGAACGAAACTCGAAGGCGTGAAACGAGTATTCAGGTTCGATGAGACGAGACTGGATTCCTTTTCATGATGTTTTTCACATGTACACGTACAATGATTGGTAGCGTTCCATGCGTTACGCCAGTACCCAGAACCGTTGTATCAGTAAGTCACAGATAAAGTCGGTAAGACCTGGAAAAGATATTATTTCGATTAACACAACGTTACATGTAAATACAATCATTTTCCTGAGATACTTTCTCACACAAAATAAATAGATATCATATCAAGCAATCGCACCCTGTATTTATTCAGTGACACGTGGCCTTTCTTTGTTCTGAACAATAATCCCAATACCTCAATAAACATATGAGACATAAGTAAATAAAACACAATTGAATTGACATATTCACCGATTGAGCTTAATTCCTAGTTAGAAACTTACATTTGTTGAGCTATCCAACTCTTGCAGTGTAAAAATGTGAACTTCTATACCACTTGACGACACAAAATGCAGAGCGCTTTTGCGACACGTGTGCTCTCTCTGAAGCTGCCGTCTCTCCTAATTTCAGGCGGTAAAATCCGCTTTGTGTCCTCCACCTACGCCTATTTGCACATGCAGTGACGACTGCATCATAACTTCACAACTAGGGCCCTCTGTTGAACGTTCCCTAAAAATGCATTTAAATTTACTATCTTCTTCAAATTATAACAGGCTAAGTGATTGGTGTCGAAGGTTGGTGGTGTGAGACCCGGCCGTTGCGCGGTCACAAAGATCTATGTTCCCGGTGCTCCTTTGATGCTAGTGTTTAATACACGAACATACGCTCTTCCTTAGTGATAAACTGGCTTTGAATCTTATTAATTCATGTAGCAGACGTACACTGAGCCGCGTCTAGACGACCAAATTTGATCGATAAAATAAGGTGAGATCGTGACCGGGAAAAGTTGAAGACTGAAGCCACATCATCGACATAGATCACGCCGAACATCGTTCATTCGTCACGAAAGGAGCATATATGCCCACGAATTAATGGTCACTACGTAGTGTATTAAACTGTATGCCCCATAATATTCGATGTTTTATTCTATAGGCTTGCAAATACGACCCAGAATGTAAGTGTCAAACCGAAGCAACTTGGGCCCGTTTCAGCATGACTACAGATTGCCTGCACTGCCTGGACCTGGTTTAGTTCGGTCTTCTCCCTTTTAAGTTTTAGGCCTACGTGTACATTTTTTCTGTAACATGAATGGCATATCCTGCCACATTACAATTTAACCCTCCTTGTCTTTATACTTGAAACATTCAGGCCTAGTCTTTTGAAAGTCTGGAGTGTGACGATTCATGTACGTAGTTTTAGTTACACTAACTTACAGTTTTCACTTGTCAAGGCGGAGGGGGGGGGGGGGGGTCATGTTTCTCACCACACTGTGTGACTTTACACAATTCATTTATCCATCCATGAAAGGAATCAGGTCTTTCAGGCCTATTATGTTAAGCTTGACAGTGTCTTTGTTTTTCCTCTGACTCTGTATTAAAAGTAAAACTGAATTTAAAGAAGGATGTTTGATTTTTTTTCCACGAATATAAATGTCTTTTCATAGAGAGTAGAAAAAGAAAATGACACAACTTTATTTTTGTAAAATGTAGTCAATACTGAATGTAAATAATTTTTTTTTACTTACAAATGCCAAGTGTATAACAATGACCCACTGAGGAGGGACAAAGTCATGAATCCAGATGCCTGTCCAGATAGGCCAACAAACAGCAACAAAGACATGTCATGCTACCCTGATGATGGATGGAGTAAAGACTTAAGTAAAATACCAGATAGATTTTCACAAACCCACATATATGCCCATGTCAGTGGAAAAACGGAGAAACACGCAGTGGCTGGGTATAAAATGTCCAAATCAGATAAAGTCATTTCGTGTGAAACAGCCTTTGCTGCCGGTTGAGTCTATGCCCGGGGAAAAGTGCAAGCTAGTTTTAAAGTAGATATATATATATATATATATATATATATATATATATATATATAATGTCAAGATGTTTTTAAATCGCTATATTCATTACACCAAATGGATTTCAACATACAACCTAAACACCTCTATTGAATCATAATTTTAAATCGACTTAATGTTAACATCAAATAAGATTTTACTTTTGTCTAAATAACTTGTTTTAAAACTTATCGTGAAATCGTTTTGCTGATATCATTAAATGCAATTGATGATAACACTAAATGAATTTAGTGACATCATTCGAAAAAAGAATATTTCAACATAACGACAAATGTATTTACTGATAACATGAATCCGATTTAATGTTATCGTCGAATATTTAATCATATGTTCAAAAATGTATAGAAGGAAGAAAAGGGCGTTCCATAATATATGTATGTATATATATATTAATATATATATATATATATATATATATATATATATATATATATATATATATATATATATATATATAATTGGATTAAACTGGACAAATTCGAATTTTGCATGCCACACTTTTCTCTTTAAGAATTGATAAAACACTAGCTTTGGTATGAAACAAATGCCTATAACTTATGTTTCATTTCATATCCATGGCAACAACAGTAGCAACAGATCAGGTAACCAAACATATATATTCTCTCTCTCTCTCTCTCTCTCTCTCTCTCTCTCTCTCTCTCTCTCTCTCTCTCTCTCTCTCTCTCTCTCTCTCTCTCTCTCATTCTCTCTCTCTCTATCTGTCTATCTACAGTACATCAAGAGTGACTTTGACAACAACGCAAAGTTTGTTCAAACTTGGCATAAATGTTGGTAATGACTTGTACAGTGCATAATTTGATACTTAAGTAGCAAGAAGGAAGAAAACTAGCTCACAGTTTTAATGTCCTACATGGACATCACTGACCTGTTTTGCATGGTTTTCCCTTTGACGTGTCTGACCGGGATGGATTCCGTTTCATGTTGCTCAGTGGCATGTTATGCGGAGACAGAATTGAATAGTCAGAGAGCATTTGAGATACGAACAGCTTTTCAGGTGTGTCAACTGGCAGTGCCGATGCTCTGCAAGCAGAAATATGCAGTAATCACCAATCTATCTATCTATCTATCTATCTATCTATCTATCTATCTATCTATCTATCTATCTATCTATCTATCTATCTATCTATCTGTCTGTCTGTCTGTCTGTCTGTCTGTCTGTCTGTCTGTCTGTCTGTCTGTCTGTCTGTCTCTATCTATCTATCATTCTATCAATTTCTCTGTCTGTCTTTCTTTCTGTCTATCTATTTATCTACCTCCCAAGCTACGTATCTGTGTCTGTCTATCTGTCAGTCTATCTGTCTATCTATACCATGTTAAATACAGCTTTCAAAATAAAGAAATGCGGGAAATACAACTTTTCTAAGTCGTAGTATAATTATGAAAACCTCCCGTAAGCATTTATTTGGAGATATGGATTCATTTTTTATAACCGACTGGTCAAGACAAGAATTCCATGATAACTTTACCAGCATCTAGCATTAGTATTACCAGTATGATTTGAATGTACATTTATAATTTTAGAGTTTTATTTAACTGTCTGTCAATTAATTGTTTTAACATATGGCCTCAAGAAAGGTATATTTGTGTTTAGAAAAAATACTTTATGATGTTATTTCAGTGCTTTTTAATTGTGAGTTTTCGTCTGGCACAATGTGTAACCGAATTTTGTGGCAGGATAAAACTGATCAGTTTGATTGGACAAGGCACAGAGGGAAAACGACTACCAGAAACACAGGACCGTCTGGGGATCACACATCTGGACATGGTATTCTCAATGCATTTCTAAGGCACTGTATGTGTGGCAAAGCAATTATATCGACTCAATAAATTATTGAGCCACTGTTAATCCAGAAATGTTAGCGGTGTCAGCTGACGCAAAGTGCAATTTACATATTAATTTAACACTGTCGAAATGGAACTTTTCACACTAATTAATTCTTAATTGTGTATCAAGATTTTACACCAATCATATTTTACATTTTGATTTAGTTTTGTTGGGTTACCAATTCATTGGTTAAACGATTTAGTCATTATTTGTTACTGACAGCTAGAGCCTGTTTTTGCATTTTGCAACACCAAAAACGGGCTCATGCTCGGATTATCGTAGTTCTAACGCCAAGTGATCAATAGCGTAAGACGATGGGCGTAATAAGCTTTTATTGAAAGCATGGCTTACGTTTATGAGACTGATGTCATCATTAACGGGCCAACAAATAACAAGAAGGCGACCTTTGCGCTCTTATCACCGGGAAGCGTTTAGATGTAAAAGAACATTTAAATTTCGATGTTTAAATATTTTAAATAAAACTTGTTATAGCAGGTAGTCATATGCAACTATATTAACTAGAGACATGTCCCCTCAGTTTCTAAGTAACAGAAGTATGCCTCAGGAAAGATGAGAGCACTTGTGCTAGCTATATTACTTAACTGTCTACTGATAACATTTATTATCTAAAATACAAATGCAAACTGTTAAATCTGTGTAGCATCTTGCATGTTTTATTCTTAGTCAGTGACCTTTCTCGTGTATTTGGCTTTCTCGAGTTATTATCTTTCTCATATAAGCTCATTTAGTCCTGCTTAATGCATGAATCTACCCTCCTTCCTATCAAGTTCTTTGCTGAAGCCGTGGTGACAACACAAGATTTCAGTTAATTTGAGTGCCTCCTATTAGCAAACACAGAAACAATATTTGTTTTGTGATGGGCAACAAGCGTTCCGCTTGTTAACGGAGTTCAGTAAGCAGCTGCTTTACCAATAGACTGTACCAACCAAAATAATGTGTAATGTAGAATATTACTGCTCCTGTTTTATATATGGCAAAGACACATTATGTCTGTATCAGAGAATAGCTTTTACTGTTTAGAATTTCTGTTCCTTTGATACCGTTACCAATTATCTAATTCCATGAAATATCGTTTTCTTTGAACATGAAACTATCATTACCCTTGTGTCTTTAAATAATGACTTTCGAATGGGCTCACCTCAAGGTTCTAGGGACAACGAAATGATAAATTATGGTCACCAAGTCCGAAGCTGCTCCGTCTGTTCGTACCTTCATAGTCTTTAAAGATCGTAGAATTGCGTGAACTGACTAATGCAGTGGTGCCACGCAGTGGCCAATAAGAGACGCTCTGATATCTATGCACAGCTGAACACCTTACGTCAACAAGGTTTCCTTGTCTGATGTATGTATGCCTTTGGTGCCATGAAAATTGTAAACTCGGTAACATCCGTATGGCTTTGGGTCGATTAAAGTGTCATTTTATGAGGTAACTGTAAGTAGGCATGAAAAGACACACACACACACACACACACACACACACACACACATATATATACATACATATATATATATATATATATATATGCATATATATATAAATATATATATATATATTTATTTAGTGCAAATGTAAGATCCGAGTGAAACGTTTCTATGTATTAGCTACATGGCACTCCAAGTAAAATGGCGTCTCTCCTCTATAGTGCGCCACACAATCCCGTTGATGATGGGTCGAATGATGTATTAATCAATTTGTGACAATATTATACATAATTTGTGTTCATCGTCATGTCGTTTTGAGAAAATGTTTCTCGGTCTCAATGCAAGCCAGCATACAATTCAGGCATTTTTTTTTTTCGTTCAATGGTGCAACAGGTCGGGTGTGGTGGCCTGTTTCAATTCTTAATGTAGCGAGACACAGATGACCCGAAATTTTGGCCCAAAATTTTTTTGATCTCTGTGTGGATGAATATCTTATGTTTCTGTCATGTAAAAATCAAATTTCTGCCAAAATTGCAAAACGGAGAAAAATTGGGTATTTTAATAAAGAGAGAATGACGTCAAAAGATCCGGCTATATGTTAGTAGTTCCATCTTGAAAGTTAAAGGCATAGCTTGCACTACTTGGTATTTGGTATCTTTGGAACCTATTTGATGGATTTTTACATCAATTATTGCACTGCACTTAATTCTATATACATTTGGACGGTTTCAAGAATTTGGGTAGCAAACATGTACCGGCAATCGTCGATAATTCGAAGCTATCGAAAATAATATTTGTTCTAACATGTGAACCTGCAAAGTGTAGTGTTGAAACATGTACATTATGAGATAACTTTCATGATGGTGAAAAATCCCACGACATGTCATCAGTTCAGTTTGCAGGCTTGTTCATCATTAGAGTACCTTTTTTGCAATCGTGACCCTGTTGGCGCACTGCCAATATCGAAGGGTTTTGAAGTTAAAATTTTGATAGTGGTAAAAATCGGAATATCGTTATTCCGAGAAAAAAAATTGGTTTCTTAGGGTTTTTAAAAAAATCGTACCTGCAAGTGAAAACTCGTTATCACGAGAAAAAAGTATTATTTACTCGTTATTTCGAGTTTTCGAAATTCGAAACAAAGAAAATAAATTTCCAGGTTTAAAGATGCGTAATTACGAAAACACAATGGTATCTTGCAAAATTACGGAAACTTATTAGGACCACAAACAAAAATAAAAATAAAAATAAATTGAAATGTTTAGGATCTTTACTGGAGATTTCGACTTTTAAATTTCGACATTTCGAAAAAATAGATCCCATAATTTTTTAATCTTTCTCAAAATTTTGACTTTCTTCCTCGAAATTTTGATTATTTGAAGCTGAACTTTGATTTTAAAGTAAAAATGGACTTTTTCATCAAAACTTTGAATTTTTTTCGAAGTTTTGACTTTTTGGAAGTTGAAATTTCGAGAAAAACACTCAAAATTTTGAGAAAAAACTTTTGAAACAATTTTGAGTTTTATTTTTTATTTTTTGAGGTGCTGAGAGGCTTACGAAGAAAAAAGCCCTCAAGTAAAAAAATTTATGATATTGACATATATTGCTAAACAGTAGAGCTAAAGTGAACACATCTATGTTTCCAAATGGCAGGTTTATAGCCTAAAAAGTAAAAAACGTCATTAATGATTGAAGATATCATAACATTATTGCATGGTATTTTCGTATTTTCGCAAAAGGGCTTACGAATGAATAAGTGTCTTTAGCGCAATTTTTTTTCAACAAAACCAACAGGCAAACTTATTTTACTAACAGGACCCACAAATGTGAAGTCCCTTTTGCACTTGATTTAAATACGTCCAAATTCATATTGTGTCATGTTTAAAGGATTCCTATCCAGTTGAGTCATTCTGGCAAAATAAGATTTTGTCTTTCTACGCCAGTGTCTTTGTGACTGAAGAACCTATGTTTTGACAAGTCATTTTGTCATATACAACTTTCTTTCTTTTTTTTAAAGTAAGTACTGCTAAAATGGCTCATCGATTATAGTGTTATTTTATGAGGTAACTGTAAGTGTGCATGAAAAGACGGAACATATTTAATTTATAGCTGCTCGCATTGTAACGGGTACAATTACAACAACAACAACAACAACAACAACAACAACAACAACCACAACTACAACATCAACAACAACAACAACAACAAAAAGGATACTTTTTTGTTTAGGTTAATAAAATGAGAATCGTTGAGCCAATAGTACACACACACACACACACATATATATATATATATATATTTATTTAGTGCAAATGTAAGATCCGAATGAAACGTTTCTATGTATTAGCTACATGGCACTCCACGTAAAATGGCGTCTCTCCTCTATAGTGCGCCACACAATCCCGTTGATGATGGGTCGAATGATGTATTAATCAATTTGTGACTGATGGGAACGCACTTGCTCGTTTAATATTAACAGTGAAAATTTGAGGAAAATCTTGTGGAATAAAATGGTTCAATCTGGTTCATGTCACACACCTTTGTGTGGGTATGAGTAAAATGAGCATGTGTGTGTTCTCGTACAGGTTCCGGGGAAAATACTCGCTTCTCCCTACATGCTACCAGATATAGATTCTCCATATTGTAGAAAAATGTTCTTTGCAAAGTAAATAGATAGTATCTACATAGAATAGTAGCATTCGAGGCGGAAATAGTGCTTATGGCGTTGATGCAATTAAAGCCGTTGAAAACACTTCTGTTTGTGAGATTTAGTGATGTATAGTAGTGTTAGCAGTAGTATAATTTGATTGACATGAAAAGAGTATCATTGAACTCATTTGTCACACATAAAACACATATTACCACATACATGTAAGCATACCATCATCAACAAAATACATAATAATGTTTCAAAAAGTAATACTTTGACTGAGATTTCACCTGGAAGCTCAACGTGCACGCAACCCCTTTCATCGAAACAGATGTGCAGGTATTGTCCAGGAGCAACTAGAATTTTTGATGTTTTGTGCTCATTAACATGCGAACTCTTCATCATCACTTAAAACATCAAAGCCAACACAATCCTTTCGGACAATATTATACATAATTTGCGTTCATCGTCATGTCGTTTTGAGAAAATGTTTCTCGGTCTCAATGCAAGCCAGCATACAATTCAGGCATTTTTTTTTCGTTCAATGGTGCAACAGGTCGGGTGTGGTGCCTGTTTCAATGCTTAATGTATTGATCTCTGTGTGGATGAATATCTTATGTTTCTGTCATGTAAAAATCAAATTGCTGCCAAAATTGCAAAACAGAGAAAAATTGGGTATTTTAGTAGAGCTTCTGGCTGAGCGCTGACCGGCACGACGACCTAGTTTGTCGTTGGTATGAAGGGGATTGGCTTGAGAAAGTGGTCACATGATCCGCCGTGGCAACAGCTCGTTTAAAAATGGCCACCGCTTTGTCCGCTGTTTCTGATGATGCTGATGCTTTAGCGCCGTTGTTCCCAAACCATGTGGTCATACATTTATGCATTAGCTAGCTCTTCTTACATGTTCTTTGTTGTTTGCTTTATGCTATTTTGAGTTTTTCACATTTAATCCCAAGAAAAGTGTTGAAGACAGGCTGTACAGTCAGCCGAGATCATGACATGACTGCACGTCCCAATCCGACTTCACAGGCATTGCTGTTTCAACACCGTCTTTCATTACCAATGTGGTAGGGATTCTTTTCTCATCCAAAGAAACCAATTGTTCTAATCAGATTTGACAATTCATCCACAAGTTCTGTTTTCATTTAAATTACACAGAAAAATTAAAGTTTTTATGTAAATTGTATCTGAAGGTCTTGCAAGCTCAGAACCCGCAATTGCAACTTGGTCCTTGCATTGGTAGTCTTATCTTAGTACGTTCGTCAGGAGTTGTTTCACAAACTAGCACAATCAGTTTTGAAGGAAAAATATCGGCGATGCGGCCAGCAAAAGATGCTACGACACACGGAAAGATTCTGCTGAACAGAATGACTGGGCTTGGGTATGTACAATTCAGATATTATAGTAGGGTCCGACTGGCCAAGCCTGTCCCAAAACTTTATCAATTAGCCTGACTAATCCGGTTGGAATTTCATCAAATATACATTGTAATTCGATACCGTTGTATTTGTTGTGGGTATATAAAGGTACAGCTTACCTCTTGCACCAAATTATCCCATTTTATTTGATCCTTTGAAAATACTATATAGGTAGTAGGAGCCTACCTCATGAAACGTTACCATGTTGGACAGTATACTTACACAGAGCCTAAGCATATAGGCCTATAGTCCAGTTGTCTAGAAATTACTTTCAATTACTGAATAGCTATATTGGTCCCTTGTTATTATCCTAACTGCCTTGGTTGTACTCTGAGCTTAGCCTTTGCCTTTTTGCTGGGTCCATCGGACATTTTAAAAAAAATATTTCTTCCCATTTTGACTGCCAATTTGCATTGTACGTGTAGTTTCCTATGCATCAAATACTCAACCGTCATATGCTCACAGAATGTACAATCAAATAAAACACTTGTCATGCTTTGAAGATAGGTTTTGATTTTTTTTACAAAGCCTTCAAAACTATGGCAAGCAAGCTGTGATATCAATGCTATTGTACTATAGTGCTGTCGTCAAGCAAAAGCCACACGACGATGATTGGCATCTTGCCTCACCGCGATTGGGCAATCAAAAGGAAGCGTAGTAAAGCGGCATGCTTGACAGGGAAACCATGTTCTGTGATCTTATCGTAAATAGCAAATAAACAACGTCATTAAGCTCTTCAAAAGTAAATAACATGAGTGACAGTTATCATGTTTGTTGAAATGTACTCTGAACTCTTACTAAGCAAAAACACATGAGTATTTGGGTAAATTGCGTGAGTTATTGTTCTCAGACCTGGTTCAAAGATGACGTGCGAACCTATGATTGCAGTTCCTGAACAAAGATGAAAGGCCGTCTACTCGAACTCGTTCATTTTATATCTCAAAAACTAACAGCCCGATTTCTTTCAAATAAACGGAGTTGGAAAGGTAATTGTATGGAGTTTAAAATTTCCTTTTATTTTTCTTTGCGCCAACTAGTTGGTTTTTAATCTTGTATAGTATGTTAATGCACAATGCATTCAGCTGATTAAGTGATGCCCCCATGTTTGAATGCCTACACTTACACCAAATAATATACATACAGCCAAATAAAAGGATACCTTTAAATTTTGATATATTGCCAATAAAATGGCATACTTGTCACAAGTTTGTTGTATATATTAAAAAAGTGATCTTAGTCTGAACCTGGATATTTTCTGAATATACATGTTGTACCAGGCAGTGTGAAAATATATGGCTCCATGCAGAATTCAGATTTGAAAATTTTAAATGTTCTTATTTTTGATTTAGGAATTAACTCCGCAAGTTTTGAATTTATTACCGCAATACAGAAGCTTAGATTTATGTATTACACATAATTTATGCTAAAATGACTCTAAAGTTCGTGAAACATTTTCAATGCATAATCCGAAATGAAGGGCGTCCAGTCTGACAAGAGATTGTCCGGTGTATACACATTTATGAAATGAATTAAGAATCTAAAAGTTAAAGAGTCACCACATATTTGATACATTTTATTTAAGATACTTGTCGCAATTAATTCCATGCATGGTCTAGAGAATCTAACTTATAATTTTGGAGAAATGGCACATATTAGAAAAATCACGAGGAAAAAAAAGAGAGAATGACGTCAAAAGATCCGGCTATATGTTAGTAGTTCCATCTTGAAAGTCAAAGGCATAGCTTGCACTACTTGGTATTTGGTATCTTTGGAACCTATTTGATGGATTTTTACATCAATTATTGCACTGCACTTAATTCTTTATACATTTGGACGGTTTCAAGAATTTGGGTAGCAAACATGTACCGGCAATCGTCGATAATTCGAGGTTACCGAAAATAATATTTGTTCTAACACGTGAACATGCAAAGTGTAGTGTTGAAACATGAACATTATGAGATAACTTTCATGATGGTGAAAAATCCCACGACATGTTATCAGTTCAGTTTGCAGGCTTGTTCATCATTAGAGTACCTTTTTCGCAATCGTGACCCTCTTGGCGCGCTGCAAATATCGAAGGGTTTTGAAGTTAAAATTTTGATAGTGGTAAAAATTGTGGTATCGTTATTCCGAGAAAAAAAAACTGGTTTCTTAGAGTTTTTTAAAAAAACCGTACCTGCAAGTGAAAACTCGTTATCACGAGAAAAAAGTATTATTTACTCGTTATTTCGAGTTTTCAAAATTCGAAACAAAGAAAATAAATTTCCAGGTTTAAAGATGCGTAATTACGAAAACACAATGGTATCTTGCAAAATTACGGAAACTTATAAGGACCACAAACAAAAATAAAAATAAAAATAAATTGAAATGTTTAGGATCTTTACTGGAGATTTCGACTTTTAAATTTCGACATTTCGAAAAAAAATAGATCCCATAATTTTTTAATCTTTCTCAAAATTTTGACTTTCTTCCTCGAAATTTTGATTATTTTAAGCTGAACTTTGATTTAAAAGTAAAATTTCGACTTTTTCATCAAAACTTTGAATTTTTTTCGAAGTTTTGACTTTTTGGAAGTTGAAATTTCGAGAAAAACACTCAAAATTTTGAGAAAAAACTTTTGAAACAATTTTGAGTTTTATTTTTAATTTTGAGGTGCTGATAGGCTTACGAAGAAAAAAGCCCTCAAGTGAAAAATTTATGATATTGTTATATTTTGCTAATCAGTAGAGCTAAAGTGAACACATCTATGTTTCCAAATGGCAAGTTTATAGCCTAAAAAGTAAAGAACGTCATTAATGATTGAAGATATCATAACATTATTGCATGGTATTTTCGTATTTTCGTAAAAGGGCTTACGAATGAATAAGTGTCTTTAGCGCATTTTTTTTTAACAAAACCAACAGGCAAACTTATTTTACTAACAGGACCCACAAATGTGAAGTCCCTTTTGCACTTGATTTAAATGCGTCCAAATTCATATTGTGTCATGTTTAAAGGATTCCTATCCAGTTGAGTCATTCTGGCAAAATAAGATTTTGTCTTTCTACGCCAGTGTCTTTGTGACTGAAGAACGTATGTTTTGACAAGTCATTTTGTCATATACAACTCTCTTTTTTTTTTTTAAGTAAGTACTGCTAAAATGGCTCATCTGAAGTTAAGCCCTTTTTTTAAAAACAAGTTTTATCCCCCCAAATAGCTTACAACTTCGTTAAACTTTCCAATTTCCTTATTTTAAAGTTAAGCAGCACCGCTGCCTTATTAAAAAAACAAAAAAAAAAAAAAAAAGAAAAAAGAAAAAAAAAAAAAATTGAACACATTCTTCTTTTCCTGTGTAGAGTCCACTTGTTATCTATTGATTTGACTGGAAACATTTTTGCTTTTTTTTTTCAATTTTTTTTTCATCAACATAAGGTCGTGAGTTCTTTTTGTAAAGTACCATCGACTTTTGGTGGTTTCATTTGGCTTCCGCACCTCAACGTACTATCTGAATAATTTATACTTTAGCCTCCGAAGAAACACCACTTCATCCGACGCTGGTTTCCCCAGTTTGTAAACAGACCGGTACTCATCAGAATTTCAGACACCACTGTACACGAGCTAGCAGGGTAGTATATTCGCATTTCGCAACATTATTTTCAGGCAACTTCAACA
The DNA here is from genome assembly GCA_964020975.1 of Hermodice carunculata. Classification (NCBI taxonomy): domain Eukaryota; kingdom Metazoa; phylum Annelida; class Polychaeta; order Eunicida; family Amphinomidae; genus Hermodice; species Hermodice carunculata. The sequence continues at coordinate 31,476,287 of OZ026622.1, read as the reverse complement.
GTGTAACCAATACATAACCATTCTAATTTTTTGCCGCAAGTTAAGCAGGAAATGCCCAGTGTCTGCTTAAGTACCCACAGTCGGTGTTGGGACCCGGACACCCAATATGTATTTATATTGTTTCAACAGAACTTATTCGAGAACATCCTGCTCCGTACTTCTAGTTCAGACTTCACACCTGTATTCTAATAAAGGCTATATCTGAAACTCAAACATTTTGAGTGCTATTAGAGGGGATGGTTTTTCCACGGCACTGTAGCACAGCTGTGATGTCTTTTACATGGCACGCTTATGCGTGAAAAGCTGCTGCCTCAGTCAAAAATGTGGCACTGACAAAATTTAGAAATACCTCGTGTCACTATCATGTTGCCGAGTTTATCCTATTTATATGATACAAACATGCATAGTTTTTTCCATTATCTTAAACGCAGCTTAGCTGAATTATTTGTTTATTTAAAGTTGTGCTTGGAACTCGTTAACACAAGCTCTATCATTTACACGGAAAATACATACTATTAGCATTATTTAGTGGCCAGCATCTCCTCAAAGTGGATATGCTATGTAAATGTTTAGTACGGCACTCAATAAATTTACTTTTTTTCACAGAAGAAAAGTTGCGATGCGGATTACAATGAGCTCATGAAACTATATACATACATAGCTTAGACAAGGAGCCGCAACTCAGAGAGACATGTACGGGTAAAAGGCTCCGAAACATGTTGAGTAGTTACCCGCTGAAGTCCCTTTAATTTATTTGGGCTAATACAGCCTATGTCAAAATTTTAAAGAGGAACGTGTGCAATATGGACAATAGTACTTCTATGTATATAACTTAGACAGGGACAGGTTAGCTTATGGAGAGTAAAGAGTTCGGACTACGGAATAGGATAATGACTACTAGGAAGTGGTTTGGACAAAAAGACACAAATACAATAACTTTGACACAAATGAAAAGTTTCGCCCTGTAATTTTAGATCCTGGTAATTATGCTAGGCTGTGCTGCGTGATCGAGACCTTGCCCGTGAAATGAAGTTCCTTTATCTTGAGCTCGAGATACTTTTCAAGCGGAAAATATATCTCGCTTCTTAGCATGCGCACTAGGTTGCTTAACTTACGTGGCTTCCACTGCCGTTTTTGCCCGACTAAAAAGCTATTGTACTGTATAATATCGCTATGCCCTTAGTGCCTGCGCAACATTATTCGGTAATTCCCTTTGTGGATAAAATACTCAAATTATTTCCGTTCAGTTTTCGCATTTTTTCGCTATTATTTTTTGCCGTGTGTTGCAATAGCTCATTATTTCACTAATATAGCTTTGATTAAGTTTTGTGTCAAGCCATTCTAGCGGCCTAATGCTCTCTCTGCTTTCAAGCGTACACTTACTTCCTTACTTTTTGTTAGGCTACCAGTGTTAAATGTTATCTCGCGGCTTTGGTCCCGCGAGGTAAGTTTTACGGCGAGGTATATCTCGAAGGGAATATATTCTTGTATATCAGTCATATGTTTACCTTTAATTAAATGCTCTCCTCGACAATAGATTTAAGCTTATTTTCTTGTAATGAAACTGACCCATAAATAAAGATGAAATAAAATTAAAATGTTTCAGTAATAATAATAATAATAATAATAATAATAATAATAATAATAATAATAATAATAAAAATAATAATAATAATAATAATAATAATAATAATAATAATAATAATAATAACAATAATAGTAATACCAGTGATGATGATGATGATGATGATGATGATGATGATGATGATGATGATGATGATGATGATGATGATGATGATGATGATGATGATGATGATGATGATGATGATGATGATGATGATGGTGGTGGTGGTGGTGGTGGTGATATTATTATTATTATTTATTATTATTATTATTATTATTATTATTATTATTATTATTATTATTATTATTATTATTATTATTATTAATGGAAAAGGCAATCTCTTCTATACGGGGGCGTCCACATAGTGATAAAACTACGATAAACATGATGGACTAAAATGTTCATATTTATTAAAATCGCAAAGGGGGGGATTTTTCACGGTATGTAAATATAAACACGTCACCGTGACTGAAGCATTAATAGTACGTAAATTGTGTCAGCCGAGGCGTATTTCGAAAGGTTGTGCAAGTGTATTCACACTTAGGCATTCTTAACTTTAAGCCACACAAACTGTACCATACGATCTCATATATACGATTTTCTGAAAATGTAAAAGTAGGTTGCCATAAAGATATTAATAGATTGAATGTAGCTTGGTAAATAGTCTTTCATGATCCAATTATAATGCATGGTATGGACTCATGTTCCAAGATCATAAAGAGATAGCGAAATGCTCAGCGTGGAGGCTTCAAAATGGACATCGTTGATGCTGCTGAAGGTCATGGTTTTGCCAAAAACAAACCCCATTCAGATATTGATCAACTGTTCTCTCTCTCTCTCTCTCTCTCTCTCTCTCTCTCTCTCTCTCTCTCTCTCTCTCTCTCTCTCTCTCTCTCTCTCATTCGTGAGAGTGATAGTGATCATGCCATTGTGACATCTTGCAGATGCTCACAACTGCATATCGTCTGCAAAATATCCCTGACAAAAGAAGACGGACGAAGTGTACTTAACTAAGGGGAAAAAACGAGAGAGAGAGAGAGAGAGAGAGAGAGAGAGAGATAGAGAGATAGACAGACAGAGAGAGAGAGAGAGAAGACGTAATACACGCACTGCGGCGTGTGCATGTATCTATATAAATACACACACACACACACACATATATATATATATGTATATATATATATATATATATATGTATATATATATATATATAAATATATATAAATATATATATACAAAGAAAGATTATAGCATGGTTTGTTGTCGATACGAATATCAAGGAACACTGGGTGCCATATATGCAGAACGCGTGAGCTAAGCAAACAAGTTCTGCTATATGGTATCCAGTGCGAATTGATATTCTTCGTATCGACAACAAGCCATGCTATAATCTGTTTATCTCATGTTTGCGTACTTCAATTAGTTGTGCCCCACCAGATGCCAAATGTTCAAGAAGAGATTCAGCCTCTTTGGAATTTATAGATCGAATTTTCAATGTTCTTGAAAAAGGCGAATTACCCATAGCTATTTATCTTGATCAGTCAAAAGCGTTCGATACATTAGATCATCATATTCTCTGCCACAAATTGAAATACTATGGTGTCTCTGGCATTGCTTTACAGTGGTTTAAAAATTACCTTACAAATAGATCACAATTTGTTCAATATGATGAATTTTCTTCTAAAAATCTAACAGTTAGTACTGGTGTCCCTCAGGGACCGATACTTGGCCCACTCCTCTTCATAATTTATACAAATGATATGCATCTTGTCTCATCTGTTTTTGAATCCATTTTATATGCTGATGACACCACTCTTGTAAAGAGCCTTTGTTCTTTCAGCTTCAGTCCTGCCCAAAATTTAAATGTTCTGAATACATCAGTCTCTATAAATTGTGAATTAAACAAGGTGTATAATTGGCTGGCAGCAAATAAACTTTCTCTGAATATCGCAAAAACAAAATATATGATATTTCATTTTCCTCAAAGAAAAACAAATTTTACACAAGATTTAAAAATCAATAATGTTCCCATTTAAAGAACAAAAGAATTTGATTTTCTTGGTCTCCGAATTCAAGAAAATTTAAAATGGGATGCTCATATAAATAAGATTGGTAATAAACTTTCCAAACTTGTTGGAATTTTCAAAAGAAACAACAGTTTTATACCCACTGAAACTATGCTAGTACTGTACAACTCTCTTTTTCTGCCACACCTAAATTATTCTCTCCTTGCCTGGGTTTATTCATGTAAACGAATTTTTTCAACTTCAAAAAATGGCCATTCGTCTAATATCTTATGCCAGGTACATATCTCACACTGATACTCTATTTAAAAAACTCTGTATTCTTAAAGTTGAAGATTTGTTACAGTTAAAGGTATTAAGATTTTACTTCAGATACACAAGAGATGACTTACCAAAATATTTTCAAAACATGTTTTCAGTCCCTCCCCCGTATCATACTTACTTCACACGTGGTCGTAATAATGCATATTTCCCAGTACCTACGAGAGCTAGATCCAAACAGTCTATTAGGTATTACATACCAACTTTACTCCAAAATCATCCCCCTTGTATCACTGATAAATTACATACTCATTTACTCTCAGGGTTTTCAGGATATATAAAAAATTACTATGTAAATCTATACTCAAATGTATGTACCATACCCAACTGCTATGTTTGTAACTGTTAAATCGATTATGTTTTACGTTTGTGTTGACTATGTTTACTAAATTTTGAGTGAGTTTACTTAATCAGTTATTATCTCTCAAAGGTGGCTCCTGTGATCGCGGAAACTTATTTCCTTAGCAGGAGTCATCCTGACACATTACTTGTTGTAATTTTACTAAATAATTGTAACTGCTGTGATATAATTTTGAAAATTGTATTCCTCATGTATGTATTGTTATTGATGTGTCAAATAAATGTCATCTGAGTCTGAGTCTGAGATTCAGCAGTCTTGGTGACAGCAGACGGCGCCATCGTTACCCGGACAGTAGGCCTTTTATGGCCGCCTCTTATGACATTCAGTCGAAATGCTGAGACATGAATGAGATTGATTGGCTAGCAGTACGACTCGGTTCCAAGCTAAGCCTTAGGCTGTGACGTCACCAAAATACACAAAATCCAACATGGCGGCCATGATATTAACTGGTATCACATACTAATAAGAAATTTGTAAAAAGTGGTACAAAAGATGTGTAATGATCTCTTACCTTTATATGTCCTCTTTCCACAGATTTAAATCCACATCATGGTATTATTCCAGTCTAATAATAAGGCCATGGTAGTCCACTATGTCCATTTCATTTCTGATCTGTCAGCCATTGCTGACCCAAATATCCAGAAGTCATGTACATGTAATTCGATCAAATTTTGTACAAGCAATGTAATGACAAAATATTTTGCCATCTACTGCAAAAATACTTTCCTGATGCAAGCAGTAAGATGTAGGTCCAAATTAGAAAGAAATAATCTTGTGACCTGACTTTGAATTTCAACCTCTATAATCCGCCATTTTGCCAAAAAAATCCACTTTTTCTACAAAGCTCCACTTTTGTAACACGGGGTCTATTCCCGGCAATTTGCCCCAAGAATGCACTGCCAAAGCATACAGATCCATAATCCAATGGGGGTGGTGGGATGGTGACAACCCTGTGTCCACCTTTCAGCCAAAAAGGAATGAACCCCAAAATGACATATTTAGGGGGTAGGGCCCTTTGAATTTTGATCAAATCTGTCTAATTTGCCCTAGAATGCTCAAATACATTTTTTTCACAACTTAAATATCAGTTAGTATGAAACTTAGCCTAATCGATGTTATTACAGAAACGGTTTTATTTTATCAGTAGTTCTAAACCCCCATTACTTCTAATAAAATTGACTGTTCTGTTATTCAAATTGGACCACTTGTATTATGAAAATTTAACCCAATCCAGCCCAAATTTATACCCTCTTGAAAAGCATGAACGTTTAGTTGGTCAAGTTACAGAGTGAAAGGGTCATCGATCTGTTTTAAATTAAAATGCCGGAGCAGTATCTGGTTGGTGGGTGTTCCAAACAGGTATCTCTTGTGTCTTCAGTGGGGTATCGGGTGACAGGATGCTCGTAAAATGACCATTAATCGTAACCCGATAAATGTACTGACTGTTATATACAGAAACACCTCTCTAACCGAACACCTCCATATACCAAACACCTCTCTATACTGAACACCATTTCTTGGTCCCGAATGTATACATCCAATGTTAGCAAACTTCCCTATACTGAACACCTCCCCTTACTGAACACTTTTTTCAGGTCCCAAGGGTGTTCGGTATACGAAGGTTTTACTGTAAGTGGTAAATGACTTATCACATCCTTTTCATGTGATCTGTGAACACCTCAACACTCCCAAATAGCAGGGACTAAGATGTGCCCATGCGTCTTTGTTTACATAAGCACTGCCCAGCAATGGAACCGAGAACGAGGCTGCTGATTTGACCCCTAATCTCGCATCTCATTAAACCCAGGTCAGCATCTCGACTGATTGTTATAGGACCCATAGAAGTCCGGCTTTATTATATTTAGACATATGCTCCATAGCACTAAAATGGATATAAACGTGATATGTGTGTGTGTGTGTGTGTGTGTGTGTGTGTGTGTACCTTGCATTTGTATTTAGGGGACGGAATTTTGGTTAAGTCTACCCTAAATGAACACAATGGTTTTGGGATTCTCACGAACATATGCTGCCACCTGCAAAACGTGCAGTTCGATACGCAGCAGTGGCGCTACCTATTTGTATATGGCACATGTTGTTTATGTACGCTATGTGCAGCTTTACCAAATTAGTTGTGTCTTGTCGGGACAATGCGCTGGAACTAACTGGGCTTTAGGGGTTTAGACCAGTAAAAAACTCCTGAAGATAGGTAGTGAGTCAGAACAAGACATATGTCGGTAGTGTGACAAATATGAGACACTTTCGAGAATGCAACCATAGTCTCATTATCACGACTGTTTAAAATTCCTACGCGTGTCTCTGGTGGCTAAATTAAGAAATTTGCGCAATCAGTAGTGACTGTCCTCCACCGACAGGCCAATTGGAGCTCCAGTTATTCCGAGCACGCAATTATTGTACATTTACAGGCATATCCAATCGACTTCACAGGTCTCAAAGGTATCCAATGATCGTTCTTTTTCACAGCTCTCCAATGGTGACAAAATGGTGCAGACCAGACTATGTTCCCAATCGACTTATAAATCACGTAAAACCCTTTCATACTTGTCATATAATCAAGCCAATATTCCGATCAAGTATCTTCCCTGCTTCTTCTATCCACACAACAGTGTTTAATGCCCCTTTATTTCCATGGCAGCAAATAACTATGGTATCGATCAAGTAAATGAAACAGGTGCTCTTTATTAGAGACAATAAATAATGTTTCTTCTGACGTTCATTAAATTCTATTACAAAGCATCTGCATCAGAATAAACTTTCTTCCCCACATTTCCTGGTGTGCACTTTTATCTATGCTTCAGTGCGAAGGTGTCGTATCATACTGGGGCGTAAATGAACTGGTGAACGTAACATATAGAGTAACGCGGGACAAGTCAAGTGACCCAAAAAAATTAAAATAAAATTTAAAAAAATAACAAACAAAAACACCCCCCCAAAAAAAAACAAAAAACAAAAACAAAAACAAAAAAAAAAAAAACAAAAAAACAAAAAAACAAACCAAAAAAAAAAAAAAAAAAAAAAAAAAAAAACCAACATAGGACAACAGAAAAGACCCAATTGAGAGAAGAGGCATGCGACAACTGAGATCATGGTATAGTTATTCATAAAAATGTTAATCGAGCAGACTTGCTTGTAGGGTCGAAGCGGTTGAACATTTTTTCGTATACTTTTTATCCAAGAATGATCCGCCTCATTCACTCCCCACAATTGTTCGAATGATACGATACTATATGTTCTTATAAGAATAAACGTTTGATCAACAAGAGCTCTGAAGGTGGTCAGAAAACAGTTTTTATATATATATATATATATATATATATATATATATATATATATATATATATATATATATATATATATATATATATATATATAAGTTTAATAAGCTGATTCATCCCAAACAGTCCTAGAAATATTACTAAGCAACAAATTGGAATCGGGATGAGGTGTTGGCGTGGAAGTTTCATTTAATCCGGGCCCTTGTACAGTTGTATTTTAAATATAATACGTTAGGCCTTCGGAAGGTTTGGTGATATAACTTACGACCAGTTTTTGTTCCGTTATGAAAATACTGGCTGAATTGCAGACAGAAATAGGGTGTGATTTAGTTCGGCAGTTTCTCTTTCACTAATGTTAGCGGTCATTATTTACGATGGGGAGGGGGTGTCACAAAGTCACTGGTATGGAGGGGGAGGGTAATAAAATTCCCCCCCCCCGGTCATAAGACTATGAATCAGTTTAAAACAAAGTCATACAACGTGTAGTAGCGCTGTCAATATTTGTCTCTTTTCTAAGCACTTTGAAAGACAACATGATTTATTCTATACACCTTGTGTGATTTTCAAAATTTTTTAAAAACTATATACATTGTCGGAAAGGTAAACAGTTTTAATCACTTGCATGTGGAGCTAAATGTTGTGATGCATGAGATACAATTAGCATTGTAATATTGACAGAGTCCTTAACTTTATACCCCCCCCCCAAAAAAAAAAAAACAACAACAGCAGAGTCCGTTTTCTACTTCACAATGTTGTTTAGGATTTCAATGTTTGCATTGCAATCCTAAACAAGTTGTTAAAAAAAGAGATGAATTGTAAGTGAAAAATTGTTTCATGTTTTTCCCTCTTTTGTATTAATTGAGAACATTTCCTTTTGATATATGGTTAAAGGATGAGATTTAATTCAGTGGGTAGTTCAACATGCTCTCAGTCTCAAGGAATGCATTTACACTGGTCATGCGATTACAATATCAATTTTCTGGGTCAATATATGTGGTTTTGTTGGCGGGATGTCGGCCAAAGAAAGGACAGTACACTGTTATTTTATCAAAGGGGTCTTGTAGGATGAAGCCACATTTATTACTATTAGGGTCGTTTACATTCTGGTGAACATGGAGGGACTTGGAATTTTTGTCACTTTATATACTTTAAATAATTATATATGGTTCCTACATGTCAAGGTTGGACATTGATTCCATGCAGGTACCAAACTTCAAAGGAACTTCGAATTCATCTCTGTACACCCACTGAGTAGTTCTGAAATCCTGATTGTATATAGTGGACGGGAGGGGGTGGGGGTGGGAGTCACAAAATTCTGCGGACTTGTTGGGGGCGGGGGCACAAATTCTTGTCTGTTTTCACAAGGGGGGGGGGGGCACTAAATCTGTGATAATACCATATCCCGATATCCCGAGCCCAGAAGCCCCCTCTCCTTTTGTGAATAATGACCGCCCTCTAAGTCCATTATAGTTCACAAAAAGAGATGAGCCTGGCAATATTTTCTGAAAAAGTATATGCATAAAAACATGGTCATATCGCTATTGAATGTTGTTTGCTTTTGGAAAGAGAAGCTTAGTAGCAAAAGCCAGCCCTTATCGGAACATGAGATATCCATGCGACCTAAATTGTTTTGTGTGGGTAAAGACTGGTTTCCAGTAAATGATATTCCCATGAAAGGTTAAGTGCAATTTTATGGTAACGGCACAAAACACAAGCCACTTGTCTAAGGGTTAATACGAAGTGCTGTTTGGTAGCCAGAATGCATTGTATTGCCATTAAAATTTCATTAACATTTAGGTTTTATAGCCACATGAAACGATACATCAAACACCATTTTAGTGTTACTAGAAGGCTTAATTTTTTATCACAAGAGAATAATTTTAGCAACTTTTCCTCACGTTAAATGCATATTATCATTCTGGTGCATATTCTGTTAATTCGATCCTCTTTGTGATGCGGTCTCAAATTGGCCTATGAAGCAATTAAAAATATAAATCATCTTTATTTCTAGTTATTGTGCCTCGCGGAAAATTGAGGTCAACGTTCCTCGGGATAGTTTGCGGAAAAACTTAGATGCGTTTGTTTGGCCAAAAGGTGCATTATGTATTAATTAATTAATTAATTAATTAATTTATTTATTTATTTATTTATTCATTCATTCATTCATTCATTTTAGTGCTATACCGCATGTGTATAAATATAATATAGTCCAGACATCTAGGAGCTATATCAGAAAGTGTTATAATAGGCTTTCTGTTCGGCAAATTACCTATAACCGGAAGTACCGATATCCGATATACTATTATGGGCTAAGCTACTTACTGAGTAAAGATGGCGTTGTCCGCTGTCAGCGAGACTGCTGAATCTTTACTGGAACATTTACCGTCTGTTGCTGCATAACCTATTGAAGTAGCCCTTAACAATGATCGTTTGAAACATGAGAAAAAAAGAGCATGGTTTGTTGTATCGCACTGGGAACCACATAGTATAACTCGTTCGCTTTGCTCACTTGATCTGCATATATGGCACCCAGTGCCCGTTGATATTCTTCGTATCGAAAACAAACCATGCTATAATCTCTCTCCCTCTCTCTCTCTCTCTCTCTCTCTCCCCTCTCTCTCTATATATACATATATCAATAAAGTTAAATGTAAATACACCTCATCTATCTATCTATCTATCTATCTATCTATCTATCTATCTATCTATCTATCTATCTATCTATCTATCTATCTATCTATCTATCTATCTATCTATCTATCGATCTATAGATCTATCTATCTAGCAGGCCGGGCTGAGACACACCATGTGCACATTGTAAATAATGACCAAGGTCTCAAAGACGTCTACTTTCCTCCGATCATGATCACAATGAAGATACTTTGAAATAAAACAAACACATATTGGCCCTTCCCTGGAAAAGCTAGGAAAAAAAGAGCAAGGGTTAATTAAGTTGTGGTATCTCATACCACATGCTGTTATCAGATGTATGATGGCGTAATTGTTGCCAAAAGCATGGCCATGTGTTTGAGAGATTCAGTTTATTAGAAAACATGAATGCTTTCAAACCCGGGGCTAGGGTCAAAAGCCTGTGTTACAGCCTTTGATGTGTTCCCGTGTGTTTATTAAAATTAAACTGATGAGACAAACTATTTACACCTGCAGTGGTGATTTTAACATTGTGCGTATCTGAGAGTCATTCCCTCTGATGTCATGGCAGGGAAGAGTCCTTGTTAACAGTTATATCAGTTATCATTGATTCATTACTATTCATATGAGATTCTAGTACCAAAGGGATTGGCCATAAAAGTTTAATGGTTACCTTTGCTTTTAAGGCGGCCGGCAAGCAGCATGTGACTCTTCATATTCAAATACATACTCATGGCATGAGCAGAAAATAATTCTGATGCCTCTCAGAGCAAAACAAAACTAAAACTACCCTCCCCCCCCCCAAAAAAAAAAAACCAAAACCAAAAACAAAGCAAAATTCCCCGCCAAAAAAAAAAAACAAAAAACAAAAAAAACAAACACACACACACACACACACACACACACACACACAAAATACAAGAAGAAAAAGTAAACAAACAAAAAACAAAACAAAAAAAGACAAAAAAAGTTACCCCCCCAAAAAACAAATCAAACAAAGAAACAATAAAAGAAAAAAACACAATCCCTAAAACAACTATATATAGCTTCAACGCAAGCTTTGACGGAAGGTTCCGCCATTTGCTCAAATTCGGTCATGGTAACAGAGAAATTTCATCAGTTTATCTTTCTAGGTAAGGTAACTTATTGCCAAACTTGAGCAAAATACATGGAGGAATTCTCGGTAACGAGAATGTGCACATCCGGACGGGCTTCCAAACAGACATCCGGACGGACGGACAACCCCAAAACAGAAAGGATACCCCATAGGGCGGACCTTTAAAAACAAAAACACCCCCCCCCCAAAAAAAAACAACAAACAAACAAAAACAGAAACAAAAACAGAAAGAAATTCCACCTAGCCCCCCAAACCCCCAGTAACCTGTGAACGAATTTTATGTACTTAATGGAAATTGGATTGTAAGACATTGGTGAAAAGAATGTGCATGCATAGATTTCTATCGACTTGCACAGTATTGCTATTTCCAGTTCACGTCAGCATCCACTCATGTTTTAGGCCATTGCACACAAAGACATCGATCAAAATGGATTAAAATGCTAGGGTGAATTAAAATAAATCCCATTGTGTTTATCTACAGGGAAAGTTGCGTCCGTGGTGCGACATGAATACGAAATGTTTTTGAAGTATGACAAACAAGTTCCAGGACGGAAACTACTAAATAATGTGGTTCAGGCTGGAGGCGGGGTAAGTATCAGGTAGTTTCTCATCAGACAACACAGCAGGCTGAATAGCAATTGAATTATACTTATGTGCCAATGACATTATACCAGCACCTATTGAACAAACATTTTTATCTGTTACAACGCCCCCGCCCTGAGTTTTATTCGACCGATTTTGCCGTGCAATATGGGGCAATAGGACATAGCACAAACATGTGTTTCATGACGCAATCTTGGTGCATATTTTGAAAAATGTGCTCCGAGTGACGTCGTTCGCAGTAAAATTGAATCATTCAAATACACTGGGACCACTTGATTATCGCGGATATTAATGCTACTGTTTGCATTCAAAGATCTGAAGGCAGAAATACCAGTCACGTACACCGAGTTTACCTGAAATGTTGTCAAAATTACATGAAACCTATATAGTCCTTATCTTTATTATTAAATTTGAGCTGTTCTGACCAAGTTGAGGTGATTTTTGTTTTAGTTCAAGAAACGAAAATTGCCTGAATTCAGGCAAAATCCTGAAAAGTGGAATCTCTGTGAAGGAGAAAGATGGAACATCTGATTTCTGAATTCTAGGATGTATGTGTTTCGTATAATGGTATAAAGATTACAATTCCTTCGTTTGAAACATAGATACTTCATAGACATAAATATAGAACTTTATCCTTTTTTTTCCTCCAACACGCATGAATTGTATTTTGCTTGCACAAGGAACATTGCAGCCAATTGCACTTGGGAATATGGAATATTTCAGCAAACGTTGAGGAAGAAATCGGGGAAAAGGCCATCATTGGAGCTTATATATTGAAGTCATCTGTGGCTTGTGCACATTAGTATTCATTGTATATATATATATATATATATATATATATATATATATATATATATATATATATATATATATTTACCCACATATGTTCAATTATCTGTCGCTTATCAATTTGTTTCCTGCTTTATATGTCCTCCTCTCCAGAATAATGGCAGTTTGCGATCTTGTATTTTATTCTGATCCCATGTGTTACGTGCAACTATGTATTTTGTCATTTTATGTTGTATCTTATTGTCTTTTACACTTTTTTGTCTTTACGTTACTCTATGTGCGGTTATATTTGTATATATTTTGTATTTACACGAGGAGAAGAATTTGTATTAGCCTTTGGCTACTTTTCTAATCCTCTCAAAAGAAATAAAGTATATCAACCCAAAATATATTGAAGTGATATGAAAATTGATATGAGAAAGCATGATTGGATTTTAAACCAAAGAAAAAATGTTTTTACATGTGTATTTCAAACCTCTATTTTTATTGCCAAATGTTGCAGATAACAGTGGCGTATATTTCATCAAGTTGAAAAGTTTGTACATTACCAAAATGTATCACATCAGGAAAGAAAGGTTCTGCTTTGCTGGGCTCTCATATTATATGTTAACTATTGGATCTGCTGCTAGGATATGATACGAGAGGCCAGCAATGCGTTTCAAGACGCAAAGCTCTGTACGGACAGATGGCCACGATTTTGTTACATGCGTTTCATCATTATATATTTTGGTTGGCTTGATTTTTATCTTTGACTTTGTTTGTTTTTTGTTGTTGTTGTTGTTGTTGTTTTTCGTTTATATTTCAAAGTTATGCGTTTATTTATTCCTGATGTTTGAAGGACACCACCTTACAGTAAAACACGTCTTAAGCACTCTTATGGTGTAGTGTAACATTATTTTTTTCAGATCTATAGAAGTCAACGTACCATGTATGTGAAGAAAGGAAAGAGCCTATGTGGAAAGTAGTCGTCATCTTCCGCCTACGCACTGGGTTATGACGTTCAGTTTCAGAAGAGATGGTAAGACCAGACGAATAGGTCAGGTACTGACGTAACAAAACCATCGGGACTTTAAGAGAATAAGTAATTTTGTGAAGGCGTAAGCCTTCAGAGGACACAAGTTCAAGTGCAATGTTAGCAACATTTCCAGCTACCCTAAGGCCAAACGGTTTCCTGAATTCTAATTTAAATAGCAACATGAGTAGAATGGATCATCGAAATGTACGTTGACAAAACATTTAATCCGGTAAATTAGCTCAAGGATAATTGTGACATAATATATAAAATCTATAACAGGCTGACAAAAACACCCATGTAAGTCGGGAAGATACGGAAACACTATTACACCTTTGATATTTACATGCATAAAATCAAACTAAACTACATATTAATTTGGCTACATCCAATTTCGAATGCCAGTTGTCCAGCAAAAGACACACACACACACACACACACACACACACACACACACACACACATATATACATATATTTATATATGTATATATATATTATACAGACACACGAAAATTTAACTTAGCAAAAGCATCTTGCAATGCACTTGCCAAACTCATATCTTTTTTGTCGAAATGAAATAAATTAGCAGCATCGTTATGTCAGTAATAACTGCAACGCTGTGTACATATAGTTAAGAGGCAAGTCACTAGACCCAGGAACTGGAAGTACCGAATTCAGTCAGAACCAGACAAGAGTGCAGGGCATTAAAAATAAATGTTGAAATCAACAATAACAGATTGCACCACACAAGGAAATCATTAAATGAATACAGAAAAAAACATGCATAAAAATGAAAGGTTGAACAGAATTATCAAAGGAACTATGGGCGTTCGAAATAAGAAATGGTCAGTGATTGAGAACCTGTGTGATGCAAATGACTTTTGGTTCTGCAACTATTGCTAATTAAAAAATGCCACCTAGTGCAAATAAAGTGAATATACAAGATTGCCCATTAAAAAAAAAAAAAAGCTCTGCGGAAAGAACCAGACAAAGTCGGCAGTGATGGTGGGTGAAGAGGAAACGGTGCGACGAAACCCTTACCAATATATAGGAGTGTGAGGGGCTTCGTATCTACATGCACCATTCAAGTTTCATTTGGTAATATAAATCAGTATATTCAAAGACGCAATAAATAGCGTTTACAAACGTATTCTGCTTAAAATGGACTCTATAAACTTAATTGGGGGCAATTTGACGCCGTGTAAGACAGAGTCACGAAAAGCACACTTTGCATTTTCGTACATTTAAAATCAATGCACATCTAGGCAAATCCGCGAGCCACGTATCCGTCCCTTTTCTTATTCCATTGGGAGTCTTATTTTCAGAACCATATCAGCAATGTCCTTTAAAAAAAAAAAAACCAACAACAAAGACTGGCTTTATAGATAAGGTGATTCTGAAACTAAAACTGTAATATTTAACAATAGTGAACTCTTCCAACGTGATACCATGGATTTAATCAGTTTTTCTCTTGTGTCCAGAGTAGGAAAGCTGTTTACCAAAACAACCCTGCCACAATTGATTCCAGAAAAGGCATGTACGTGAAGAAGTATCATTATATCAGCTTTTTGAATTGGGGTTATCCAAATAGGCAGGAATTTTCTCGAGATAAGCGGACAAAGAAAGAAATTTGCACAGGCCACATACAAGAAAGTCGTGTTTGATGAATGGTTGGGCAAAGGTTATATGAGCTGTCATTTCACATTTGATTTAAGTAGTTGAAAAACCAAAGTTGGGACACAAAATGGGAATGGACAGAGTTCAACAATGTAAGTTTGCCCTACCAAGGG
The DNA here is from genome assembly GCA_964020975.1 of Hermodice carunculata. Taxonomy (NCBI): domain Eukaryota; kingdom Metazoa; phylum Annelida; class Polychaeta; order Eunicida; family Amphinomidae; genus Hermodice; species Hermodice carunculata. Next base: position 31,460,702 of record OZ026622.1, on the reverse strand, counting down.
ACCAACCATTACTTGAGAACCGTACTGTAGAGATCAACTTACAGGATCAATTTTTTTTTCTAGCGGTCGCAAGTAGCACCGTATACCGGTAGCCTGGAGGTGCTCAGTATCTAGGATGTAATATTCTCATGCATTAGATTTGACATTTCCAGGAAAGTCAACACCGAGGTAGAAGTGTGCGGCAAGCAGTCTTGTATAACTGAATGAATTATGGGAAGATTGGGACTTGAAAAGGGTCAGTGCCCTACACACGACAAAAAACTAAAAGGGGTCACAGAGTCGCGAGGTTGTTTCAAATACCAGTAGTATATCAATCTACTTTGCTTGACCAACGTATTCGGATAACTAACAAGACAACCATTCGCCAACGAAAGCTTTTGGATTAAAGTGTGTGTCGTTTCAGGCAAAACATTTCATGATAGAGGGTTAAGCTTGGCTCAGCCACAAGAGCATGCTTGGCTGTCCCCCAACGACGTTTACCTTTAACTCCATCTCTCCCAAAAAGCCATGACAAAATCCTTATTACAGGCCTTTACCCCACATCAAATCAAAATGAGTTTCCCGTCTGCACTGTTTGAAATCACGGTTGTATTTTTTCAGGATACCCAGACTCATTATGGAACAGGACGTTACTGAAAGTGATCATGTATGTCAAGAATAACATATGGTTCACTAAAGCGTTTGCCTGTTCATTTGCTCGGAAGTGCTCGCTTGTTGAAGCTGAAGTATCGTGTTTTATAAGATAGCCGTACTTTTAATGAGTCGCACTGTAGCAGTGTATGGATGAAACAGAGGCAACGTTTGGTCTGTAGCAACACTTTATGAAAAAAAAATACAAACTTACTTTAGATGAAACGAAAAGATACCAACGTTTGTTTTTAATTTTCCTGTTTGTTATTGCTATTGTTTATCTAAGAGCACCCCCCACCAAAAAAAAAAAAAAAAAAGTGGATGCTCCTGCACCATTTGCCCGTGTGATACACAGTTCTTTTTAACTTGGATTTGTAAGGAAAATAGAATAATATGGTTTCTGTCATGTTGGACAGTTGAATGCGATTTTCTGAGAGTTAAAAACACCTCAGCCTAGCCTGTACGACTATATCGTTGTTTTTTTAGCTCTTACAAGATAAAGCTCCGCCTCCTGCACGCTACTTTAATGAACACACATAAATCCATGTGTAAATAAAAAAGATGCACATTTCGGGTATGGTGGGTGTCAACGATGTTGACGTGCATTTTGCTAAACAAGAGGATGGTAATGTGGAGAACTTATGTTTAGTCAAGAAAATCCTGCAAGAAAATAAGAAGAAAAAAAAGCACGATGAGAAACGTTTCACAGTGTACTTGCAGAGAAGGCAGATATATAGACAACAATACACCAGTTGCCTGTTGAAGACCTGGACAGGTACCTTAAAGTTTGTAAATTCTTGGTGTCCGTAAGCGAGAAAGACGGGAATTATTATGGCCATCTAGCTCAAGACGTATAATTTGCCTTAATTGATCGGCACCTCGGTAGACGCCTACTCCCTTGCAAACGATCTGCCTTTTTTTCACAGATCAGAAGCTGTGGTAGTTAAGCACCAACAAACTGGCATCCTGGGGCAGGGACAAAACGCTGAACAAGGCAAACCTTCGCAGGGTTTGCAGGTAATATGACATATTTATATTTGCTGCGGGGCTATTTTAGTATCGCTTTACAAAGAAATACTGGTATTCAATTCGTGGACATATTTTTTTATCTGTCAAGAAAATATGTTGCTCTTGCAGATAAAAGGATATCGAGAGATTTTTTTTTCAGAGAACTGATAATCATATTGTCTAAATACTCGCTAAGTTTGATTCATTATAAGGCTTATAATAGGTATTCTGTATATCCTGAAATGCCAATACTAGCACTGGAATATCCATCAGAAAGCTAGCATCATGGCATTTGTTTATCTCCGTTGCCTAGGGTTACGAGAAGCGATTTTGATGAAAAATTAATATTCAAGTGTCAATACACTATGGTAGTTCAACACAAGTGAGTTTGGGATGTAAGTGGCTCAGAAACATTGGAAAATGTGGTAGAGAACATTGAAATAAATACCGACCGAGCAGTGCCCCCTGGAGTACAGTGAGCAAAAACAAATACGAGTTACGTAATAAGCCAAAACAGAATTTATGCACACGCACTCAAATGGGTTATGGACTTGCGCACTGGCAAGCCTTACGGGCAGGCAGGCAGACAGACAGACAGACAGACAGACAGACAGATAGACAGACAGACAGACAGACAGACAGACAGACAGACAGATAGATAGATAGATAGATAGATAGATAGATAGATAGATAGATAGATAGATAGATAGAAAGACACACTTTATTCTCCAACCAGGGTTACTGGTTGAGTGAGCAACACTAATCTTCCAACAGGCCCTGGATGAAAAAAGAGTATCTAAGATGGTCATCAAAAATGAGGATACATAAAATTTAATACCATTACGTAAAAACTACACATAAATGAGTGGCTGAAATATAAAATTAACACATAGGATGCAGTGAGTACTGGCAAATGGTTTTGTTGTGATATAAATATATGGCCACCAATGTCACACAGCCCATGCGCCCACCTGTCTATCTATTTGAAAATTGGGTGCACGAGCTGTTTTTAAAATTTTACATAGTTGGAACCACTTTGATATGGGCTGGAAGGGAGTTCCAGCCACCAGCACCTCTATATGATATCCTATTCTTGCCAATTTTAAGGTTATTGGGGGTACAGAGAGAGTTTTCAGAAGCAAATCTGGTGTTATGAGAATGAGATATACTGGTCTTATGAAACAGCGAGGAAATATAACATGGGCGTAAGTTGTGATTTGCTTTATACATAAAGACATTTAAATGAAAGTTACTTCGCTGTTGAAAAGAGTGAGCATATTACACGTGAAGGAGGTTAATAATAGGGGTACGACGGCTGCTCTATATATGGTTCGCGAGGCTCGATTTTGAAGAATTTGGAGTTTCTTTTTTAACTTGCAATGACGGGTATCCCGTCTAATGTCACAATAGTCCAAGTAGGATGGAGCAATGGATTTGTAAAGTAAAAGTTAATGAGACTTGGACAAATATTATCTTGATCGGCCCAACATAGCTACCCAACGTTTCAATTTCTCTGCAATGTTTTCAATATGATTTGCAAACGATATGGTTTCAGCCAACATAACCCCGTGATATTTGAAGATATGTACTTGTTAAACATATTCGTTTCCAATATGAATGAAGACGAAGCCTGATCTTGATAACCGATTTGGTGTACCAAGTTACATAAATTTGGTTCTCTTGGTGTTCAAGGTCAATTAGTTTGTCCTGAAACACGTCGAAACATTTACCAATTCATTATTTAGAACAGACTCAATATCGTGGATTGACTTAGACGAATAAAATAAGAGCATGTCAGGAGCATAAAATGAAATATTACGTACATGTACATGGACGACTTCCGGAAGGTCGTTGATATATAGATGATGAAGCTGTTGGGGCCTCCTCGTGGGAAATGACGTTGGGTGATCTATTGCTTATTCGTGACAGGGTAGCCGTGACTCTATTTGTGTGTGTAATTGCAGATACCTGCATCATTTCTCATCGATATTGCAAGTTGTGCCTTATGTTTGTTTCTAGCCAAAGGTACAATTTTGGATAATTTTGTATACTTGTCTAGGCGTTTTAAGAAAGTACTACATGTTTGATTTAATTGGACAAACAAAACTTTTGGATGAAATTTCCCGAAATATTTATTGTACAGTGGTCAGGCAAAATTTTGTTCTACCATTTGCAGTTGAATGAAAGATTTTTATTGGAGTATTATTTTGTACAGGAGATAAGACTATAATTATTACTGCATTTGGCTTTTATTGCTTTAGATGATTCACGGCACAGCGGGCAGAAAAAAAACAGCGTTTCATCATCAGTGTGTCACACTGAATTTTCTTAATGAAGTTATTTTTACAATTTATTTTCATTCTGAGTTTGTCAAAATATCAAAGGGGAAGCTTTGTCTTAGTACTTGTAAGCATATTTGGTTTCAACTTGAATACAAAAAAAGTTTTTAATATCCAGTTGATTATACATCTTAAGGCATGGAGACAACTTCATGCCACATATCGGAACTTGTACATATTTGCTGTCAGTTAGTTCAATAATTTATTTAAAAGGAATATTTTCACAACGTTGAAACTACTGGGTCTGGTGCACAGGCATTACACATTGATCATAACTATGCCGCCATGAAAGAAAATCACATGGATCATAATTATGCCAAGATTGAAAATACAAATAATCAGTTCAATCACACTGCGTCTACTTAATCGTACATGGAAAATGTTCACTCTATCAGTGGCAATACTGATAAAATGGGAAAAAAAACTCTCCATAGTTTACAGAACAAAAACATTAATTTCACCAATATAAAATCATATTGTCGGAAGTTGCATTCGAAACCTGAACCTGCCACTGAAAATGAAACTCCTCATGACAGTGAATGCCAAAGGAAATGAAATACTTACCAAAAAAAAAAAAAAAAAAAATAAATAAATAAATAAAAAACCGGAAAGTAACTCTAGAAATCATTCCAGATGCCCCGCCTTTATGCGATGATGAAAAAATATTTATGCCATGGGCTGCATCAGGCCATTTGATTTGTCATATCCAATCAACTGCTGTGAAAGCTGTCAAGAGTGCAGAATTAACATAAAATGTCCACCAAGGATATGTGCAAACACTGACATGATGACAACTTTCCCATCAAAATGTATTCTGCAGAAAAATAATATGAATCCAGAAAGAATCCCTCCTAAATTAGATCATTGAAGTTTGATAAAACTACAACTTATCGCAATAATTTCACCATGGATTAATGTTAACATGTTGAAACATGGGGGAATAGCATCTAGTAAACACTGTGTTCCATTTCCACAGGAAGTTATGGAGCAAATGAAAATATCTTCCAGACTTCCAGAAGATATAAATAGTATAAAGGTAAGAAAATATAGGAAAAAAAGACACCTCTAAAGCAAAAAGTCCGTAGGTACAAACTTCAGGTAGCTTTATTGTGGCTGCAACGAAACAACCCTGCTTATTCAGACATCATAGCCAGCAAAGAAAGATTGAATAAGTTCCCAATGGATGGTGATCTTCCACACATTCCTACAGTGCAATATAAACCTGACACAAACTTTTGGATGTTGAAGGTCATGCACCCAAACAAATTGACGTGGATGGTATAACAGTAGAAACAAATTCCAGTCTAATTTTACCTGGCATTAGCTGTAACATACAGCAAAAAGTGGGAAATGTGGTTCATGACACACTTGGTAAAAGTCATGATAAAGTAAGAGTCAACAACCAGAATACAGTTACAATACCTTGGCCTACCAGAGATAATGTCCCTGTGTGTGAATTTACCACACCGTCTTTTTTCACTCTTGCATGTCCGTATGACACCAGTGATTTCATGTCAAGTGCCCAAGCACATTTACATCAATTGGAGTTTGGGCTGCTCATTTTTATAGTTTCAAGATGGGAGATTTGCACAACACATTTATTCTAAATTTGTGGTGCATATTATGATTATGGCAGAACGTGCAACAGACTTAGGTAACTTTATTTTTCGTCAACATTGAGGAGATGAGAATTTTAACTTGCTTCATATTAAAAAAATCTACAAAATGGAGATAAATGTCTGGGAAAAAATGTGTATTTTGAAGCCTGTTTACATGCACGTAGAACATCACAATACTGGTCCCAAGGAAGAAGATAATGTCCTGCTCTGATACAGTTTCAAATTCATGAAGATGGTGGCATTCCATCATTTCTTTACCACTGGTTGCTTTGCAAAATTCCACTGCAAGTAACTGCAGAGGCTCCTTAATTTATGTCTAAAACAAAAAGCTGGTGATGGTGTACATCTAAATGATCGAACCAAGTTATTTGAAGTTTTGCAAGGAAAAACCCATTTAATAGCCCACTACTTTGATTTGAGAACCTGTTCATGTTTTGATGAAGTCATGAGACCAGTTTTTGGTGCTGATGCTCTTTGCTTTTTACAAGAATTTGCGAAATCATGGGATGTGATTCACTGGCATGGTTTATGCTGGCAGACTGACAGAAAACATACAATTTACTCCCTAAAGTGTATGCAGAAGGCTTTTCAGACGATGCATGTCCTGCAAAACAGGCAACATGGGCAGCGTCAGAGTTCGGTATTACATGTGACAACCTCTCATCCTAGTGAGAAAAATGAAAAAGGACAGCCACCAAAAAAAAAAAAAAAAAAGAAAAAACTATGCCGACCACCTGAAGGTACTGCTGCTACTTCTCTAGGGGAAGACAATACTCTCATAAAATTCCTGGTAGATTTCAACTCATCACAAGAGACATTACTGGAGAACCACTGTTAGTAACAAATAACATAAATATGCATACATCTTCAGATTATTGTCTAGTTCCAAGCAAATGAAAAGGATTATGCCAAAATATGCCAAATGGTATTCAGAACTGGTTTAACAGTAACAATGCTTTTGAGAGAAACTTTTGTCTTAGTGAATGGCAGGAACGGTTCCCTACACTTAGAAATGCCTAGATACGTCACCTTTCATAATGAAAGAAGCAAGCAACTGGTTCAGCAGTCACTTTAAATCAGTTGGAAGTTTTCCTCTTCAAAGTGACATCCCTTTTTATTGTGTAGTATTTACCAGACGTTTCATACCTGGACTATCCAACACTAGAACAAGTTCAGACAACCGCTGAATGTACCTGCCCCCAGCCAATCCATCATGGTATGGACTATGAAGAATTATCAGGTCAGGTATTTTAAAATCTGTTTCACAAATTCCTTTGAACTAGCACAGGGACAACACGTTTTTCGGCTGTTAAATGGTATCAGTACAGGCAAGCCAGTTGTAATACCATTGTCTGTAGCGGCCCTCATTCACCGGTTGTTTCAAATTGTACCATTCCAATATGGTGGTTTACAAGCACCCACCATAAAGAATTTTAATTTTGGGTCATACTTTCATCTGGCGTTTGCGTGATTTCACACACTCGTCTAGTGATTAAAAAAAGTATAACCCTACTTATTTTACTGTTGAAAATTAAAAAAATGTACGATTGTTTATGAAGGTTTCGGGGTGGGTGGAGGGGGGGGGGTGTCACATAGCTGAGGTTGATAATATGGCAGAATGATTGATACAGAGACATGCACCACATACATGTACATTGCAGTTAAGCTCTGATGATATTGGTACCCAGTTGCCGGTTGAGAATGAGGATGGTATAGAATTAGTTAATCTGATTATTGGCGTGCCAAAGGATTCACTTCAAACCCGGTGTTCTAAGAGTGGGAAGTTGTCAACTGTTCAGGAGCAGCAATTCCTCTTGTCCAGAACTCAATATGGTAACTTTTCAAGCAAAGATGCACCTTTGGCGATATGGCCAAGGAGAGAGAACACGGCATATCATTTTGGCACCACTTTAAAATGTCACGCTTACACAAAATTTTTCGAAAAGACAAAGTCGACTTGAAGGATGAAGGCAATCACCACAGTCTGAAAGGGACCCATCTTAAAAGCATTAAAATTGCTTGAGTAGGCATCCATGATAAGCGTTTGTAAGAACTTAGAACTTTGGTTGGAAGATTTGTCTCACCTGGAATAAAGTCCTATACATAAGAGTGTATAAGTCGTGGTTTAATTTGTGTATCTGTTCACCTTTAAAGGATTATATGTCACCCGATCGTATATTGCAAAGATACAAGTGTGTGTTCGAATTGCTAGAGGCGCCAAGCAGTGCTTGAGATACTGTTATGCTGTAAAGTCACAACAATATAGCATGATTTGTTTAAAATTGGCAGTCCCAACATGTCTCTGCTATAGCATTAATTTGTTCAGAGCAGTTATTACTGGGATCAAATATGGTATTCGGGGGACACTTGGTTATAATTATTATTTCTTTGTCCAGAGAAGATTGTTAGACTTTAATGACTGTAGTGAAGTACATCACGTTATAGAGTCATGTGCATGATAACCCTACAGTAACATGTCTCAGTGGAACACAGCGACACTTTCAATTTGGTACATGGAAGTGCATATTTGTATAATTTCGATGCGCAGTGACGGAGTAGTTTGGTTTACTATCTGTAGGAGCACAATTGTTACTTTTTCTTCCAGCACAAATACTATGCCACTACTGTTACTTCTAAATGTACATTGTTTACATGTTGATTTTATGCGAATCAGTAGAATGACATTTAGACGATATGGCTAGTCTTTAAACGGTGTTGCACATACAGACTGTTGTCAGTTCCTGCGACTTGGATTTTGCAATTTCTGACTGCAGCAAAGCTTTTTCTATTTGTACCTTTGGTATATGTATTGGGGTAGTGGCAATTAAGTTCACAGCACATTGTTAAATGGCAGTATCTTTATGTTTGGCACAATACTTGCAAGCCTTTTTCACACCTTACTTTGAATACCACTTGAATTACATAAATCTTTGGCAGTTTAGGTCATCAGCTGTCATAGTCTATACATGAATACAGCTTCTTTATTGTCCACTTAATATTTTATGTAGAATTTTGGGAGCTACTTACCTGCAGTTATGTTAAAATATATTTTGCTTCAGCAGCTGAGTCTGTGCTAGCGATACTCATCCTAATGAAAGATAGTGGCTACATGACTCTGATTTATGCTGGTGAAATAGTCATTTTGTTCTGGTAGCACGAGAAAGTGGCTTTAGTGCACTCAGTAGCGCCAGTCAAGTGGTTACATAGCTCGTAGAGAGATGTCTAGATAGGGTACCTGCAGTTAGGTATTGATATAATTTGTTTCAGCAGCTGAGCTTGTGCCATCAATGCCGGTCCTCATGAAGGCCAGTGGCTACATGACTCTAATTTATATAGCTGGATATCCTTAATTTGTTGCAGCAGCTCAAGAAAGTAGCTTTAGTGCTCTAACTTGCTAAAAACTCAGAAATGATAAAGTCACAATAAATCTACTTTTGTGCCCATTGCTATGGCAACTAATAAACGAATTTGTTGATCTTCGCTATATAATGGAGAATTAGGCAACCATATTAAACAGAAGTTTGTGACATCACTGAATTATCACATCTCCATGCACTGAAATTAATTATTGCAGCATGCCTAAAACTTGGGGTAAGAAGACCTCTGTCTCTCAACTGGGTTGCAGCCTAGAACCAGAAAGGCTACTTCCGCCACTCAAAACAACACAGATTTCAATCTGGCTCCTGAGGTACTTTTGTTGGCAACAAACACCCTACACGTTATTGGCCAGAGCAACAGTGGGGTGTCACCAGATGACTCCACTGAAGTAATGAACGACGAACCAGGTACAGACAATGCAAAGATATGTTCTGCAAACCCTCAGTCACACTAATGATGGTGCTAGTACCACAAGAGCTGAGAATGCAAAGACGACAATACAGACTCGAAAATCTAGAAAGGCTAAACAATGTCAGCCACATTGTAAGGCACAACAATCAGACAGTGAGTACGTGGGTAGCACTACCCCAAACTGAATTCAGTAAATATACAGGCAGTTGGTTGTTAGTGCCGCAGTTGTAAGTGCCGCAAATTTGGGCTCCTCAAACTTTTCTCAGAATGATAATTGCAGAAATAAATAAAGACAACCTTTTCCCCTAGGCACCTGCTGGAAGTTCTATGCGGGTAGATATTGTAGCAGGTGCCAGTTCCCCCACAGGTGCACAAAATGTTTTGGTACCCACCCACGCTTTCAATGTACTGTGGAGAATTTAGCACTCCAGTTTCAACTAGAACCCTACATATGTTTATCAAAATCAGTACAAGAGATTCCATTACAACCAAGCCCAAATTTTCAAAAATGGCCCCAGACAAAGCCAGTCACTTTGACGACCATATAATGGAGAGTGTGAGCTGTCAGGTCAGCAGTTCTGACCGCAGGGGTGGGATACAATGGTGCCATCACCCCTTAATCCCAGGAACTGGTGACCAGTTTCAGGTGTGGTTTTAATTTTGGTTTTATCGTTCAGAACATAAATTTCATTTCAGGCAACCTTAAGTGTGGTCTTTTTTGGCACGTGCGGTACTGGATGCTTAGCCTTGCAAAGAACTTCCAGCCAGTTGAATAGCAGGCTGCTTTGATCACAAACCCTTTATAGTTTTTAGAACCGGTTGCAAGGGCATAGTGCCTGAAAAGGATGGCGTGAGTTATTGCCCTAATACATCACATCTCTTTCCCCCCTGGCGACTTGGTAAATGACTACATTTCTAGGGAATTGGCACCTGTTCAGTATGATACCATTCAAGAAGCACTGACTGCTATTACCAACTTGGTGGACAGGGTTTTTGTCAATGTCTGATATTACCAATGCCTTCAGGACAGTGCCTGTGCATCCACAAGAGTAGCCCCTCTTGGGTATGGAATGGGAAAACAGGTTCTATTTGGTAAAAGTTTGCATATGGGATGCACGATGCTCAAATGTGAAATTTAATGAAAGCGTCAGTTCCACTCACAAATGGATTGTTCTCTAGTCCTGTCAAGGCTTCACAAAATATAAAATACTTGATGATTTTCTCTCTCTATCAAGTGCTTGCCATTTCTGCATGAAGAGTCCTGAAACTTTTAAAACAAATTACATGCACACACGGATACCTTTGGCACCTGACAAAACAGTTGAGCCTCTTGGGGATTTAGAGCTGTTTTTGTTTGTTTGTTTGTTTTTTTTTTTTTTGGGGGGGGGGTCACTTTCCATATAGTAAAAACAGAAGCTAATCTCGCACTGAAGAAATTTGCCTGATGTCTGACGAAATTCAAAATGTGTTATCATGCAAGAGTGTAACAATGAAAAAGTTGCTGTCTATTGCAGGCTTACTCAATTTTGACTTGTCGGTTATCTTACAAGTGAGCCCTTTTTGAAGCACCTATATAATTTAACAGTTTAGGCTTCTTTTGAGATGCACTGGATTTGAAAAATGGCGTCTGTGTGAATAGTGAGGTAATGTTTTGTTGAATTTTCATAACAAGGAATGATGGAACTACTTATCAGTTGGAACAAAATATCTTTACTGATGGACTTAAAAAGTGTGGTTATATGTATTCCCAGAGTTTTGGCCCAACTCTTCTTGAACGAAGCAGGTACTGTAGTGTGCTGGTGTTGCCAGGTTTTTCTTCGGTAGCCATATTGAAGTAGTCCTTTGGATGTACTGTTGGCTTGAGATTATGAAAACGTGCTGGCTATGACATTGCCTCTTCACCCTGCTTATAGAGATGATCCTGGGTAACTCTAGCATTGTGCGGCCGGCCATTATCATGCATAAAAATGAAGGCTTCCCTCAAAGCACCCATGCAAGGTAACAAACAGGTACAAAAGATTCCGCCAATATAGTATTGGGCATTAAAAGAAAAAGAAAATCGGATCCATCTTTTTCAGCCATGATATATTCCAGCCCACTAAATATGCTGTCTCTTTAAAAACTGACTTCACGCAGCATGCATCAAATTACTCTTCTAGACGCCAAACGTTGGTCAACATGGTATAGGCATAAGTGGCACTCACTAAAAACATTACATCATTCCGTTGTTGACCGTATCTACTAGACAAAGCCTGCTGGCAGCGTTTTGCTTTTTCTATGACGTCCTTCGTGTGCTGCCTTTTTAACATTCTTTTCACATGCAGACGATTAGCATGTAGCATGTTTCTCACTATTTGCTCAGGTATTTTCTTTTCTCTGACGTGTGTTTTATGTAATTGGTATGTATACAGAAGTTTTGTTTCACCTCTGTAAAGCTGCATTTTGAAGATCTCAGATCTCAAACAGATAAGGTAGCAAAGATGTTTCAATTAAAAAAATAAGGGGCAACTAGCATGCATTGTTTCTTTTCACCTTAGATTGTCTAATCATTTGCTGGCTCCGTTGTGCCAAGATCATCATGCCAAGTGTCTGTAATCCAGAAACAGCATTGAGAGCTGCAGACGGGAGATCCCTGTGCTCTCTTACAGAAACGTTCTTTATAACAACACCACTCTAATTCTCTCCACCGAACTAACCGCTAGAGCTGCATAACCTTTTTTTCTGCATGAACTTTGCTAGGTGTCACCAAATACAAATTGTAGCATTATTTGTATCGAGAGGGTAATTGATATTTTAGTTATACATACAAATATACATGTAGCGTGTTATTTTTTGGGGTGTCTATTTCTGTTTTGAGTTTCTTCCAAGAATCCATGGCTCCTTCAGCTGTCCTAAATGCAGTGTCTTTTAGTCTATAGCCTTCCGATCTGAGCTACATGCAACACAGGTATATGAAACACCACAATTGCACAATAATATCGATTGCAGATTATTCAAAGCAGGTCATTGTATAGTATTTCTATGCTGTTATCGTGGCTGAGGAAAGGATCCACATTAAGCACAGAATGATGGTAAAGTGATATGTAAACACCATATGGCCGATTCGGTGGCAGCATTAGTGTAATTATTATTTAAGTAAATTCTTGCCTTATGTCACAATATTAAAACCATGTACTTTGTGGTTTATGATTTTCCTCCCAGGTATACGTGGTATATGTGTTACCTCCCAGGTAAACATGTGCATGCATATATAAAAATTGTAGATTCTCTCTAATATATGCTTCCTTTTTCCACTTTTTAAGCTTCAGGATTTATGGTTTGAATTATGATATGTGGCAAAAAATTTAACTCCCAAGGTATATACGACATTTAGCTGTAAATATGACCCTTATCAGGCTAGATTTCTTTTACTGTACACATTGATTGTCAGGAAAGCTTTTACGCAAAGCCCAGCAAGCGCATAACGATTACCTTTTATAAAAAGTGCTCCTGGCACCTTTGTCTGCACAGTGCCTGTCCACAAGCTGAGGCAAAATGGCAGTGCTCTGCGGTGTTGCTCGTAACTTCATGACAGTTGGAACAACTTTCCCTTCTAATTTAGACCTTTGCGGTCAGCAAATTTCCTTAATTAACTAACAACCAAACTTAGAGTAATGGTGAGTCAATCGGTCTCTGTCATCGTGTTCTGGTGAAAAGAATCAAATGGAAGCCATGCCGATTTATTCGCATTAGGTCAAAGATAGACCCCTGAGGTCCTAGAAATGGTATCTCGGCTACGATAATGCACTTGAATGCATGTTTCTTCTCTAGCACATTCCGAAGTGTTACATAATAGTATTGTGAAAATATGGATTACTATATGAGGTACATACAAATTAGACTGCATACCCGATACTTTAACTCCCTATGGGGGATAAACATGTTGAAAAATATAAGGTCCATAATGATAGAAGTCAGCAGTACCATAATGCTGAATTTGATGCATGATTTTTATAGGTAATGTGTTGCACATGCTCTTTTAAACTTTGTTATGGTATTGTGTTCACTTGGCCAAAGATTTTCATCTAATGCAAAGACTACAAGATAGTGGCATTATGTTACACACGGCATATCTCTCTATATGCTTCCAAAGACAATCGAATGTACAACCACTAGCATAGGAATGCCAGATATCAAAACTATATAGAGACAATGATTTACTGCAGGGTGCTCCGCTGTTAGCGAAATTCCATTTGAACAAACAAAAAAAAATAAAACAAAACACACACACACACACTCACACACACACACACACACACACACACACACACACACACACACACAAAGAAAGATGGAAAACAAAAGGGCTATGTGAACAGCTCGTCTGCAGCAAACCTTGACATGCGATCTATAATAAGTCCCAGTCTGGTCTAGTAGATGAGAGTTTTGGAAAGAAATTAAAAATAAAAAAAAAAACTTTGCACCGCGATCCCAATGACTTGCATCATAATCAATTACGATGATACATGCATTAATCGACAGATCCACTAATTGAAAAGCACATTATAAGTCAGGGATCCAGAGCATCATCTGGTGAATACTTTCGTTGAATCATGATTCCTTGTCCTTTGCAATGTAAGGTATTTATTTAGGGTTAGCAGGTTAGTTTATTCATGCTCCCCTGAAAACGTGGTAAAATATATGTAGTGTGCGCTACAATTTTGCATTATTACACTCTCACAAGGCTTGATGCTGCTGTAATCATTCCCTGCAGTGAGAAACTTTGCCAGGTTACCGTAATTTGTCATGTCTACGCTGTATTTTGTAACGCATTTGCGGTAATTGTTCATGTTTTTACTGCAATTTGCCATGTTTGTATTGTAATTTCAATACAAATGGCTGTCCCAATTTGCCTTGCATCTAATCACATTTTGTTATTGAGAGGCACCAGGAATGCTGTTTGTAAATATATGCTGTCAAAGAAAGCATAAATTTTGGAATGCAATTAATCTATTTCAGCCTTTAATTTTCATAAGTTATTATCCCATATCGTAGTATCAATACTTTGCAGTATATTCCTTACAAGAAACGATATCACACTGTTTTGAACTATTTTAAAGGATTTTCACTGATAGTTTTAGACCCTACAGTGAACATCTAATCCCATTGTAACCGTGTGTATTAAGTTTTATTTCTGCGATAATTTACATTTGAAAAACAACATATAGTAGTACTGCCTAACAAATTGTTTGGCCATTTGATAATTTGATATAAAACGCTTGCTGTAATTTAAAATAAAAAGCCACAGATATATAAAGCAAATTGATGAAATATACCTGCACCATATAATATTCAGTTTGTGCAATTTTGAATTCACAGTCTATTTTATCTTTTATCTATATGTTCACCAAACATGTACATACGACATAAACTTGTTCAAGTCTTACTGGACTGTCTCTCCTAGTTTCATTGCAAAATAATTGTTTATATGAAACCCGTCATATTTGTTGTGGCCTCACACCGTGTTATAATAAAGATAGGCCCCAAAACTTATCAAATTAGCTTGGAACGTGTCTATAATCAGTTAAAGTTGACTCCAGATGATCAGCGCCCGGCGGTCTGCACTTATTTTTTATCATACAGACAAGCAGGCGGTTATAACGCACCCCCCCCCTAAAAACTGTTAATTGAGCTAGTGTCTAATAAAAGATAAATTATAGTTTGGCCGAGTGCACACGGGTCAGACGGAGGGCGTCCAGTAAACTTGCTCATGTTTCGCTGGACTGTCTCACCTAATTTCATTGCAATATATAATTTTTTTAATGAATTCTATCATATTTGTGTAGCCTCATACCGTGTTATTATTGTACAGGTATGCCCCTAAACCTGTCTATTGGATTGCCACGTGTCTATATATAACCAGATAACATTGACTCCAAATGATATACGCTGGGCGGTCTGCGCTGAATTTTTCATCATACAGACAAGCCAGCGGTTATAACGCACCCCTCTTGAGAAGCTGTGTATAGGAGGGGGGGGGGGAGGGGGGTTGCCTGCCGACACATTGAATGAGGGCTTATGGGATCGTGGTATGGTACAATCTGACTTAGGCTAGGGTGAAATCGCCTGTAAAATGCCAATATTTACCTGTTATGTGTCAGAATGTTTCCATGATACTGTCTGGGACAAAGTATGCACTTTTTATGTGTTTTTTACCGACGAATAAGCACTAACACCTTTTTCTCATAGCACTGACTGATATATATTTCTTCTGTCTAAAGAAGAATTTATATTCTTACATCTGACTGAAAAAAAGACTGAATCTGTTCATACAGTAAGGTGTGTCATCATTGCGTCAGATGAATATAACCCAGGCCCGTTATAATAAAAAGTGCTTATCGTGTCTCTTTGCGATGTTTTCTGCTCCAAGGATGATAATAAAACTTTTATTCACGCACATAGTTTCTCTGGGCTTCAAAACATTACTATATTGCCTCATTATAATTGAGTTTAGAACTTTTATGAATGAATGAGAAAGTATTGAAGAAAAATAAATCACGGTCAATGTAAAGAAGTATATCAGCCAGATCAACACCACCCCCAGCCCGCAGTATATGTGGGTGCTGGATACTGGTATGTTAAAAATCAGGGAAAACATGTTCTCAATGTGGTAAACATTATTCAACGAAATCCATCCCTCTGACTCGGAAAATATACAAATTGTTATCTCCAAAATTATTCTACATGCCAACAACATTAACAACGCCCATGGTGGTACATAAATGTGTCCATCTACAAGATTCGTTTTCAAGGCATGCACGGGGGAAAATAACTATGTAATACATGTTTAAAACGTAAAATACAGTTTCCATACGATTTAGGGCAGAAAAGATCAGTAACAAAAACAAATGCACACTTTGTACCAAAAGCAACGTTTTATACCATTGCATTGACCTCCTTTTCATTCTTTACTCTCACAATGTTCTATCATTTAATCATGCCATCTTTATTTGACAATAATTCCTAACTTGTTACTTATATATCATTTCCTTATACTAAAAAAGTTTGAATTAAAATTTGTTGTTGATGCTAACCTTTTTTTAAAAAATAATTTATTAAATAAATGTAGCTCCATTCTTAATTTACTTGTCTCAGATTGTTAATGGCCCGTGTCATTGCTTGAGTATTCAATCCGTGGGAACATAAAATGTTCATATGTCTAGACCCACGGTTTTTGTATGTAATTGTGTGGTCTCCATCCCTGAAAATATAGATTTTAAATCTCTCAAACTCACTTATTGCAATGTGAACGTGCATGTATTTATTTTGTATATTAACCAGAAGCGTTCAGAAAATAAAACTGCAATATTTTCTTTCTTAATGTGCTCTACGTATACAGTAAAGAAACCGACTCAGAGAGGGAAAGTAACGCTAGGAAATAGCGCACGCGTAGTCTCTGGTGAGAATCCTCTTCTGAGCTACTGTGTAATAAAGGATTAATTGTAATTTGGCCGAATACACACGCGTCAGATGGAGGTTGAGCAGTGAGACTTGCAATCCTTCCCGGCTTATCGCTGATATGAATTATTCATGAACAGCCAAAGACGTGGCCGCTACAGTACTGTTCATTTATAATGCCCTGTGATTGCGCATATGAGGTTCACAAATTTTAGTGGATTGTCATCTGTGACCAAATAAAAAAATAATAAAATAAAATAAAATAAAATAAAATAAAATAATAATAATAAAAAAAAAAAAAAAAAACCGCTTCGCCTGTATTACAACAATTTGCACGCAAATAGAGCCATTTGCTAGGAAACAGTGTGAGCGCAATTATTATGCATATAAGTGCGAGCAAAAGATTATAAACAGCTAAGCACGTAGTGTAGTTTGCGCGCAGCCATGTTTTACTGGTCCCGCCTTTTTCATGGTGGTGTCACGTTAGATCTACCACAACGACCATCCTGTACCACAGAAAAACCATTAGGGGCAAGCTAAGCATATATACCAGACAGAATATTATTGACCTAAAGGAAGCAAAGTTGTGTAATAGAAAATACGTTATTTACAATTAGCGGTTAGTTTTATTGAAGGCAAAACTAATATGTTTGATAAACGCTTCTGGTGGGCGTGCACATGGCGCCCGGGTACAAGACGTTGCCTGTATCGATACCAAATGCAGCTATACAGTGAATATCCTTGCATATGTCTTGTAATGGTAACAGACAGCTTCGGAAGATCTATCTGAGTCCTAATCCTATGAACGTAAAAAATATTTACAAGCAGCTGTTAGTTTTATTATCGGCAAAACTAACATATTTGGAAAATACGCTTCTGGTGGCTGTGCAAATGGAGGCCGTGCACAAGAGTCTGGATACTGCCTTCATCGGTACCACATGTAGGCATACAGTCAGTGAATATCCTTGCGTATGTATTGCAATCGTAACAGAAAGCTTCAGAAGAACTATCTGAGTCCTAATCCGATGAAAATTTCAAAGTTTTTACTCTGTAACAGCATCAAAGGAGCCCGCTGTATCACTTTTATTGTGCCAAAAACCCATGTGTTCACTAACGGCATGTTTTTGAGGCCTGGGTGGAAGTTCAAGAAGGAATGGATGGTCTGGCAGTCTCCATGATCCTATTGGTTCACGTGGCTAATCGTCAGTGTAAATTATTCAAATACGTCATATGACGATATGAGGCTGAAGTATTGTTTGTAATGGATGATGAAAAGTCTCATAAACAAGACAAGCTGTCCAACTTGGCAGCAGGTATCCGGTTTTAATTCCATTGCTATAATTATGTATCCTGCCCATTCATTTCATGAATTATCATGTAATTTGATAGCAGATTGTCTCGATGTTGTTAATCATGTCTTTCTCTTTTTTGTGCTGATTTAAGTTCAGATACCTTGCAAGCCAGGAACGTTAACTTTTGGCATGGGCATGACGCTTAGCTGACAATTCTTAAATCATTCAAAATATTCAACAGGTTGAAAATTAGGACCATTCGAAAAAAAATCAATCGCTTCTGGGCCCCGTTGGAACATTTCTGGGGGCTGTGCATCTGTTGGACACATTACCACAGTTGAAAAAAAAAATACTTTACGCAATTACGGTCATCTAAGCTCATTATGATGTTTTTGAGATTTTAAAGTCGAATATTGTCAAAAACTATTACAGATAGATCTATAGTGCCAGAATATTTAAATAATCAATTCAAATTATTGTTTCTGTCAGGATTTATACGCAATCAAGAACAGAGGCAGATTTTTGCAAATCAGTAGCATTTGAAAGTTTCAATGTATCGTATTTAATATTGGATTGAAAATAGATACAGAAAATATGTTCATATATGTTTTATTGAATCGAAATGCAAAGTAAAACTTCACAGATCTTGTTTCAACCTGGGAAAAGGTGAAAGTCCTATCTAAATCCCTCTTGTGAAAATAGAACAAGAAAGACGACGGATGAAACGAAACCAAAAACACTCAGAAAGGTGACTGTCACATGACCAGGGCAAATAGTGGGGTTGCAATCAGTTGCCGATGCCATCAACACCACTGATTGCGTATTTGTATTCGAAAATTAGCATACGCCAGTTAGTTTAAACCGACCAGTAAAAGATATAAAATCCCGAATCGCAGCAAAGATTTGGTTGTTCCCAACAATGAATAGTCGGATCTAAACAGTCCTGTTTGTAAATGAAATGGGCCCAGGGGAGGAACTAGAGAACGCTATTTGGATTTTGAACACAAAACAAAGGTCAAACAAGAAGTAATGCAGTTTATCTCCAGCTGCAACATTAGCATCGAGACTTGTCCAAAACAATAATTTTGTGTCAATGTGAACTTAATTGGCTGGCCTCTAAAAACAGGTGCGTATATCTTCAACAAATAAAAAATCTATCACCCAAATTGTACAACTGAGGAAATAACTTACTTCAAGGAATTTGATTGCATAGTCTTGACTTAGAGGTTGGAAACATCACTGGGTAACGAACTAATTATAATAAACGTAATTGTTGCATAACATGAATGTAGAAGTGAAAAATGATTTATCGAAAAGATCCGTACAAGCCCTAAAATGGGGAAGGTTGAATTGTTGACCCGTATTGTATATAAATGTATTCTGAGTTGAACCTACAGAAATAACTGTACATAAATTATGGCAGTCCATTTGGAAGATTTTATCCCCAAGATTACGTATAGTGACTAACGCTTTGACCTAACCATCAACAGCAAATTAGTTCAACAGGGACTATTGTTGATTCACATTAACATATGCTTATTTTTCCCGAGCTGACACTTTTTCTTTCAAGCAAATCTTTGTTTTTTATTTTGGTTAATGGATGTACAATGTGCATAAACAGTAACCGTATTGAAGTGGATATACACGTGACCCAGCAAAGAGATAAAATAATTGACATGCAGTCCTGGCTGCAGGCCATGAAGCCAAGGCGTGGAGACTGTGGATGAATGCTCTAGTGTGGCAATACGCCTGGGTAGAATTACAGTGTAAGCCAAGGCCTACAGTGGCATAAATGTAGACACCACAAGAGATTTGTGATTGTAACGTCAGCGAAACTCCGGTAACCAAACGAAATATCTAGGTCTGTCGGTATTTCCACTGTTAAGGGCAAAGAATAGGATGGCCAGGCAAGGAACAGCTCCCTTGGTGGTCCAGCATTGATTATTGGTAAGTGGGCCTAAACATGCATTTTATAAAAGGTCCTATTGAATAATAGAGCAGGAGTTTTTACCTGCATAACTATTGGAATAGGCCTAGTTTGTGCCCCCCTCCCCGTCTGTCTATCCCTGTTGTGTGTATTCGGTTCATTTAAATTCTTAAATTTTAACTGATCGACGACCGACAGCTTGCCTTGGCACGCCTTGATAAAGTGCTCACATCGGCAATTAAAAAATTATTGCAGTGATAGGTTTCACTTTCTATTGAACAATGGAGGGCTACAAACTGATAAACAAGAATAAGACTCAGAATCAAATTATTAGATATGTTACAAGCAAAACAAAAAGTATGACACAAGGACTGTTATATAACAAACGGAAGGGCATTGATTAATGCAATTGTATATGAGATGGTGATATTGCAGATATGTATTTACTGGACGGTAGGGTAATCAACCAATAGAATTTTTTAATGTGTTACCGCACGGGAATACCTATGGTGTGGTTGCACTAGGTACCGTAGGTTAATTAACATTTCAAAGGTCTTAAATATGTCCTTGCCGGAAGAAGCAAATGCACACAACAGGGGTAGACACATGGAGGTCTATCGGCTGTAATCTTAAGGGGGGGGGAACTTCAAAATGCTATAAATTAGTGCCGTTGACTAAAATATATATGAACATTGACAATGTGACCATTAGCTGTCACACCCTAGCAAACTGTAGCAAGCCATTTTGATATCTATCTCCAAGTAATTTTCCATTGGCCATTTCGCTAAATATTTAGGTATATCTGTGAATCATTTAGCGATATACTTAATGATTTAGCAATATCGTAGATTTTCTTAGTTCTTTACGGGCACCAGTAGAGACTGGGGTTCCCCAGTGCTCCATCCTTTGGCCGTTCTTTGTTCTTAATTACACAAATATCATTGTTCAGGACATAAGTCGTGCTATCAGACTCTTTATCGACGACACAACTTTGAGGAAAATATTTAGGATCCAGTGGAGAGGCAACTGATAGACCGATTCAACACTGAGCTGATCGTGGCCACCTTGATATGTGGATGCAGAATCTAGAGTGGATTTTTAATGCTGTCAAATCCATTTCCCTCCCGTTCGCGTGTGAGAACACGGTATATCGCCCTGTGCAGTATCTTGATTGTATTAATGTTTGAGGGTGAAATACCATTTTCTAAAGTGAAATTCAAAAAGGTAGTAACTCACTGTAGATCACATGACCTAGGATGTAGAGTGGTGGTACCTTAGAAAATGAACTCATTTCGAAAATTAATAATCCATACATCCCTATCAGGGAACGATTATGCTATTACAAGCAATATTGAAAGATGCAAATTATTTTAGCATAGTTTCTTACCCAGAGCAGACTCCCCAACAAGACGATATTATGGCCCCTAACTGAAGTTTCAAATCTGACTGAAACTCGACTTATTAGTTCCTTCATCGAAGATGATCACGGTGTTTGTTTGTTTGTTTGTTTTTTCATTCCCTGGATACAAGTTCTACATCTGATCCTGACGGTATGTGGACTGACTGAAGCAAGAAGTGAAATGAAGGCCCTGTCTTTGCGAAGAATAACAGGCATAGAAATATAATTGTCGCACATACTCTTGATATAAAATGTGTCTACACTGTGTGAATTTTTGAATGAACAACGCATTGTACCCTTTTGTATTTGTATTGGAAATAAATTGTATATAAAAGGCTCAAAAAACCCCTACAAAAAAGAGCAGAGTTATGGTGGTGACGTGCCTGGAGTAAGAGTAGAAGGTATGTGTTTGAATTGGCATTGTGTTTTATCAACATGTAAAACAGGACGAATTACACAAAAGATATTGCAAAACGCTTCTGTAAAAACATATAGGGACAGATAAGCAAAGAAATGTAATCTATGAATTTTCCAGAATATGCCTGTACTGTTTCTTGGAAACATGAGTCACAAATTGTTTCAAGTACATGGATATTTATTACGTTTCATGGACTATTAACTCCTCAATTAAGCTTTTAAGCCCACCTTGTCTACATAAACCGACTTTTCCAAATTTCCTTCTGTGTAAATTGACGCAATTAGGTATTGGGGCTACTCCTCTAAACCTTAGTGTTAGGAACCTAACTAATATGTTGCAATGGGTAACAATGTGGACATGTTTTAATTGTGCTTCATTCTTAAAGCAGTGTTTCCCATCATTCCATTCTTGGGCCCTTAATATCGTTATTTTTGCAAATTATTATATTGAAAATATAAACTTTAATATACTTTTCCGGATAAAATCAGCTTTCTTGGGATATTTCATGATCCTATAATATCAACAGAACTTTAAAATACTGACTTTGGGAGCATTTTCATTGGGAGGAACCATTAATAAATTACAAGGTAATGCCAACAGATCCTCAGTTGGCTTCTTTTCTAAAAGCGTGGCAAGTATAATCACCCACACACCCTCCCAACCCTTTTGCCTCTGTTTTATTCTGTTACTCCACGAGGTACCACTCGTACTCATGTGGGATGTGCTCTTATATATATATATATATATATATATATATATATATATATATATATATATATATATATATATATATATATATATATATATATATATATAATTTGAAATAAGATATATCTAAAATCAGATACATCTAAAAAAAAATCAGAGAAAGGTTGCAAAGTGCCCAGTCTTTCTCCATAGCTGCTTAGATGTACTTTCCAACCCCTAGGATAAAACAATATAAAGCAGCATGTGTATGCTTCTATTTTACAAAACACATTCCACGCTATCTCTAGTTAAACGAAATAGGCGTGTCTACTTTGACTAAGAAACGACAATTGTTTCGATCTGATATTCTGTTTTATAAAATATTTAGTACATGAACCCCGACTGACTCATTTGACTTTGTAACTCGTTCCGATGCACGGCCTAATTAACCTGTTCAAAATCGCCAATTGCCTGTGGAAATTATATTCAACCCAACCTGTTGGTAAATATCCCCCCGGCCCTTCCCTTTTTACTATCTTGAAAAAATATACCCTGGAATGAAGAGATGTGACCTCTTCAGACCACTTGAACTTTTATATGAAAAATAAACATACCGTGGCGATGTATCCGTACATTATCCATACGGTATGGGATTTCGTAATGTCTGTCGCGCCCAGTTGAGATTAAATAGGTCAAAGTTTTCTTATCATATTTACAATATAAATATCATCGAATCTACAGCATGCGCATATTCTTTACCAAGCGATATTATTTACCAGTGCTTCTTGAAATGTGCTACCTCTGCATTACCTGGGACTACTTTATTGAATACAGTGCACCAGGATCAGAGTCAAGTTCCTCAGCGGATATTACTGTTGACATATGTTCAATATTGTTTGCAAATGACAGCGAGAATACGTCTGCACAGCGCAATATCGGATATGTTATTGCTCTTCATCAATGTACCTCGGAACCTAGACAGATATTTTCCAGGGCCGTTTCTTCCTTATCCTTGTAGCTTAGGCCACGTTTGGTACCAGAGTCTCCTGGTGCGCACTGCTATAGGAGTGCCGATTGCAGTGTACTGGTTAAAATACTGTACTTATTTATAAGGAAAAATCCGTAAGGTTTTCTGATTATTGCTTTTCCAGCCATTGTAATAATGGCTGGTTCATATTTGTTTTTTCCTGTGTGGCTTATATGTGGTACAGTTTTTGCATGTCCGGCATTCGTTTCTCTGATTCTTGTCGGCTCACCACCGAGCGCGTGCTGCGTCTCAGCGACCGCGTCACTCGTGTGAGTTTATTATCATATCTCGGCCAAGACGTATTATATGTTGGCACTATTTTCATCAAGGCCTAAATCTGTTACCTCAACATCCAATGGGAATAATATAAGTAGATGGACGCAGAGGATGTTTCTGTGGTCAGCTAGGATTAAAGCCGAGTGTTGGGGGAGGAGGTTGGGGTTGGGTGCATTGCGGTCAGGTGCGGAGTCATGGGGAGAAAGCACAATGATTATAACTTAACTGTCCAGCCATATTTAATTCCATCAATATCTTTAGTTTTAGCATTAATTTCAGAAGATGGTATCTGATGAGAGAGTGGACTTTGGGGAGACGGAGGCTGTTACAGGGGATGTCTTAAAATGTTATTTTTCAATCCACAGAATATGTACAAGCTTCTTTTCTAGCCCCCTCCCCCCTCAAATATGAGTGAAGACTATAGCTTGTTAAGGCGCTTGCTGATGTCAAATACATCAATGTACATAAAGTAAAATACTTTGCGACTTATAAATTTGCACTGTCTGTTGACGATTCAGGTCCACCTTCAAATAGAAGTGAAGACTATAGCTTTTTTACGTGCTTGCTGGTGTCAAATACATCGGTGTACATAAATTAAAAGACTTTGCGACCTGTAAACTTACACTGTCTCTTGACGGTTTAGGTCCCACTGATAGTCACGTGTCTGTGGTCCTCCCACGCAAACTTGGGTATGAAAAAATATTCCTGCTGTTTGTGGGATATGTGATAAGTCATAGGTTTACCTTAATTATACAGCAGTCCTAGGTAGCCCGTGCAAAATGTGTAAACAAATGAATGAAAGTGTGTATGTATGTATATATATATATATATATATATATATATATATATATATATACATACATATATATGTGTGTGTATATATATATATGTATGTGTATGTACGTACGTACGTACGTACGTACGTATGTATGTATGTGTGTATGTATGTATGTATGTATGTGTGCATGAATGAGTAACCAAGGAGATACAATTAAACGCTAAACAAATTGATAAATAATGCTTTTTTGTGAATGAACAGTGACCGTGAGATGATATTTTTGTTAAATTCAGTTTCTGATCAATTTATTGCGTTGATAATCATTACTTTTTGTTACTCACTGGATTGATTAGATAAAGAAAAAAGCAAGTGGGAAAAGGGATGATCACGCATTTCTTGATGATTTGATCAAATAGATATTCCTGGTATCTGGTATCCGTACTGAAGCTCCCTACAGGAGAACTGCCATTCCTATGATTTTATATTAGCCCGGCTCCTTTATTATTATTATTATTATTATTATTATTATTATTATTATTATTATTATTATTATTATTATTATTATTATTATTATTATTATTATTATTATTGTTGTTGTTGTTGTTATTATTATTATTATTATTATTATTATTATTATTATTATTATTATTATTGTTAACGTTATCGTTATCGTTATCGTTATCGTTATCGTTGTTGTTGTTATAATTATTATTATTATTATTATTATTATTATTATTATTATTATTATTATTATTGTTAACGTTATCGTTATCGTTATCGTTGTTGTTGTTATAATTATTATTATTATTATTATTATTATTACTATTATTATTATTATCATTATTTCGTCTTGCACTATAAAAAGTAGATTTCAATTTCTTGTAAATGTTGTCATTAGAAAAGTTCCATTCAGCATAAGATACTAAAATTGGATACATTGTTCTTTTAATGTCCGAGATTCTTTTAAAATCCTTTAAGTACATGATTTTTAATCCTGCTTGCTTGGAACTGAAATGTTCCTTTTATTTTACAATTCATTGTTTCAGGTAATAAAAAAGGCTTAGACGTAAATGGCAAATATAATCTCCATGAACTCATTTTGCCAAGACCACGTCTGATCATTAGAATACATTGGTTTAAAAATATCGTTGGGTAACGTGCAAGGTTGTGTATATTAAAACATGTGCATAGTACGTTTTGCTGTAGCATAAACAAGCCCCGAGCGTTTCAAGTTTACAGTTTGTTTCTGTATTTTTTCTCACTCAGAGAGGATTTTCTCGTGAAATACCTTCGACTCAAGCCCAGTGACCACATTTCTGGCCCTGGAAATAAATTTATCGCCCACGTTTGACTTTTTGCACAAAGTTCAACAAAATGTCGAAAAAAAATATTCGACACTGGTAACAAGCCCATCATCCTTAACTGTTGTTGTACTTTGATAAAGTGCAATAGAGGTATTATACTTTTTGTTTTCTGTGAATCGAGCATATTACCTCTTTAATAACAGAGACGTTCCATTATAAAATGTGCGTTCAATATGTTATTTTTTTCCCCACCATGTTGAAAACCAACCCTGCACAAAAAATTTTGAAATTTAATTCCTGCAAAACAAGTTTATCAATTTTGGCCACGGTCTTCCCTTTAGCGGCCCGTGCCCCTCTAGGAAGAGCAAGCTGGTATGCTTCTTGGTCACCCTGACCTTGAACAGGAATGGTAGTTAAAATAAAGCATTAACGTCTCTAGTCTAAAACACTGGTACAACAGTATTATTATGTTTACTTTTATTCATGGATAAATAAATCGATATTGCTCAAAGTCTACATTGTCTTTGTGCAGCTGTTTGTGTGTGTTTTCGTAACTCGCATAATGGAGTCTCTTTGATGAAATATTGACATTGCATGAGGTAGATATAATGTAAAACTACTGTAAGAGGTAACTTTACTGCTATTATCACCCGGGATCCACAACCGCATACTCTTTATCCTTATCTGCCCTATTTGCTTTCAAATACACGAACAACAATGTGGGATTTACACCCGCATGTGTGTATACGTTGACAGCAAATTTTCCTCCTCGTGTGGTTAATAATTTCTCGTATGGGAATAAATATGTACATCGTGCCACAAATAAGGAGAGGCACACGAACAAAGACCGAACATGATAGCACACAGGACATGGCAATGTGCTATTGTTTAATTGATCAAAGAACTTAATATACATTTCCAAACATTGTTGACCATGGGTATATAACAGGTCTAATTATATGTGCATCACGCTTGAATCTCGGATTACATTCCAAATAAGAACTCATTAAGGGCTCATATTTATAGGGTAGTTTTCTTTTTGGCGTTAGAAAACACAGATAAAAAAGCAAAATCCTAAGACGCAGCCATCAGTCATACAATCTTGCGACTCACCAGTCTCATGTTTATTTCATTGGCACTCTAAGGCAACTGACTGCACTTTATTTGAAGAATCTGTGTATTATCAGGTAATTTTTCCTTTTGCTCGGCAAATGCTTAAAGTCTAAATTACTGCATCTCGTGCTGTGGTTAAGGCTGCCTTTAGAAGATGGATCGGTGATGTCTCATGCGATTGTTTACGTACGTCAATGGTAGACGTAACGGGTATATGATGCGTGTTCAGCGGGTGTCTCGGCAAATGTAGGAGAAGTGATGCGTGGTGTTACATTTATATCTATCAATTATCGTATTATTGAAAACTCTGAAGCAAGTTCCCCCATGTGTATAAACATTTATTACGTTGATCTCATTTATTTCAGCGGCCTTTCAGCCCCTTGAAAATTTAGCAGAGGGACAGGACCCCTAATTAGGCACAATGTATTACATTCACAAACCATTCAGGTTTTTTCATCGTTTAAGGTTTTGTTGTTTGCTAGTGATGCGCACTTGCGTCGGCCGGTCGTAAAAAAAAAAAAAAAACTAAGAGGAGTGGCAGGATGATCGAATTGGGATAGGGACGGGGGGGGGGGGGGGACGAGGGCTCATTAATTTATGCGTTGTGCTCTTCCCTGTAATTATAGTCTGACGATCACTAAAAGGTATCATGAAGGACAAGTCACTGTAAAAAGCATTGGGCTTGGTCATTTCATATCTCCCTGCCAAGCGATAATGCAATTTAATGGATAGTTGCATATTATTGGCCTTTCACTGTTCATCGTTTGGTAGCGGCCGCCTAAAACGAGAGCCGCCAGGTCAGTGCGTTTTGGAAGCAGTTTACATGCAGTCGGTGCTAGAAACCAAGTCATGCATTTCGTCTCGGTAAATGCCTGTTCGCATTTATATGATAATTTTTTTTTTGCGAAATGTTGGACCTGTTTGCCAAACCCATAGTTTTATGTTGGTGATACATGGCGATGGGCATGTGTTACCATGAATCTTGGCTAGCAGCGTATGGGTGGGTGGAAGTGGTCCTAATTGCCTGGACACTCCTCTCACCCACATCTGCAGAAGTAGAAAGGACGTCATAGTTATTTTGGGTCTTTCTATAAGCAGGTACAACGTTTTATGATTTATACTATTGTTCACATTTTAAACAATATAGAATTTTATATATATATATATATATGAGTGTCAACAAATATTTAGCTGTAAAAGTAGAGGGTTTATTCCTAAGAAGAAACTCGTGATTTTTATGAAACCTAAAAAGAAAATTAGTCTCACTTCAGCTTGGAGCCTTTAAATTGAATGGCCCATCAATACACCATGACTTTGTCCTTTGAGAGATGCTAAACTATATCTCAATGCCTTTGCATAACTTGCGTTTAAAATTTCACACAAGTTTTATATGCTTTATGAAATGCATCTGACCACGCTACATATGATCCTTGAGGATACAACTGTTAGCTAAATTGCTAATCCTTAACCTCTTTTCTCTTTTCACACGTATTCTATTTTAAAAGTACTTACTACTAGAATGACAACAATGACACAACAAAGTGACGTTCATCTGAAAGTACCAAATGCAAGGACACGCTTCACATTGCAAAATTCAATAGGAACTTAATAGATTAAAGTGCTTTAATAATATCACATATAAACTTTGAAATAATGCTTAGGATTGTTGAAGGTGTCATAGGAGAATTAAAAAAATCAACCGTGTATCTTTGTTTAATTTTGAAAATATAAATATGGAAAACAAAATTGGCAAAGTAACTATAACAATCTTGACACTAAGCATGAAATAACAAACCATCGGAATGTAAAGCATCAAAGTTCACTCTTTCGGGTCAAGATTCTTACGTTTTAAACAGTCTGTAATTGAGCTTCCAGAAAGTGATGATCTATGTCTGCTCACAAGAATTGTTCATACAAATGAAGAACGCTCAAAGTCATGAAATGACATGCCCTTTTCCACTCGATGATCTTGAAATGTACATCATATTATATGCAAGAAAGTGGATGTTTGATTTGGCGCTAGAATGCAACCTACCCCCCCCCCCCCCAGTACACATACATATACTCCGCCGCATTTGATCACACACAAATCTGTTTCAATCAAGATTAGAACGTCAGTTATCTCACTTCCTGTATAAACCCCTTTGCAAAAGTGTAAAGCCCTGTGCATGAGCAACTACATTATTGGGAGTAGGACTGGCATATGTTGGTGGCGTATTTCAGGACTTTACATTGTTTGAATTTATTGTTGAAGTGCCGGTGCCTCACTTTTATTTCCATTAGAGATGGGCAAAGCTCCGCTCAGCCGGCTCATGTGTTTAAAAGCAGCTAGCCCGTTGGAAATTTGAAACACTGCTCAGCCGAGGGCTGGAGCCGACAGCTCGAAATTTTCAGGTTGTATATGTTGAACCAGGAATATGGCATGATAACTCTCGTAAAATATTGAGTAATGGCCCTCTTTAATATGTAAGCCACTTGGTTTACTCTGATGGTAAATGTCATTTGCGCATAAGTAATCATCTATGAGAATGCATACCGTTCCAAAGGCATTTGAATACACATTCGTTGGCTGTCAACTTTCTACTACGCAGGGAACACCATCACCGACAAGCTGTCGCAATTATTAATGGAATTCGCTAAAATGATGTTTTTCTATATGCCAGTTTCAGAAAGATCAAATTTCTTTACACATATCATGTGTAGCTTCCACGGGTCAAAAGAACAAAGAGCTCGCGTCGTATTGAAAATACAGAGAAATGAGATCAACTTTTGTT
The DNA here is from genome assembly GCA_964020975.1 of Hermodice carunculata. Classification (NCBI taxonomy): domain Eukaryota; kingdom Metazoa; phylum Annelida; class Polychaeta; order Eunicida; family Amphinomidae; genus Hermodice; species Hermodice carunculata. Next base: position 31,430,885 of record OZ026622.1, on the reverse strand, counting down.
TTGTTTTGTTTTTGTTCGTTTTTGATATATATATATATTTTTTTGGTAAATTTATTAAACCGCGTAAATATTTCATTTGATTTATACAACATTTTATGGCGGATATTGTACTTGAAAAGCTGTAATGGAAAATTCGCACTGTGACACATTAAGCAGAGTATATTGGATATATGTTTCGATCGTTTTTTTCTTTTACTACCTTGCTTTAATCATTTACATATGAAGGCTTGAGCCGTCGACTCGTGCCGGCTTCAATATTTATGAGCTCTGCCCCACTCTAATATCCATGTTTAGTCCCAATTTAATATGTGGGAAGTGAAGGCATCCGCTTTGAGCACGATGCTACGGATAAGTTTAAGAAAGTGGTTTCATACTTGACGCCAGTAACTAGTCAAAGAATGTATAACGTTCTGGACAGTAAGCAGTTAAATAATCGTCATTCATCAGTGAGGTCTCCCTTCCACGGACTAAATTTCATCTTTCGTCAAAAAGAAAATTTTGTTTCTGTTATAAGGGTCACGAAATTTCCATCAGCTACGAATGATCTTGCCTCAGAAGAGTAACCGTGTGTGTTTTAGCAAAGGCTGGACAGAGACCGTTTATTGATGCTGTTTGAAAGTTTGAAATTTAAAAAGTGTTGATCATTTACGTCGGCTCAACAAAAACTGCACAATTAATTCAAGCTCTTGAATGGTAAAAAGGGGACAAGTAGGCGCATCAGCAATGGAAATTGCCAAAATTGAATTTTTGGGAAATCGTTCAAAGGTTATTAGTTTTTCACATATCAGCATGCAAGAAACACTGCTCTATTTTGTACGAAAAAGGTCGAATACAACGATCACTGCTTTAGTATTAGAGCAAAACCTCTGTCACATATATCTACATACTGTAAAATTATGACTAGCACTAACTGGGATATATAGACCCGTAAAGGCATATGAAGTGTTGCCATGCATTGCAAATAAGCGACTTTCGCGTATTATTGTATTTGTGTCTTTTTACCCAGAACCACTTTCTAGTCGTCATTACCCTATTCCACACTCCGAACTTTTTACTCTCCATAAGCTAACCTGTCCCTGTCTAACGTATATACATATGGAAGTACTACTGTCCATATTGCTATATAATATCCATTCTGTAATAAGGGGGCAAGAGTAATTCATTAGTCTGCATAATTGTAGATGTTGCTTGCTGGACAAACTTTTTGCACCCACTGATAGTAGCATTTCAGAACCAAATGCGATATTGGGTTTTATTTAGCAACTGTATCTGAAAGAAAGTCTCTTTCTCTCTCCTCCACAAATATGTCTGTCTTTTTCTTCTCTGCAACATGTGTCTCCATCTACTAGTTTTAGTTCGTGCTTCTATTTACTCGGTAGTTGATTATAATTTTAGTCTACTTGGTTACTACATATGTTTTAGAAACATTTTTAATCTACTTTTTTTCTTCAGCTTTTACTCCAATTACGAGTTCCATTTGTTTATATTTGCATGATTGTGTTTTTTTATGATATCTATGGTACTGTAACTGGGCCCCAAGGTAGAACAACCACTGGTTGATTGGGCTACCCAGTCTAAATATGTTCCAATAAATAAATAGAACAGAGCGAAAGAAGCAGTTTCGCAAATGCACAGCCCTTTGTTAGAATTTCAGAGTGTAATATGTTTGCCATTTTATTCAATAAAATGTCAATTCACTTTTAATCTGTCATAGATATCTGATAAATTACAATGCAAGGCGCCATTTTTACATTTCAAAACACCCATTGTATCTTAACATGTAGCTATTGCGGTGATTTATAATATCGCAAATATTTCACTTAAAATTCCCGTGCCTGACATTGTCAAATTAATGAAAAGCACAGTGACTGAGAGTAATGAATAATCCCGAAAGGAAATATCCGGACTTAGGCAAACTCCTCAATCGATGTCTTTTCTGGACAAAAATTGCTTTGTTGATTTGCCAATAGTATTACGTTAAAGAAATTAATATTTCTTCAAAGAGCAAGGCCTTATTCGATGGATCAGCCCCTTTATGATGGATAGCACAATTAAGGTGTAGGTGGCAAAACTCTACGTCTTCAACGAGGAACATCAACCCACTTACTTCAAGAATTCGTAGTTGTCTTCGCTTTTTAAATATCAGTATAAATATGATAAATCTTTATTTGGAATTGTCATAGTCTGAATCTTTTATCTTTATATTAATGTTGAATAAAGCAGTTTTTTTCCAGAAATGTGTTCATTTCTGCCAATTAACATAAATTTTCTCACAAAAGGATGTCTTTTTTATCTGCGAGAGTAAATTTAATGGCAGCTTTTCCCGAAAAAACTTTGTATTTGCTCATCCAAAACTTACTGAGCATGAAGGTTATTGTGTTTTCCCGGGACGCTTTTCTGACAAATGTTTGCAGTTGAATATACCTCTTTTGTAAATTTACTAAATACGTGGGCTTAAGTTTCATGTATGTCATTTCACTCCAAAGAACTGTAAGATTGAAACAAAAAAAGTATTTTTAATAATTTTAAAATTTACCCTTGCTATATAAATTCCACTTCATATTCAGAAAGTTTGAAACTGATAATGTAAAAACTGTTTAGGGTGAGCTGACACGAGTTAAATATCACTGATGAATTTGCTTGTGTTGGGATATTCAATTTTATCACTTAGATATGAACCTATTTCTAAGGAATATTTTCATTTAAATTTAGAAAACCGAAGACCATAACAGTTTCAAATATATATTGTTTGTTATGGATTATTGTACAGCTAAAAGCACTGCATTTGCTTGAAGTGAATAGTTCTTATCGTGGAAGAGAGGGAGCTTTGTCGCCACCTCTTTAAGTCTATATTTATTTTTGCATGTGCATGTGTATGCAAGTTTCCCAAACTAATTTGGTCGAATCTAGTTCAAACTCGATTCTGATTCACCATGGATGAATCTGTACCAAGTTTCTCGACTAAGCGGGACTACAAATTTAAATCCTGTATAAATCTTTTAATATTTTTTTCTTCTCTGTAAAACCTGCGAGCTTTTACTCTCGTCAAAGTCAAAGGCCTGTTTGAAAAAAGTTCTCATCCCCCAAAACAGGGGACGAACAATTTGATCGTAAAAGGCAGCTATCGAGAAACAAGCCTCGGTAAGCACAGGCTCTTGCAACATTATCTGTACTTGGCCATCTTTGTAATTACTGGGCGGTGGCTTATTCGAGGCCTTAAATGTTTGAGATCACCTACAGTGTACAAATAGATTCATATGTATTGGCAAAATAAATATGTAGACACAATGCCAACTGCCCATTCGCTGGCATATATTCAGAAGCTAAGTTCAGTTTAACTCCTAACGGTTCTTGGCAAGTTCAATGTTCGTGAGCCACGCATTATCATATTGAATACTTAAAGCGTAGGTTATCAATGCTACTTGTCCTGGAAATCATGCACCTTTTCTTCTTCTTCTTCTTCTTCTTCTTCTTCTTCTTCTTCTTCTTCTTCTTCTTCTTCTTCTTCTTCTTCTTCTTCTTCTTCTTCTTCTTCTTCTTCTTCTTCTTCTTCTTCTTCTTCTACTTCTTCTTCTTCTTCTTCTTCTCCTTCTTCTTCTTCTTCTTCTTCTTCTTCTTCTTCTTCTTCTTCTTCTTCTTCCTCCTCCTCCTCCTCCTTCTCCCCCTCCTCCTCCTCTTCTTTTTCTTTTTCTGTTTTCTTTGCAAGAAAGCCGCTCCTATATGGCGCGTGGGCTTTTTATGTGTTCCATTGATACATGAATTTTAATCCTATAACGATCTCCTCGTCAAACATTGCCTGCATCTGTCAACAAACAGGAAGTGTCTGTTGCATATTGATTTTCAGTGCACCTAAATTGTGCATTAAGTCTGCATTATCAGGTTTTCTTTGATTTCATTTTCAAGAACAAAATTCTGAAATTGTTTCACGTATTGGACAATTAAAGTATTTGCATAGGGCGGCAATTTCTGGACATTAAACACAAACAGTGGAGTGGGGGCAAAATGACCTACCTACCGGGCTAAAAAATTACTGAAATAAAAGTGAAAAGAATTGATTACTGTAAATATATCTCATTTTTCAGCCGGTATACACATAATTTTGTGCATCAATTTAGATAATTAAAAGCTTAAATTCTCTGAGATAAACAGCCAACATTAGGTCTGAAAGATACACCATGGAAACAGAAAAGGACAGAAAAACTTCGTGATTGATTCGTGCCAGTATATTTAATTGAAAAGATAAAAATACGTTAACTTTAAATTTTGGCGTATCTTTACTAGATTTTTGTTTGTTTTTTTGTTTGTTTTAGTGATATCAAGTGTACCTTAGGTAGGTTCACACGCTGCCTGTCGACCTAACGGGCCGCAGATGGAAAGAAAAAATGCCAAAGTGTAATCCGTAGGAGGTTTTTCTACAGTGATTATTGCTGATTATTACCAACTAAATTTGTTATGGTAGGACTAGTTGCCCAAAGAAGCACTTTAGTGGCAGATGCTCGGACTGGAACTCAACACCATATGAAAGAGAACAAGAATTCCCGCAAATATATGTATTTGGCGCAAGTCATATGTATTTATTATTATTTTTTTTATAAACGCAAATACGAATGCTCGCCAAAGACTGAGCAGTCAAGACAAAACAAGATTGACGCTCTCAAATCATGTGACAATGATACTTGCAGAGATAGAGTATAGAAGGTGTAGTTCAAAGCAAATCTCAGCAAGCCTTCAAAGCTTGCATAAATCGAAATCTTCCAATATTACAATATAGACTCTATGTACACAGGCTCTACTTGCAGAAAGGCATTAGAAAACACAAAAATCACACAAGTGGTCTCTTAAATATTGAATTCATGCACCTAATTTGTAATAAAGAATTAATTTTGTAGGGAAATTGAAGTTGGATTGCAATATATCTATAATAATTTTTAATATACTAAACATTTAAATAGATAAGCGTCAGTTGAAATCAAACGAATCTGTTTATCCGTTTTCTTTACTGTTCACTGAAGGCATCTTAAAATGGATCCTCTAGGCATACTATCTTGAAAATACTCTACATTAGAATCGCTTACGGTTCCGTAATACGCAGAAATTAATATTCGACAACCTTTGCTTCCAGCTCATTGCGCACAACATGTACTTGTGAAATGAAGTTGGCATGGCACCTCTGCCTATGAAAGTGTTAATTGTATTCGACGTTTTAATCGTTCAAGTGTTCATAATTAGTAGAAGTAACAATTGTACAAGTTTTGTTTGTTTCATTGGGTGCGTTTATAGCACAAACCTATGCTTTACGCTTGGAGTGGCACCTTTCCCATTAATAATTTTAATGATATTAACATCTCACTTTTTCAAGTGTCCCTAAAACTTCTGCGACTTTAGTTCCTGGTTCATTTGATGCGCCCACAATACACATATACGAACTGTTAGAATGGCAGAATCTTTTTTTCTTAATAAAGGTTTCTTAGCCTTCCAGCACAATGTGCACATTGCAGAACAAGATAACCATCATTTCAATTCGGGCAGCTTGACGGAAAAATCCGTATAATTATACAGTATTGATTCGATCCATTCATTATACATACATACATGCATAGTAAATAAATAAATGGCCCTGTCAGTGAGAGACCCATATGGAAAGCAAACAAACGAACGAATAATGCTAAAAATGAATATATGAACAAGTGAATAAATATATAGATAGACTAACAGACGGACAAACAGACAGATAGGTAAATAGGTAGGTAGGTAGGTACCAACCTGCCCACCTTTTTGCATGCATATGATCACTGGCTGAAAGTTCTAAGCCCAAGTGGGATATTCTAATCGGATTAAAAGAAATTTTTGCAAGCAAGAAGTACAATCATTTAATGACTCATAGACATAATAACTACAACTTCAGTGTGTTCAGTGTCTTTGTACCAGACCATCTTGTGAACCTACCCATTGAAATCACCAAAAATGGACAAAATGGTTATAAGGTAGTCATCAGGTACCTGCACCTGGAAGGGCTAACTCCAACACAGATACATGCCGACATGGTCTCCACTTCAGGGGATGATGCCCCTTCCTTTTCCACTGTTAAGAAGTGGGCTGCGGAATTCAAGGGTGACAGAGAGAGAGCCTTGAGGGTGACGTGCGTCCAGGAAGGCTTTCAACAGAAAGCATTCCCGAAAACATTACCCGGGTGCATGACAACGCGATTCCCGACTTTGAACCAGAAACCAAAATTCAGTGTAAGCTATGGAAGCATCCAGAATCCCCCCCCCCCCCCCACACACACAAGCCAAGTCGGCTCCTTCTGCTGGAAAGGTGATGGCTTCAGTCTCTTGGGATTCCCAGGGTATTCTGCTGCTTGACCATCTTGAAAAAGGCCATACTACCAATGGAAGATGTAATGTTGACCTACTGAGACAGTTGCGTGAAGCTTTCAAAGCTACGCGACGGGGAATGCTCACAAAAGTTGCCCTGTTCCACCAAGACAATGCTCCTGTCCAGAAATCGGTGGTTACCATGTCAGCGATCTATGATTCTGGCTTCGAATTGATTGACCAGCCCCCTAATTCACCCGATTTAGCCCCGTCAGAATTCCACCTGTTTCCCTAAATGAAAAAGGAACTAGCCGGTCGTCATGTTTCTAGTAGTGACGACGTCCTTTCTGCTGTGAATGACTGTTTTAGGGTGGCTGAAGAATATTTCTTCTTGACCGGCATCCAAGTCTTTCATCATCGCTGGCAAAAGTGTGTAAACCAGGAAGGGGATTGTGCAATTAAATAAATGAAAAAAAATCGACTTTGTACGGGTCTTTCACAACTGAGCTTAGAACTTTTCACCCAGCCCTCGTAGAGAGATTGATACAAAAACAGACTGAGAGGGGAACAAATAAACAATAAAAATCTACAAAATTGAAAGCTTCGGCAGGCACAATATTGTACAATTAAAAGAGAAAATCGCACCGGGATCGGAGAGTATGCCGTTACAAATACACACGTTTCCTTTCAAGAGTAAGACCACTCAATTGCCTCTCAGGTCGTGATGACGCTGCCTTGTTATTCTGTCTAAAAGCATGTGACCGACAGCGACACCTCGCTACTATAGCAGATGCCGCACTCTATCATTCATCACTTCCCTTTCGTTCACAGCTTCAGCCAATGTCAATGACCCTAAAGTATTTTCCAACCATAAGCATACAAAGTTTATGCACAAGAGGAACTGGCTGCAGGGAAAGCTGTCAGAAACATACTATGTGTAATAGTTTACCTCTGCACAAATCTTTGGCTCACCCGTTTCCTCAAAGTTGATCCATGCGGATGTTAACTACTACCTGTCCAGGCAAGCTGTCTGTAGAAGGTATGAAGACTTATGGCAGGCATTTCCATTGCTGTATGTAAGTACAAGTGCTGATTAAGGGTCTTCCAGATTTTGAGTACTCTGTTTGTAAAGTGTGATGACAGCACATTCATCAATATGAGAAAATTTATGGAATATATAGCTATATTCGGCGAGAATAACTGTTGTTTTATTGTAGCAAATAAAATAGAAACCATGTATTAACAGCTCACGAACCTATTGTAAGGACACCAAATTTATGTTAGGTTGGCACCCTGCCTCCAGTGCGTTCGTGCTTTATTCCGCGGTCGACCGATAAGCTGCAAATACTGGCCAGGTAACAGGATTGATTGGATGTTAATGTGGCAGCGGATGATGTGACATGTACAAAATGTCGATTATAATTGGCTCATTAGTTCTTTAATGTTAACTTTGCAACGTCGACAAATATTTTCCTCAATATTTTAGCAGATGTAGAAAATCACACAAATTAAATAGCCAAGGCAATAAATTGTTGATGCTGATGCAGCAAACTACAACTATCTATGAATGAAGTTCAAATTTCACGAAATTTATTGTGTCCATGGTACAGATTGACTCCTTGAACACAGTTGCCATCGCATTAACTATTTGCCGCTAAAACTGCCTAAAAATTCCCGGGTTCTGTCTACTTTATTAATGTTCAACTAAAATTTTACTTTTATAAAAAGAGGTTCTTTTGAAAATTACAGCTATGCCATGTAATAAAAAAACCCTAAGTTAATAGCCTTCCTTGGATAGAGGTGGCTCCACGAGTTCATCACGTGCCGGAAAAACCGTCGATCTACTTTATCCAGGAAACGGTTAACATGAGAAATTTGTCCACGTCGAATCGTGATGCTTTGTTGACATGACGTCATACTAAACCGTATAGGTTCACACATGATTAACGTTGTTAAAAAAGGCCAAGAAGCAAAAAATGAAAAAAAAAAAAATGATAACAAAGAAATGATTGTATTAATGGAAGGGGTTTATAATGACACGTGAATAAGGGAATACGAGAGGGAGTAATGGCTCCATGCAAGGATATGCAATGAAACCTTGCCAAAAGCGTGCCTAGATCGGTAACTGATTTTGCAAGAAACGTAACAGAATCCACGAATCTGCCATGAGACAGATACTGCAAAAGCGCAGTATTACATGTTTGAATAATGAAAAGAGTCCTCCATATTACAGCTAAAAACAAGATGAGCAACGGAAAATGTCGTGAAAAAAATATGGCATTTAAACTTAATCCATAGCTTTGTCAATACAGGAATGGCGTAAAAGCAAATGTGCTACATTGCCATGATGTTCATAATCTATTTCTAATAGTTTACAAAGTGTGGTAGTGCATAATGTTCACAAACGTCGATTTGTTTGGAAACGTCATTTACGATATTTGATTGACGTTGTTTGTGAATCCAATCCTGATTCAAGGACTAGTGTCCCTGCAGTTGCAGAAAATATAAGAATTATCCAAATAAACAGGTTAGGTTTCTTCGGCGCGTTTTGTGCCTATTGAGCCCTGAACCCTCTCTCGTTGCGCTTTTTTGAGCACATTGAGTCCTCAAAACCTCATTTTGCGTTGGGAATATTGAACTCAAAGATTTTACTGTTTGCGCTTCGGGCACATTGAGCCCAAAAGTTTCCTCGGTACCCTTAGGGCAAAATGAACCCCGAGTTTTCCTGGGTGTGCTTTGGGCACATTGAGCCCAAAGCGCCAACGAAATTTTTTGAATAAGTCAAAACTTTGCACCGAAAAAGTCATATTATAAGCTGTGACTGATGGTATGTCTCGGTAATTACTGCCACAGGACATGACAAATATCAAATAGATCACTTTGTGATAAGGGTGTTGTACCTCTAATAACCAGACAATAGTAGTGGTACTGTCAGTTTTTTGCGTATCGCCATGGAATATGAAGGTGATCATGGTAAACTGTATACTGACCATTTGTTGTACTGATGCAATTTTTTGCACCCATGCATCATAATACACAGACTTGATAAGTATTTGAATTTAGAGGAATTCAAGGAAATATGAATGTATCTGCCTGTTTCTGTACTTAAAAAATACTCTTATGTGCAGGTGATAAGGTAGGCGCATGGCATCTATCGGTCAACTCTAAGTTTGATTTAAAAAATGTCATAAATACTTTTGTAACATATTTTTTTCATTGGTAAATGGACAAGAAAAGGATATGTTGTTAATTGAGATGACAATGCTAGATTCATATTCTTTGTAAACAAGCATTTCATTCCAGTCCCAGCAAGTCTAAAGCTGCAAATTTACAAGCATGATCCAGGACAACAGTGTCCCAACGGTGAGCTTTTGCAAATAATATGCTACAAGCACGCCGGGGAAAGTTGCTAATCCATGCAAAATTTGGCAGTGAAAAGAATTTTCCAAATGTTCCTGACCACGACAATGGTCTGCATATAAATCACATAAGCCACGAATCTTGATAATAAAAATCCACTTTGGAGAAAAACTTTTGTGAATAATAGACTTTTTTTTCAAACTAGAGCTAGGCTGGATACAATAGAGTGCAATATGATAAAGTGAACTATCTCTCTTGTAAGTATTTATTTTTTATTAACTTGTAAACCAGGCTGGTTACTTTTTGGAAAATTGTCATCATGAAAAATCATACATATTTATTTATTTACTTACTTACTTATTTATGTCATCATAATAGCACTGACGGTTGGTGTTGCACACTACGTCAATGTAAGTATGTATTATTTATGTATTATTTACGCAAGTGCGTACGTACGTACGTACGTACGTACGCACATATGTATGGATGTACGTATGTATGTGTATGTATGGATGTATGTATGTATGCATGTATTTGTGGAATACAACTATCAACAAAGGACAATATAGTATGAATGAAAATATACAACATATATTAGGAAACGCAATGAGACCAAACATCAAGGCAATATATAATACGAGTATGTTAATCAACACACGTGCATTATTGATGTAAGGAGTATATGATGTAAGATTAAATTGCTATGGAAAGTTTGCTTCCTCAAAACTGACCTTCTATCATTTTCGATATTGGATACTGATGACATCCACTCATACCAAGCAGGTTTCTTGTAATGTTTTTGTTACTTTTGTTAGAAAACAAAGCCTGAAATTTTTCATTACTGTGAGCAACTCTATACAGAAAGTTGGCAATGTTTATGTAAAAATGTAAACCCGCCTTATCGGGGGATTCACTTATGGCCTGACTGTGCACAGAAAACGTCATCTTATCCAGTACTATTTTATTGTGCAACATGATTGTTATTTATACTCTTGACTTAAAGAACATGCGGCCTTGCACATGAAAAACCACGGTGTGACTCAGCCCAATAACTTCATTTTTCCTCTTCACAAAAATGGAAATCCCACAAAGTAATATTAAAATAATGCAAACACCAAGAGAGAAGTCTTATGAAGAAGCGTATCTGTTTGTTTATTTTGGTAATTGTGTGAGTTTGTTTATGTTATTATTTCAAACAGATAACTGACAGATCATCAAAGAGAATGGCTCCCTTTTCAAGTGTAGGGGCAATGACTGCACCTCGCAGTCCCAAGCTCATGCATATGTCGATGACAGTAGTGTCGTTTCAGGCGACTGGATATAGATGTCTTGACGGCGAAGTTTAACTCACACATGATGATCAAAGTTCTCCGTTGGCTTTATCAGAACAGACGGATTTAAACATTCCCAAGTGTTAACATATTCCTTTTGGAACCCAACGATGTGTTTCCAACATTCAGACCAGTAACTGCAGAATCCAGATTGATGGTCGACACCCTTCGGAGCAAGGAGGCAAAACCTCATGGCATCATACTTGATTCCAACTTGTCATTTGAAACTCATTTTCGTAATTTCTGTATAAAAACAAACTTGCAAAAGCTTGGTCTCCTCAAAGACTTGAGAACCCTGCTTCCTTGTAACTACACCAAATTGCTTTTTAACGCACCAGTCAAACCTCATTTTGACTGCTGGGACGTAACATGGCGAAATTGCAGCAAAGGCTTGTGCGAGAAGGTTTTCAGACTGCAGAAACGTGCTGCCTTATTCTCATTAATACCTCCTATTTGGACCGCTGTGGCGCTTTTCAAGAAACTCAAATGAAATAGACGTGAAGGAAAAATCCTTTTTGATATATGTTATTTAATATATAAGACTCTTAATGGAAAAATCCCTGCCTAAATATGCCAGAAACTTCTGTACACCAGTGATGTTACCAAGCGAACCACAAGATTGACGAGTAACTCTTTCCTATACGTTCCCAAACTCAAGATGAGCATGTACCGCAAAAGATTTTCCTATTCAAAACCTACTCCATGGATCAAATTACCAGAAGTAGTTCGTTTGGCACCCGTACTGGAAAGCTTCAAAGCCAGGTAATAGAAGCATTTCAAACACCACAATTTTTTTTCGCTTTAGTCTCGTATTTGTACATTTCGTTGCATTAAAAGTATAATATAGAATTTACCTATCGCTGGTAACGTGACATCTTTTACTGAGTTACCTTGTTTTATTCATTCTTTGTACATATTGTATATAATTCACAGGGTCAAAATGTAAATTAACTGCGGCAAATTGTATTCCTGTTTAAATAAAGTTACGTTACGTTGCGTTACCTTATTTTACATGGCCAATACATCACTGCACTGTGCAACACGGCAATGGCAGACAACCAGCCCCAGCTTGGCCCAAGCAAGCTGTAGTAGTACTCATAATAGTAATAATTGCAATGTGCATTTACAATACAACTTATTATTTTTTTATAAATAGAAAAGAAAGTGCTAAGTTAATTGTGCTCTACCTGCATCATTATGTGGATATTCTGTGACTAATGAAAACCGGGAGACGTTTTTCGATAAAGCCGGAAGTAATCTGTTCGGACAACAAAGGTAGCTTTTGCTTAACAAGAAGCCTAGGATTGATAAAATGATTTTTTTACGCAGTGTTTAGTGACATTTTGACATTATTATCGCATTTTTCTGTGTACAATTTAGCAACAATGAATTTTGGTTTTGTGAGTCCCTGAAGACAGTGGCTCCGTAACGGGTCAAATGGCCGATATATGTGCGTATGGCACAGAAATATATTGTGTCCAATAAACTCCGAAACTTTGACCTACAGTTTTAGGTGACATTTCAAGATGTATTTCGTGTAGTTTGTTGTAAATGTGGAGGAATCTTAAAGTGAAAATTAGATCTGTTTGCAGAACCACTACTCTTGAAAACAATAACTTTAAAACTTTGTTTTCACACGAAAACTGCATGGCTGTTTAAAATGGGACAGATATGATATTTTTCCGAGTTTAGACACAGAGGTGGAGACTGATCAGTGCACATAACTTGGAACTTCCCTTCGAGTTTGAGGATGGCAGCTCAACTACTAAGAGAAAATAATCCAATTTCCTTGAAACGTAAAGTTTTGGATTTATGTGATGCTATTTGAGTTCCAAATAATGATATTTTTCAATAATTTCATTATCTATTTTGTCTCAAAGATTTCTTCTATGGTAATATGTATTATATTGATAATGATATTGATACAAAGATGAGTAAATGTGCCACATAACAAAAAAGAGACACAAACCAATCGATCTCAGCTATATGGTTAATCCAGTCATCTGAGGGAATGGCCTTTTCTTTCAGATATACACAAGGTTTACAGCATGCACCGCCGGTGTTGACCGCCTGTCTTATCAGATTAATTATCATAAAAAAAGACATTGGAATGCATCAAAGGCTGTACTCAACCCCGGCCTATGCCCCGAACCCTGGGTTAGAAACCAATGAAGTTTTAATAGCAATTGAATATGTGGTGAAAACTGAAATGTATGCTTTCACAACAACTATTCGGAAACCAGATTCTAATTAGCACAATTGGAGCATATGTTTTGCAGCATTCCTTTAAAACCCAAAATTATTGATTCACTGAACATTCAGTCCCTTTAAAAATTGAAATTCATTCGTAACATGATTCCCAAGGAACGCAAAATAAAAGATCTACCCATTATTTTCTTTAAATATGGCAGTAATATTGGACAACGTATCATAAATAACAGAAGTTTATCGCTTCAATTACTCTTGAGGATATCGCAGCGAATCAAAATTGTGACTGCATATCTAACAATGAATTTTGTTGATACATACCACAAGGTAATTTGGATATAAAACAAAAGTCAGTTTAAAAAAAATGAAGGAAGCTACAAAATATCGGATATGGCCTTAATTGATCATTGACATTATTTTTCTTGATACATATAATGCAAATGATTCCGACTGTATAAAATTGGGAAAGAAAGAAAACCTAGAATTTCATAAATTTGAAGGATGGTTATCAAACTTGAAAAGAGTCTTACGAAATAGAATTTGTTGTTACAAATTTCACATTGGGAATTTCAATATGGAAAATTTAAGACAGCAAAAGTATTCAAAGAGCTACAAAAATTAGTTTCAATCACTAACATTGATAAGGCAGGTAACAATTTTGGGATCATCACCAAAAAATATTATCTGAATGTTTTGAAAAAGGGGCTTGGTGTTAACAATATTTCAGACATAAGAGGAAAATACCGTATTAAAAAAACACAAACTTTACATTGGTAACTGGATAGATGCAAATTAAGGTGAGATGAAAAAGAATTTTAATATCAACATTTCTGAAGACGACTCCTCTATTCGACTTTCGTTCTAACTACCCAAATTACATAAAAACCCTTTGAAGTCTAGATTCATGGCTGGTGCTTCAAAATGTACAACAAATCAACTATCAAAGGAAGCAGCACTGTGCTTGACTGCAATTAAGCATCATTTCCGTAAATACTGTAATGTATTTCCGTAAACACTGTAATGCACTTTCTAGAAATTGAGAAATAAATTACTTTTGGAGTATTAACAGTTCTTCCGAGTTTGTATCCACAATCACAGAGTTAAAAGCAAAAAATATCAATTGTTTTGATTTTTCTACACTGTACACAAATCTATCCATAGATGAAGTCGAAGTTGTCTTGCATAATTAATGAGCAAAATCTTTAAACATTATGGTAAATCATACATAAATATCAATTTTTGTTCAAAGAAAGCACATTGGTTGCACAATAAATATTCAAAAATTAACATAAAATCTTACACTGTTGAAACTTCAGTAGATGCTATAAAATTTCTTTTTGATAATTCTTTTGTTCAATGACCATTGGGTTTTAAAAAAATAAAAGGCAATCCAATGTATAGCTGCTCCCAATTTTTGCAGATTTTTGTTCAGCCTGGCTTGAATTTAAGAAAATGGATAAACTGATGAAAAATGGCTTTCAAATTGCTACAAACTTATCAAACAACGCAACATATATTGATGAAATTGCTTGTGTAAATGTACAAAATTTCTGTTGCAAAAGGAATATACTTAAAAGATATCCCTCCGGTAGGTTACTATTCAGGTTGTTTCAGAGATATGTTTCTGGACTTGGATATCCTTGACACTAATGACAGGTTTTGCATTAAAGTTTATCACAAAATAAAGAGTTCACCTTTCAAGTAGTTAACTATACTTTCCCGGACAGTAATAGTAGTGAAGCTATTGAATATTACACATTATTATCACAAATTTTAGATTTGGTCGTGTTTATTCTAAATTTTAGGACTTTGCGTCTAGAACCAAAATTTATTTGCAATAAACTTGAGTCAAGAGGATTTAAAGATGTATGTTCGATCAAATATTTCTATAACGTTTGCTGTAAAAAATATCCAGACATGGTAAGAAAGTTTGGCTTCAACAAATTTATAGATTTTATACTTGTCTGTTTTTGCTACTGAATTTTATTTATTTATTATTATTATTATTTTTTTTTTGCATCATTCGGTTTTATATTCGCCTTTCAGGAATTTTAGGATAGCTTTATTTTCTGTTAGGTCAAATCCCAAGGGGCCATCGGTAGCAAGCAGCCTCCTATAACAGTTACAAGTGTGCCCAATTGTACTAGATATCTGATTAAAAAACTTTATTTTGATTGCATTTTCTTGACTTAAAAAACTAAAGACTTTCATTGTGTTCTGACTTGCCCTACAAATTTTGCTTTTTATATTCACAGATTGTTAGAAAGGTTGGCTGCAATAATTTTACAGGTTTTGAATTGCCAGTTTTGCTACTTAGTTTTATCTTTTGGCATCATTCTGTTTTCATATTGACTTTCAGACATTTTAGGCTAACATGTTTCCTGTCAGTTTAAACCCCCAGGGACTATCGGTAGGAAGCAGTGACCGTAGACAGTTACAAGTTTGCCTTACAGTACTTAAAATCTAGTTGAGAAAAAGTATGTGTTGATATAATGTTTTTTACTCAAATGCTAATGACTTACATTCTGTTCAGACAAGCCTGACGCACATATACCCAATGTCAAAAAATTACTCCAATTTGACAGTATTTATTCAAATATCACAAACATCACCCGTTATCACAGTAAAAACCATTTTCTTGTTCTGATATTAAAAAAAAAACGGTTTCAAAAAAATGTGTTTGGTGTAAGGGAGGATAATACATCTTATGGGAAAAAGAAAGTTAATGTTATGGAAACAAGAAAGATATCTCTTATGATATCAATTTCATTGTTTTTTTCCCCTTTTTATTTTAATCGAAGTCTTTTGCATTTAAGATTTATTATCTTTTATCTGGTGAAGACAGAACAATTAGATATTTTTACTATGCACTAGTCTTAAACTTTGAAATTGTTAAGATCAGTAGAGAAAAATTACCTTACATTGTATATTTTTCCCTTTTTATAGGAAAAAGCAACTGAACTTGACCATTAGTGGTTCGTTTTTTTACACTTTTAATCTGGTATATTGGAACAATAATCTTAAATTTTGTTGCTATCTTCTTATTTTAAGGTATAGATGAAAATTTTTATCTGAAATTAATTTCCCCCTCCATGTATAAGAGTCATTTTCAGATTTAAGAATAATTTAGATGTCGAATGCTACACATAAGAATCCTTATAGAATGATAATTTTGATGATAAGATCAATTCTTTTTTAAGATTTAAGGATATAAACTAAGATATGGCACACAGACTTTAACAACTAACAAAAAATTATCCTCAATCTTGAATTTATTTCCTGTTTCTTAATTGAAATGAAAACACATGACAAGTAAAATAATCGTATGTATGAAGTTGTATTTTCTTATTTTTCCAGAGTGGACCTTACAGGATTTTTGTTCTTAAATTTCAAGATCAGTTTTCTGAATGACATATTCATAATCATAAAAAAAATTATTATTCTTACATATCTGAGGTTTTTGTGAAAATTAAAAAACAAATACTGAATTTAGATTAATTTTCTTAAAACGTCAGAAATGTTAGAATCAATATCGTGGGTGAATCATCCAATAAAGATTTTAGACCTTAAAAAACATGGTTTATGAACGTATGAATATTATGTCTGAAAATATGCTTCTTATATAAAGAAAACGTATCTTAAATATTATTATTCAGAAGATTAACATTTTATATGCAATTCTAAGATATAAAACATTACAACAAAAATATCGATTGCATTCTAGACAACAGGGAATGAAGTAATCCCCTATAGCAAATATGTCAGGTACTAATATCTAGTTACAATCAGATGATGACGTACCCTTAACTACCCCAAGCAGTTTTATGAACATATTGAATAAGACTGGGCAGCGAATCTCAATTTTGATGTTATTGCTTGGCTATTTCTCGCGCAAAATATGGTATATATTTCCAAAAACTAGGAATTGTGTATATTTTCATTTTTAAGTAAGACTAAGAAAAATTAAAAGTATCCAACATTTTTCCTATGTATTTTATATGTATTTGAAGCTATCGGCTGACAAACACAAGAAAACTTCATTTTCATGGCATTTCGTTTAGGGTTAAGCTGGACATTATGCAAGGACAAAAGAGTCTTTCACATTATAGGACACTTTTTCTTATCCATAGTCCTAGAAACAAAATTGACCCTTCTAGGACCTTAAATAATGCGTTTTATCTTCGAAACAACTGTAATGAGAAAGGAAATATCTTACAGCCTCACACAACACAAATGAAATTTCAATACGAGAAAGAAACAGTGATTTTTTTAATCAAAATTCAACACAGAAAATACAGCTTCACATTTTTGTTTTCCTTATACTGTACTCCATTTTGTATGTCCACTGAACATATCTTCACTAAATCTAACGTGTAATTCTGAAGCTCGAACAATTTGAATCTGTCTTGTCACATTCAGAGCTTGACCGCATATTGCAGTAATTCCTCAAAATGACACTAAATGGCTCACTAATCAGTGAGCCTTGACAAGGACCACATGCATTCAGGCGATGGTAAATACATTCACTAATTTATGAAGTAAACTATCAAACCAAAATACTTTTTTTTTCAGAAATTCGGTAGATTGGGCAGAAGGAAATGAAGAAAGTTTGATGACATATTTTAATGAAAGACAAAATACAGGTGCTAGATAATGTTTGACAATTGTGTGAATAAAAACAGGCCTATCATGAGCATTACAAAATCCAACACGTCGCAAAATGAATCGATTTCAAAATCAAACATTTCAAATATGAAAACTG